>ML783264.1:90610-162552 GCA_009831015.1 Picea engelmannii | reverse complement strand
ATGTTGGTGGAAACAAATGCGGCAACGAGGTGAGAAAAAAAGTTCTCATGTAGGAACATGTGTGCATTCTTAAGAACACACACACGTTCTAATGTGACTGGCTTGACAATCCCTGATCCACCACTGAGGATTCAAACTTATCCCCTCAACATGAATGGGCATGCACTCTCAAGAGAATGTGCATGTTCCTAAGAAAGAGTGCATGTTCCAAAGATTGTGTGCATGTTCCTTTGATTTATTTTTAAAAAGGGGTTGCATCCAATCTATTTCACCGATAGAATTATCATGCCACATGTTTTGAATGGGGATTGAGATAATTGAATCCCTCACATTGTTGATGTGGTTTCCACACTCTCCTAACATCATCTCTGGTTGATTCTAGGTATGTATTTGGATGGAATTTCATTTTTTTTTTAATTTCTTAATTTGTTTAAATTTTTAAAAAATGAACCTAAATTATATATTCCATCATTGAATTGCAACAAACATAATTAACATGGAGCCTAGAGAAAGCCAAAACCTAACACCAGCACAGGAAGGCACACCAAACCCCAACCCACAATTGAGAAATGTAAAAATGGAAATTGATGAAGGGTTGACATCTCTTAGAACTCTTGTTCAATACTTACGGAGTACTAGAGAGCCCTCAAAATTGTCACTATCAAGTTCTGTGAATACCATTGTATCCTTCGTTATAAGTTCGCAAGACCAATTAAGTAATATTTTTTATCACTTTGTTAGAATGTTTGAATATTACATGATTGGTCTAGATAAAAACCAAGTTATAGACCTAAAAATTACAAAACAATATCTGATGACATTGTTCATTGATCCTAGAAATGGAGTAAAACCACTGATCACAAAGATATGCATTTGTATGGAGTAGTTCACCTACCAACAATTTTTAGAGAATTGGATAGATAGAAGGTTTATTGTTTTTGACAAACCTCCCTGCAATAATAAGGAGGTGCCTTTATATTTCATCAAAAAAGTATGGGTAGAGTTTATGTTAGATCTCCATGTAAACTACTTTGACATTGGTAAATTCCAAGGAGCGGGTAGACCTAGTGTTGGGTCCTCATCCTCCTAGGAGAAGGGCTAACCCCACTTGTTCATAATCCTCTCAGTGTAGGAAGCATCATCCATACACTGAAATCCATATCCACCTTGAATCAAAGCCTAGTGTAGTACAAAATTTATATAGCATTATCTCACCAAGAGCTACCTACACGTGATGTTGGGAGAAGGGTTGGTCCTTCAAGCCATGTAGTATATTTTGTCTAGGAGAGGGCACAGGGATAGAATAAGTGTTCATGTGACCCTCACAGATGCTCAAGTTGTGGATAGACAGATATATGTGTGTGTGTGTGTGTGTTTGCAATTTCTACACTCATATAGTAGACCCTCGATGCCAAAAAATGCATTAGTGATAGTTTCCACCATTGATGCAGTAGTATCAACATCCTTCTCATTCGATGTACTGCATACTCAGGTATGCAACAACTTCGATAAATTCACCACAATGCTCTACTTATTCTCTAGCAACTTCACTAATCTTCTACTATTCTACTACATCTATAAGACAGTTCTTGCATTTTTATAGGCTATTTATGATAAATCAAATATAATGTTGTTGTTTCCCTATAGGTTGTGGTATCATATGATGATGAACCATGTCTACCTAGGATGGACAGATGACCCCCTTCACAGGTATCATGTCTCGAGTTAAATCTTGTTTAAATGTGAAATTTGTTATATTGTTTTGGTTGAATTTTACATTTTTTTACCAATAAAAATATTATAAATATGTATACATGTTGTTTCATTCACTTCCAATTCACTTGTACCACCACCACTGCCAATATTCCCCCCATCATTTTTACTTGGATACATCGTAAGTCTAGTCCTTTTCCACCCTACCCCAACTCAAGTGGGATACCACTTTCCACCCCAAGGGTTTTACCATCGCTCGTACAATCCATGGAGAATTATTTCCACCCACCTCTACAGAATTTTCCATCCCATCCATCCATAGTGGTTGCACCTGTATTCCACCCACTAGTCATCCTTGTTGCATCCCATATTGTTTCATCCACAAAGGCTGCACCACTACACTCTCACGCATTCCACCATCCATCATCTGATGTGGATAACATATCCCATGCTACAAAAAATGTTACCTCGAAGCATATTGTATAGCCAACTGTTCCACCTGCTAGTGACTTTTCATCGTTGCCCGATTTATTCATAGTGAGAACATTTGTTGATGAATTTTTTATGTATCATGAATGGAATTGATTTTATGCATTTTTTTTTAAAATTTCATGCTTTGATCACTACAAGGAGAACACCTTATAGCAAAGGTTTTCAATGTTACAATATTTGGAAAAAATTTCAAAAAAGATTCCACTAAAACCTTTTCTATTTGATGTAGAGGTTTCAACAAGGATTTAACATATGTTCTATATAACTAAAAAATATTGGGTGATTGTAGGTGTTTTTTTTGGTAATTGTATTGTTAAAGCACACCGATGTACCATAACATAATATTATCCAGTGTGTACATAAAATTAAAAGGCATTGGTGCATTTATAATTATTATGCATTGGATTCCCATTTTGTTGTATGTAGCACCAATGCTCTTATAATTTTTACGCACCAGTTTCACATTGTTTACATATGCAACATCGAGGCTTTCTAATTTTATTAATGCATCAACGCATTTCTATTTTATTTTCATCGTTGTGCTTGTATAATTGTTTTGTGGATCGAAAGGTATTGAAATTTGAATATTCGAGGTGAGATGTCAGCACCATTCTTTGTTAGTAATGTAACATCCCTCTCTACTGAGCACACTTTTATTGACATATTCTTTGAGGACACTTGCGTGCAAGTGATCTGGTTATGGTATATTATGATTTCATTTTGATTATGGGTTATATATGATGATGATGATGTGTTGTGACTTATTTTTATTTTGATGTATATATATTGACATATGCTATTGACGATTTTTCCTGAGTGTGCAGGATACATGACAGGTTATGGATGTTGATGGCATCAATGGACTTCCTTAGACTACAGATTGTGTTAGGGAGTGGATTGTACTTGTTTGAGTATTTCATTTTACGCACATGTGATATATGATTGATTTCAGTATGATTTATGTATATGGATTATTGACAGTCTTTTTGTCAGTGGATGCAGGCTTGACAATACTTGCTAATCCAACTCACATAAGGAGTAAAGGGTCCATGCATAGAAACCATACATTTGAGGGAGAGGTGTGGCAACGTCCCTGTCACAGCCTACTAAAACTCCCACCATGGCTGGAATAGTAGGTTAATTATTACCTAGTTCAAGAGGTCCACAATGTCATGAGGGTGGACTGAGACAATCACTAACGAATATTTCTAAGGGGTGTGCAATAAGGCAGAGTCCTTATTCCTTAGAAGCCCTTAGTCTCTCACAAGGTCAACCGAGTGCAGTGTTGACTCCAAGGGTCGGAAAAAAATTTAAAACTAGTATAAGGCGAGTGGCACCCTTGGAGCACGAAGGTGCATCTTGAAGGGCACGTTGCGTAATTAAAAAAGATTGAGTCAATAAATCTAGGTGGCCTAGAAAATGTTGAAGTGATTAGACCTTGTTAGAATAAAATAATTAATTAAACAATAAATTTTTAATTATAAATCCTAACAAAAGTTTAAGACTAAGTCTAAGTCAAAATTTAAATAAAGGACTAAATGGATTATGACATAAGTTAAATATTTGAGAATATAATCAACTCTAGGAAAAAGTGGAATATAAATTTAAAGATTGGAAAAATGCACATGTGTGCATGAAATTAATAAAATGAATTTTTTTAAATAGAAGAAATAATAACATGAGAGAATAGGAGTACACTTGGAATAGAATCTTGAGTCAACCTACCACTAGCCTAACTAGAAGAAGACTCTTAATCCAACTCTAACTAAGATCTAGTTAGGAGACACGCATTAAATAAAAATTTGGGGAACAAAGGGACAATTAACAACAAAAATAGGAACACATTGGGGAATGTGAGGGAAATTGACTTTTTAAATAAAATAAAATGGTAATTACTTTTGCAACTCGGGGAGAGGGTGAAAAGTGTGTGGGTGAATAATACTAATTAAATTAATTAAAAAAAGATAATTAATTGTGCATGAGGACATGTGTCATTGAGGATTTTTCTATAAAAAAATGTGGTAGAAGGGAAATGGATCTCACTTTTTCTTGGTAATGTTATGCTGCCAATATTTTTGGTGGACTGTTTTTACTTGTGAGAGTTGGGAAACCAAGCTTGTAGAAACAATGGAAGCTATTCCTTGCGAGAAAAGCCTTGGAGCTATTGTTGGTCGATTTATTGTGTGTGGCCCCTTTGCAGCTCGGGGGGATAAGGGGGAAGAAGAGTACCCCTAGCATTGGTTGGGAGGTATCGGTGAAGTTTCAGTGATTAGCAAGCTGGAGTATAGAAGGAGCAGAAGACTTCGAAGCACACCGTCAACTCTCCGTCTTCATAGGTTCCGATATTTTATTTATGAGTTTAAATTTGTAATATGATAAAATTGTATATTAGAGCTATAAAGAATTGTTGTAATGATGTTGTACTCATATTTTTATATTGCGATTTTAAAAAAATCATCGCATAATTTTCGACTGAATCCTATGATCGCCTTCAATTTATTTTACAGTCCAAAATTTCAAATTCTTGTCACTGCAAATAAAATTTCAATCTTGAATTCCAGAATTTTATATGACTACTATTTTTTTTATATTCTGACAACCAAATGTATAAGTTCATCATGTTAGCTACTAATTAAAATTTCAATCCTGAGTTGGAATTTCTTGAGTCACTATATATTTACAATCGGGTTATGAAATACATCAATCGTTTCTTATCTGTTTACACTCTTAAACATCCAAATTTTCTAGAGTCACTGTATGACCAGATACAAATCTAGAATAAGAATGTTGGTCATGGTAAACTAATATCATATCGAATTGAATATCATTTGGTCACAAAATGAGTTTTCTTATCCGTAAATTAGATTTGTTTGGTTTCTACAAAAATAAATTTACCCTCGAAGGATTAAATCTCGTTATCGCTTGGTTTAGTTACTTTCATAAACTAATTTAGAGTCAAATAAATTAAAAACTCCAGACCCTGGGATTGGATTTTTCATTGAGCTTTGTCCATTTATTTAGGAAAACCGAAGGATGGAATTTTTGTTGGGTCATTGTAACTTTTGCATGCATTTCGGAAATCATATGGTCTTGTAAATTCATTTCCACTCCAGAATGTATTACCTATTGAGGCCGCGATAAATTGTTTCTAAATTTCCGAATTTAATTTCATGGGTGATGTCGATTAAATACTCAACACTGTGAATTTAATCTTGTATTGACAATGCAATGCAAATTTCATTTTTTTAAAAGTGGAATACTATGGTCGCGGCCAGGATGTTCAAAAACCAAATTTAAATTTAGTTAGATTCTCTAAGAGTACTTGTGTTACGAAAATAATTAGTATAATGCAGATCTTAAACTTCTTGGAATTGAATGATTGGATATTATAGAATCACCACGCTGGTCGGCATTATCCCGGGATCATTAACTACTTGGTGGGTGGACTAATTTTTATTTTAACTATGAGTTACACCCAAAATCTTAGGAGGAAGGTGCTTGTTAGATGACCATAGTGTTTAACCCTGTCTTGATAGGAAGTCTCTCTGTTTTCAAATGAACGAGGGATGGGCATAGTAAGAAACAAATTTAGTAATTCGTACATTTAAACTATAAGATAATTGGTGTAAGGATAAGGTACATACCATTGAAGAATCATTGAGATTATAATCTCCCTACCTTGAATGCGTAATAACAATATTAAACTAGATGCCTTGGGTCTAATCCAATGGATTCATTCCTCAAGACTATCGATTGATGTGTCTCACGATTGTTTAATAATTTAAATCTTGCTTTCTTATTTAAAAAAAAGAAAAAGATTTTTTTCTTTTTCTTTTAAGAGGTTTTATCAATTGAATGTTTTATTTTAGGATTCTAAAATATTTAATTTAGTTATATCTACCAAGAATACCGATAGAACCTTGCCAGAGATGAGTAGGTCCTTCCATTGTTCAAGTTTTGGAATGGTCATCTTAGTACCTTTTTGCAAAGATTTCCCTACCTTCAAGTGTCTCGATTTATATTATCCGCAATCTGGAAAATAAGACTCTCATTCCCGACCAGTTAAGAAAACTTTAGTTGTCGTTTGAGTAGAGAAGGAAGTGTTTTTAGAACACAATTTCTTAAACTTGATATGTATTTCTAATTCAAAAATTTCAGTTGACAACTCCTTGTTAGATATTGACATCTTACCCACCTAAAGTAAACGATATATTGTAAACTTAACTATCTTGATACTAGATATATATATTATATTGAGCCTATAAAAATGTAATAGTAAATCTACTATGAAGTTCTTGAATTTACTTTTATTGATTATGAAATCTTTGCACTTGCTGTAGTGGGAAAACCCCCCTATGGACTACACTGGGGTTCTAAAGTGTAGACAAAGATAACCGTCTAAAGTCTCCTACTTTTAACAACTATCCCAACAATACCCCACATTCATGCATAAAGTACAAAGTATAGGGATGCGGTAGTCTTACCTTAAACTCTGTGTCCGGTGTCGATCGCTTTGCATTTGGTTGTTCCTCGACTGCAAATCTCCTCCCAAGGCTGACCCACATTCACCAAAAGACAAACAAGAAACTATGAGAATGTATTCTATATATTAATTAGTGGGTTAGATGTCATAATATCATAATAAAATGTAAATCAAACATAAAGATTGAACACATCATATGGCGGGACGGAAAAAGTACTTCTTTATATTAATCTCACAAAGTCACTTACAAAATGAGATCGGCGACTGCTCCTCGAACCCAGTCCCGGGCTTCTCTTCATCAAGCTCCAACTGCTTCCACGTATATTTCTCCTCTTCATCTCTCTCTAGGAAATGGATTTGGCTAGTAATGGAAGAAAAAGGCTAGAATAAGGAATTATGGCTCAAAACTCACAATGTGGCTACAAATTATTGGGGCAAGGGGGGATTATGAAATGGGCAGAGTTTCACTACTTTCATGCTTCCTCTAGGAATGGGACCCTGATGCAGGATCATCTCTCCACGTCAGCCAAACAGCCAACCAGCCGTGTCAAGCGCATGCATTCAAAGCTGAAGAGAGGCGTTGCCCTCATTTTGATTTAAAATTGAATGTAATTAAATGTTTAAGCTGTTGAGCTGGGAAGCCGTGCCTTTGCGCAAGCTGTAGATAAGATAGGCCTTTAAATGTTTGTAAGGATGAGATCTAGATCCGATTTGTGGACTATACATCCCATTCAATCTAATTGAATAGGGTAGGTAGATTGGAGGGAAGAGCTCGAAGAGCCCCTCAGGTAAAAAGAGATTTAGTATCTCATTTTGAAAAAAAAAGAGAGAGTAGTAAGAGAGAAGTAAGGGGTGTGAAATAGATACGAGAGAATCTGCGAGTAGAGAGTAGAGGAGAAGGAGTCGAGACCTTGTTACAGGTCGTGCTTAGGAACACCTTGTCAATACAGGCGTTGGCCATATTTAATACAAATAGTAGTTTTTCCTGCATGACTATGTGTTAAATGAATGTCTGTGAGTGTTCTTTTGTATGCTATAGATGTATGTTGTAGGTTTGCATTTGTAGGAATTGGTTTGATTTCAGGCTTGAGAGGTCTTTGAGGCTTCATACCAATAGGATGTGACAGAACGTTGTGGGTTCTGATAGCCGTGCACAAAGGTTGCACTTCTGAATTCTGTGGGTTCAGACAAAGACGTGTTGCGGGCACAGAACTGGAATCAACAACTCGGAGGAGACTTGTGAGGTTGTTGAACACCTCAGGAGGATAGGCTCTGGGAGAGAACATAATTGCAGACAGAATCTCTGAGGAGTTCTATGAAGCTCTGCCAGGTGGGCATTGAGTGGGTGCATAGGTGCACAGAAGACAATACTGTTGGATGTTCTGTGAGAAGACACTCTGTCAGGTGGGCATCGAGACATTATGTAGACAGGCACATAATAGAAGAGAACCCTTTGAGTTTTGTATTTAGGAGGAAGAATCCACTGAGGGATCTTCGTAGGGTTACCGAACACCCTAAAAGTATCAGCAAGAGGTTGCTTGAGGGAAAGATAGCCAGGAGGGCATTTGAATTCTCCATATGAGGGAGAAAGGAAAAAAAGGACAAGTTTTTCCTTCGAGGTCAAAGCTACAGGAAAGCTCAGGGCGAATAGCACCTTTGTGTGCATGTGAATACTCTACAGAGGCGCAGGAGTTAAAGAATCCTTCAAGGATTCGAAAAGAAGGATAGGCTCAGGAGGGTTAGCATTTTTCATGCACGTGGTGAAGTCTAAAGAGGAGGCCCAGTAGTCGTCTGTTCAGACTGCAGATGAATATGGACCGTTGAAGGGTCATCACGTACAGAAGGCAGCACGAAAGAAGCACACAGGATAAGAAGCAATTTGAACCATCAGATCTTGAGTAGAGAACCTGACAGTCGTTAGATCTGTCATGAGTTGCGAGGTAGTTAAGCCCTCATACTGCAGAATAGAAGCGAAAGTCCCGACGAAGCCCATATCAGAAATTTGGCATTCGGGAATTCAGGAATCCGGAGGCGAGAGTCCAAGAGCTTAACCTCCGAAGCCCCGAAAGAGAAAAGACATCTGAGCCGTTCGGTTGGGAGCGGACGCATGACGCGAGATTACCCACATCGGGGACTCAAACATCGAAGGTTAGAGGAGGAAGTCTTTTGACTTCACGAGTGACCAAAACGCGAAAAGGCGAGAACTCCACATTGTGGGCCTAGTTGATGTCATGTCGGAGAATCGGGATTCAGAGGATTGAGGATCCCATGGACAAGAAGTCCATGCATTTCGACATTCAAAAGTCCGAAATCACGAAAGGAAGGGAAGGCGGGGAACACAGTCATTTCGACATTTCGTGTGTCGACATATCAGGAATCGAGAGGTCGAGAGGTCTGACCCTCGAATAAGTAAATCCTGAAAGAGGTAAGGTTGCAGTCATATGAGAGCTAGTAATATGGACAGGGCATAGCCAGACGGGGCTAAGGAAAAAAGGAGCCGAATCAACAAATCGTAGATCGGGGATTCAAGAGGACAGAAAAATCTTGACATCAGGAAACAGAAAATCCCAAAACCCGAAATTCAATAGGGGGAACACACGGTGGAGGGTAGAAGATTGTGTGGACGATTAGAAGGACCCGTGGATCGGATTTTCACAGTGATTCCAGTGGGGATCAAAAGAGCCGCTTCGGCTCACAAATTTTGATAGAACAATCCTTTTGACTGGGAGGTCGGGCGTAGGGACCCTATGGGGTATGCGGCTGCGTCAAGAAGTGGTATCAGAGAGAGAAATCTGTTTGTATATTTCAAGCAGAGGGAGAAGGAAAAGGAAAACAGAGTGCTGGAGAATTTGTAATGGTTGTTTGCGGGCAAGCAACAGTCGAGAAGACAATTAGCAGGACTGTAGGATGAATTTGGAAACACTCAGGGTACAGAGTGACAACAACAGGTTTGCTAGGAGGGCAGATAGAGACAGCACCATGGCTAATGAAGGTCGTAGGTATGCTGGGAAGAAAAAACCAGAGCTGTTGAGTACAGCCGAAAGGGGGAAATAACTTACCGACATTAGGGCAAGAACGGAAGAGCTTGAACTACAGATGCAGCATAAACCCAAGCCGAGATGGGTATATGAATGGCCCATGATGAAGACAAAGGTAAAATGTCCAGTCAAGGAGTTGATGGCTAGAAGACAGCGTGGGTTGTTAAGAGGATGGTTGAGGCATATTGAAAACCTCTACGGACCTAAGGAAATGGTTCAGATATGTGAACCAGGGATTGGGAGAATTCTCAATGAAGAGAATAAAATGGGATCAGCTGAAGATCTCAAGAACTGCCAGGAGGGAAGAGAAGAAATTCTAAATTTCCAGGTGGGCAAGGAGTTGAGATCAGTTGAAGATCTCATGGACTTTCAGGAGGACAGCCGAGGAATTTCACATTGCCAACTGGGCAATGATATGAGGTCGCTGCGGGATCTTTAAGACTACCAGGAAGGTAGTGGAAGCATCCCATATTTCCAGATGGGCAGGGATGAGCATAATAGACTATTTGAGGGTCTCATGAACTCAGAGGTGAGTCAAAATCATCCTGAGGATTTGATAGAGCAGGTGAGATCAGGGGTGGATTTAGATCAGCGGATACAGCTGACAGAGAATGAAAATTCATGTGGTTTTCCAAGCCATGTGAATGAAGATGATGACAAGTTAAAAAATTTCACCATCCGAGAGGCTGATCTGAGGAGCCTTATGATGATTGGGGGAATCGATATATTCCTACCACTTGCCCAGGAGGAGGCAGAAATCTGTGTTGCAGATGCAGCAACAACAGAAGGACAACCAGTTGTGACTGTAAGGGAAGAAGAATTGGAGCAGATATCTGAAGCTGCCCAAGCAGAGAAGAAGAATGAGCATTCTGAGGAGTGTCTCAATGCTTTCAGCCAGGAAGCTGAGGAATATATAGCATTTAAGTTGACAACATAAGAAATAGAATAGGATGATGAGCATTCTGAGGAATGGCTCAATACTTTCAGCCAGGAGACTGAAAGGACTGCAACATGGGAGTTTGCAGCAGAAGAAGAAATAGGCAACATTAGTTTGGTTGATCTGTATGAGCAGATTGAAGCCCTAGAGAAAAGGGTGAAGGTGCAGGGCATGCACATCCAACAGGTGAAGTTGGAAGCTGATGAAGAAAGCATGGGAGATCACAATGATCTGCCCATGTGTTGAAAAGTTTTGCAGCCGAGGAGACTGCATGAACAGAGCCAGCCATTGGAGCAGATGGATGAAGTGATCAAGGAGATCAAAGAGCTAATGTTAGGGTCAGCAGAAACATTCAGCAAGGAGAGGCTGAGTAGAGAGAAGGAAGCAGTAGCAACAATGCAGAAGTAGCAGCAGCAGTAGGAAGATGGAGCGGATGAACAACTCCAGAGGATGGTTTGGGATCCAGGAGGATTTCCACAGATGAGATGGGAAGCTCATGAGTAGGAGCTCATGAATTTTGTAGCTGAGGAGTATGATGCAGGAGAATCTCTCCACGTTAGCCAACCAACCAGCCAACCACATCAAGCACACGCATTCAATGCTGAAGAGAGGCGTTGCCCTCATTTTGATTTAAAATTGAATGTAATTAAATGTTTAAGCTGTTCAGCTGGGAAGCCATGCCTTTGTGCAGGCTGTAGATAAGATAGGCATTTAAATGTTTGTAAGGATGAGATCTAGATCCGATTTGTGGACTAGACAGCCCATTCAATGTAATTGAATAGGGTAGGTATATTGGAGGGAAGAGCTCGAAGAGCCCCTCAGGTAAAAAGATATTTAGTATCTCAGTTTGAGAAAAAAAGAGAGAGTAGTAAGAGAGAAGTAAGGGGTGTGAAATAGATAGGAGAGAATCTGCAAGTAGAGAGCAGAGGAGAAGGAGCCGAGACCTTGTTATAGGATGTGCTCAGGAACACCTTGTAAATACAGGCATTGGCCATATTTAATACAAATAACAGTTTTTCCTGCATGACTATGTGTTAAATGAATGTTTGTGAGTGTTCTTTTGTATGCTGTAGATGTATGTTGTAGGTTTTCATTTGCAGGAATTGGTTTGATTTCAGGCTTGAGAGGTATTTGAGGCTTCATACCAGGAGGGTGTGATAGAATGTTGTGGGTTATGATAGCTGTGAACAGAGGTTGCACTTCTGAATTCTGCGGGTTCAGACAAAGATGTGTTGCGGGCATAGAACTGGAATCAACAACTCGGAGGAGACTTGTGAGGTTGTTGAACACCTCAGGAGGATAGGCTGTGGGAGAGAACACAGTTGCAGACAGAATCTCTGAGGAGTTTTGTGAAGCCCTGCCAAGTGGGCATTGAGCAGGTGCATAGGTGCACAGAAGACAGGACTACTGGATGTTCTGTGAGAAGACACTCTGCCAAGTGGGCATCGAGACATTGTGCAGACATGCACAGAAGAGAAGAGAACCCTTTGATTTTTGTATTTAGGAGGAAGAATCCACTGAGGGATCTTCGCAGGGTTATTGAAAACCCTGAAAGTATCAGCAAGAGGTTGCTTGAGGGAAAGATAGCTAGGAGGGCATCTGAATTCTCCATCTAAGGGAGAAAGGAAAAAAAGGACAAGTTTTTCCTTGGAGGTCGAAGCTACAAGAAAGCTCAGGGCGGATAACACCTTTGTGTGCATGTGAATACTCTGCAGAGGCACAGGAGTTAAAGAATCCTCCGAGGATTCGAAAAGAAGGATAAGATCAGGAGGGTCAGCATTTTTCATGCGTGCGACGAAGTCCAAAGAGGAGGCCCAATAGTCGTCCATTCATACTGCAGATGAATCTGGACCGTTGAAGGGTCATCACGTCCAGAAGGCAGCACGGAAGAAGCGCACAGGATAAGAAGCAATCTGAACCATTAGATCTTGAGTGGAGAACCCAACAGTCGTTAGATCTATCAGGAGTTGCGAGGGAGTTAAGCCCTCATACATCAGAACAGAAGCGAAAGTCCCGACGGAGCCCATATCGGAAATTCGGCATTTGGGAATTCAGGAATCTAGAGGCAGGAGTCCAGGAGCTTAACATCTGAATCCCTGAAAGAGCGAAGACATCTGAGTTGTTCGGTTGGGAGCAGACGCGTGTCGCGAGATTACCCACATTGGGGACTTGGACATCGGAGGTTAGAGGAGGAAGTATTTTTACTTCACAAGTGACGAAAATGTGAAAAGGCGAGAACTCCACGTTGTGGGCCTAGTTGACGTCACGTTGGAGAATCGGGATTTGGAGGATCGGGGATCCTGTGGACAAGAAGTCCATGCATTTTGGCATTCAAAAGTCCAAAATCACGAAAGGAAGGGAAAGCTGGGACCACATTCATTTCGACATTTAGTGTGTCGGCATATCGGGAATCGATAGGTCGAGAGGTCTGACCCTCGAATAAGTAAATCCTGAAAGAGGTAAGGTTGCGGTCATATGAGAGTTGGTCATATGGACAGGGCATAGCCAGATGGGGCTAAGGCAAAAGGGAGCCGAATCAGCAAATCGGAGATCGCAGATTCAAGAGGACAGAGAACTCTTGACATCAGGAAACAGAAAATCCAGAAACCCAAAATTCAATCGGGGGAACACACGGTGGAGGGTAGAAGACCGTGTGGACGAGTAGAAGGACCTGTGGATCGGATTTTCACAACGATTCCAGTGGGGATCGAAAGAGCCGCTTTGACTCACTAATTTTGACAGAACGATCCTTTTGACCGGGAGGTCGGGCGCAGGGACCCTACGGGGTATGCAGCTGCGTCAGACCCCAACACCTTCTTTTATATGACAAAAAGATAGTTATTCGGTTGGGTGATGGGCTATGGGCGATCAATTGGTTAGGAAACTACCCAAAATCCTGTATCCCCTTGCAACTTTTTATTTTTTGCAACTTTTGTGGGTATACATGGGCTATAACGGTGCAGCTAGCGTACATACGCGAGATGTAGTGGTGCAGAAAGCGTACATACATGGGAAGTAATTGTGCAGGGTGCATACATCTTCAAAAAACGTGTTTTTTAGGAAGATATTTCAGTGATATCTTGGAAAAAATCGAAAGTAAGATGGCCTGATGCCAGGTATGCATGTATGGTGAAATTTAGGGTTATAACAGATGCCCCCTAATGTGTGAGGTTAGAAGAGCGTCGAAATACATTACAAATACTTACCAATGTACGAAGCGAGTGAGCCAAAGACCAGAGTTCGGGAGGTGCCATCTACAAAATAAAAATTGTCTCACTGAGGTGGGCATACCCATGCTCGGGATGAAATAAAATCATGGATGTCAATCAAATACACTGCAAATCTATGTCATATTACTATATAAAGTGTAGCCGGGAGAAATAAACAACAGATCTACATCTCAAAATCAAAATATATACATGTATGTTATCCATCTTCAAGAAGCCTATGATGCCTGATGGCTGGAGATGAGGCCTTCAGAGCTCAAGAAACAACTTCAAGATCTTCATATCTCAGGTAGGAGTGTAACGTGATTGTACAACTTCACTACCCAGAGGTCTTCGACGACTCTTTGGGGAACAGACAAGAGGATCTCAGTGATCAGGCAAAGAACTTCAGTGATTTTGAGCAAAGACTTGATTGGACTTTCTGGATGGCTGGGCATGAGGGAAAGAGACAAAATGTAGAAGGGTTGACTCGGGCTGAGTAAAAACATCCCTTGGACAATAGCATGAAAAATGATTAGACTTAGGCAACATGACATTGACATAAGTTCACGATGCAAGAGGAAACACAAACTCTCCATGTGTTTGAAGAATAACCAAACGGAGGAGGACACATATCTATGTAACGAGAACAATGTCCTAAGGTCATATTAAATCCCAAAGCTTGACGAACAAATAGAAGGATGTGCTTCATCCAAGGGTGACTCATTGTGTTGCCATAAAAAGAAAATACTTTTCCCATACTCTTTTTGGGGTATATTTGATTTTTTTGTCTTTTTCAATAATTTTGGAAAGCTTGAAAAAGAATAAAAGAATGCTACGTTACAAAGGAGGAACGAGTGTCGCAAACATACTAGTTCCAAGCACAAGGAACACACTAATGCTCAGAGCAAGGAGACATGTGCAGGAAAAGGACGCTCTGGAAAATTCCTCCATGGGTCAAGGTGTCAAGATGCAAAGGCAAAGTGCTACAAGGCTTGCGTATACGACATGATTCAAAGGTTCATTTGAGAGCAACATGGAGCCGAAATTAGGCCAAAACGCAAGAATGAAAATGTGATTAACATGACACAATGATAACTCCCTTCAATGTGATTTTAACGAGCCCAGAGAAGGTAATCTCAGTGGTTTTTCATTTTTACAGAGTCTAAAAAAGAACTAAAGAAGACTCCACTAGAGTACCTTTTTCGAAGGTAGTCTAGTCGGTTCCAAAAAGGGGTAAACTAGCACCGAAATGATGTCTATTCAAAACAATTTTAACGAGTGTGACAAAGACAAGATCACTCGACAATCTTTTCAATTTTAAGGAGTCTGAAAAGAGCTTAACTATGGACTCGGTGCCTTTTTCTAGATTTAGTCTCCTTAGCCCGAAAAAGTGAAATTTGTTGAGGAGAACTCTCCCGACGAGATAAATCTCTTGAGGTGTACCTCTTTCCTCCTTAATCTACAGGCCGAAAAAATGGGTAAACTAATACCAATAGATGTTTTTCTGAACCAATTAATGAGTGTGAAAGAACAAGGTCACTCGACGATATTTTCACTTTTAAGGAGTCTGAAAAGTGCTTAACTATGGACTCTGTAGGGAATGTTCTTTTGGACCAGTGTAACGAGTGTGAAGAAACAAGGTCACTTGACAATATTTTCACTTTTAGGGAGTTTGAAAAGAGCTTAACTATGGACTCTGTGGGGGTTCTTTTTTCGTAAGTTTAGTCCCTCAGGCCTGAAAAAGGGTTAAACTTATACCTGAGAATACTCTTCTAGCAAACCAAAGTTCCTAGAATATACCTTTGTTCATAAATTGGACTGTCCGGACCGAAAAATGGGTAAACTACCGCCAGACAGACGTGCCTTCAAGTTTTAGTTTGGCTAGCGTGAAATACAACAAGATCGCTCGACAATCTTTTCATGTTTATAGAGTCTGAAAAGGGATTAAAGAAGACTCATTTTTTTGGGGGGGAGTCCTAAGTATGAGGTCAAGAGTGAAGATGAATCATGCAAATGAGGCTCAAACTCATAATCATGACAAGACTAAGAAGGACTCTCGAGCCTAAAGTCATTAAAAACAGCATGGACACCAAAATGCAACCAGGATCTACCTAGGGAATCCATGAAGAAGTAGGCTCTACCACCGAATTACGACACTTCTTCAGCAAAATGATGGTTTTGTGTCACAATTTGATGGGATTGATCCTATAGCAAAGAGGAAAAGACAACAAGATGCAAAAAGTGGAGGTGGAATCCTAACTTAAATGCAAACAATTGGAAAAACAACTTTTTACCAAAGGACCTTAAAAGTGACCCATCTCCCAAAAGGTTTTCCAAACCAAAAGTGAATTGTATTGTAACATCCAATGAGAAACTCAAGGACCATGTTAAATGATTTTCAAGCCAGAAAAAATGACAAAAAAGTCTATAAACAACCATGTTGGATTGCATGAAGAGACAACTGACAGAGTGTCATGTGTGGAATAACAAAAACTTTGGGTTAGGGACTATTCTATGTTCCTTTTTCATCAAGAGGGTATCTAGTATCAGTCCACAAGAGATAGTATGGGGGGATGTGGACTCTCTCCCAGCAGTGTGCATATGGGCAACATTGTTGCCGTGACAGGGGGGAGGGAGGACCATTGAGGCCTTCAACGATGCTTTTTTCGATTGGTGGTCTCGGTGGATTCCAGCTATAGAGGACTACCCCTATGTTGGGATAAACTTCTCCAGGGATCCTGACATGCCTGTACCTCCCAAAGCATAACAAGGAGAGATAGGTATTTTTTTTTAAATGTTATTTAATTTTTATTTCTTTATATATATCATTTTTTTATGCGTACCAGAGTATCTGACAACTATGTATCTGTTATGTACATATGTGGGACCAGTGCACCCAGCAGACTTCTCGAGGACCAGGCGGCGTCCTCGACCAGAGGTAGGACCAGCCGCGACCGCCGGACTAGCAACAGCAGTAGGGGGACCTTCAGCTGGAGAGGCTGAGAGAGTTTTGAGACAGGTCGAGCGGAACCTCACCGCGCTTACTCGCGCAGTCCCTATGGCAGAGATCAAGGATCTCCCGCCATCGATGCAACCTCATGTAGTTGGGGTGCCAGGGACCTGGGTCCAACTCTTCCGGCATTTGGAAAACATCGTGGTTCACTATGGTAGGGCCAACAGGCCCCACCCTTAGCTTAGGATGGACCACTTATGTGTCGAGGGCACGTTTTGTATATTTTTGAGGGAATAAGCCCCGTGACGTATACTGGACATATTTTTTATGCGCTTGCGCCCACCTATGTACTCTAAGACTTTTGATATATATATATATGTGTGTGTGTGTGTGTGTGTGTGTGTGTGTGTGTGTGTGTGTGTGTGTATTTACATCTTTTTATGTCTTATGGATTACATTTATTTACAAATGTATTTACATGTGTATGTGTGTGCTTTTTCTTACGTGTGTGCAATATGCCAATCTAATACATGATTAGCTAGAGTATATGTGATCTAATTCAATCTCCTAGGAACATGGATATACATAATGTAATCAAAGCTTCGTTCTAAGAGGCATAACCTAAGGAACCATCGATGTAGAGTAGGATCATAAACACGGTAAACCCCATTTAACTGGGACACAACCAACTAAGCATCTAAGTAGACCCAGAGGTGAGAGATACCATGCCATAAAGAATCACGAAGAAACTCTAATATTACACTGTATTCGGTGACATTATTTGTGTCGTTGCCTAAACATATACCTCCAGATGATAGCAACTGGCCCTGAGGTATGAAGATCACCCAAGTTGCAAAAGCAATCCTCCGAGTGTGTCGAATAGCGTCGCCCGCAAACCCAGCAAACACCTTTGATTCACTTGACATCTTCCACAGTGAAAAAGATGACATCAAAAACTACACGTCCATAAAACCAAAAGACAAAAAACTAAATTGTATAAGAACTATACATATGTACAAGAAGTCACCCAAGGCGACCCACCTACGAGTAATACTTCTTGAGGTACAAGCCATTTCTAGGCTCTGCCAAAGAATTTCCCTCAAATTCTACCAAACGATAAGCGCCCTTCTTAGTACCTCCTTCACAATGAAAGGTCTGAACCACATGGGTTTGAACTTGCCTACCCCCAGGGGATCCTTATATTAGTCATAGATCAGGACAAGATCGCCTTCGAAAAAAATCTGAGGATGAACAAACTGATCATAATGACACTTGACTCTTTGTTTGTGAGCCTTGTTAGCTAAGGATGCATCTTGACACTGCTCGAGATATAATAAATGCTCTTCAAGCGGTGAAGTGTCTGGCAATAACTGTACTTCCAACCTTAGATACGGGATCTGGCACTCTATAGGAAAGACTACTTCTAGCCCATAAACAAGTTGAAAAGGTGAGAAACTAGTTGCATTCTTAACAGACGTTTGGTAGTCCCATAATGCCGAGTACAACATCAAATACCAATTTTAATTGGCAGAATTGATTGTTCCCTATAGAATAGTCTTGAGAGATTTATTCACAGCTTCCACCTAACCATTCGCTTATGGGTAGTAGGGTGATGAATGCTCTTGCCTCAACTCAATATTTGATGTTAACTCGTGTTATCACTGAGAATCACACTTAGAATGATGTAAGTTTAAGCCCAATACCCATCGGAATGTTTAGAGTTGGATGAGTGATTATATTTTAAAAAAGGGATCAAATTGATAAGGTTCAAAGCCTGATCTAATGCACAAAATTCCAAAGACTATATTCCCGCAAAAAGGGCTATCATAATCTCCAACCATCACATATTTGAAATATGAATAGAATAAAATGAATAGTCAATTTCACATCAGGCTTGATTGACACATTCATATGGCTGAAATTTCATTAATTAGAATCCTTCTAATCAAGAAATAAAGATTTGTTCCAAGAAGAGATGCTTCACAAAATACACAGTAAATCATCCACTACATAACTTTGTTAACAAATATGTTGATAAATCCTTTATCAATCAATATTCCATTAGAGAAAGAATACAAAGAGAAGAGCACAAGTTGATCTTTGACTCCACAAGAATCCTCCATCCAGATATACAGAGTCTAGGAATTTACAAAATAGTAACAATATTTTTCCTATCACTCCAACCCCTCCTCCAAGAGCTCTCTCCTTATTCAAATAGACAATATCATCCAAATGAACTAAGGAGGTCGAATCCCATCTCCTCCATTGGATTCTAAGCCTTGGAGATAGGTGGCAACAATCAAAGAGACAAAAATCCAACAAACTGCTGATTTTCAGGAATTTGTTGGAAGTCATTAATAAAATGTCTCCACCTCATTGCATGAAGCCTTTGATGGAGGTAAATATTATGTGCATGTGTCCCTTGACATCTAATTAATCCTTTAGAATCCATTCAAATCCTCCTTGACAGATGGAAACCTCCCAACAAGATGAATATCGAAATCGTGTCCGCTACAGGAAATTAGGTAGCTTCGCTGTAAAATAGTTGGTAGCACCACTTATATGTCTAATATCTCTCAAACCATAACACATTTTGAACAACTGAGAGAGGTTTTTCTTATTGGGAATGTTATGAATAAAAACCTCCTCCCATTTTCAAAAATACCTTCTCAATTGTTCATAATCCAAGTTTCAAGTTAGTGACTCAAACCTGGTAAAATAACTCTGCACAATTCGTTTTCTTCTAGAATTTAGGTAGCGAATTTAGGTAGCGCCCGCAGGTGTGTTTGCGTGCAATTCGGTAGCGTAAATTCATGGGTTCTTTTGATGCTTGGAACCTTGTGAGAGTGTTGTCAATGCTTGTTCTTGATACTTTGCACCTTAACCAATATTGTGCTAACATAGGATCCATGGGGGATAGAGTCCTCCCTGTGAGGCTCTAAGAACTCTTGTAGATTTAGTTTCCTTATCTATTGGGGTATGGAGTCATCTGTGCAACAAACCTATAAATACTTTAAAAAATTGTCACTTATTCAAGAAAATGAAAGACTCGCTAGAAACTAAAGGAAATCAGATGCTCAGGAAGTGAGTTTATTACCTATGCTACCCTATCCTAACCAGATCGACAACTTTCTCAAGTAAAGGAAAATTTCCACAGTAACCATTCAAGAAACTTCATGACTGAAGGAATCCCATCCATACCATTGATCAATAGAGAATAACAGAGGTATGAAAAGAAATATATGAATTCTTTCAAAGAAACATGTTTACCCATGAATACCTGTGAAGTAATGAAAACTGGAATCTTCAGAAAATATGAAACATATGACTCCATATAAGCTGCAATTGGATCCTCGAGACCATGGTTGGAAAATTTTTGATTAAGAAAATACAACTGCTCATACATACATTCCTCTTTGCTTGAAAACAAACAATCTTCTGGTTCCCTTGAGATCATATTTTGATCATCAACAATTGCAATATCTTTGTTTTAAGCATGATGATCACAAGATAGTGGTATAATCAGGTTTAAATCACACTGATAATTATGATCATCCAAGAACATATAGCTATCTATGCAATCATCAGTTATAATATGATCAACATTCTTTGAAAATTGATCATAAACTAGACATGCATCCTTGTCCATAGAAAAATCTGCAAATATTGAAGAATTTGATTCCAAATGTGATTCATACTTACATCCTTGCTGCTGATCCAGATATGATTCATACTCATTGTCCTCTTGCTACAAATCTAAAATATACTAACAGTCCTCTTGCTCATATGCATGCAGATTTTCAAAGAAAACCTGCTCTTGGATCCCCCTGGAAGCACGAATGTTCTCCTCAACTTCTTGAGCATCTTCAAATAATATTTTTAAGGATGAAGACTTTCTTTCTCTCAGGAGAAGGGAAAGTTTTGGGTACTGATCCATAACATAGAACACCATGGAAGCAGTCTCTATAGGTCATATCTCCAATGGCATGTCAGGATAAATGTTGTAGAACCTTCTGTTAAAGACGAACATAGCTTCATTATCCTCTCTTCTCGTAGAAGTGAACTCATGCAAGTAATGATCAAATGATTTTCTCTTTCCGTGGTATTTTAAAAAGGTTTCATATAGTTCATACCATGAACCAATGGAAGTAACTTCCATATTCTTGAACCACAAGGCAACATCTCCAATCAAAGATTTAGAGAAAATCCTCATGACAATATATTCCTGCAAGATTTCTAGATTGTCGATGAAGTCTTGAAAGGTTGACATATGCTCTTCTCCTGCAGTGTTATCTTTTCCAGCAAAATTTGGTAGGTAGTCTACAAATCTGGGAGGGTAAGGATGGTAGCTTTAGAGGTTCAAATATCTTTTCCCTAATCTTAAACTGGAATTCAGTAGGTTGTTGAACACTAGAAGGTTGTTGGTAAAGGTCAAAGGATATGGTAGCCTGAACTAAATCAGTTTTATTATTTACAAAAGGACAATAATCATTTGGTGCATGTTGAATTTCAACAGGCTGGTTATTAACAGCTGAGGGAATGGTAGTATGTAATAAATCATCTTTGAAATCTGTAGAAGGGAGAGAATCATAAGGTTCAGACTGATTAAAAAATTGTATATGAACCTCATCTTCTTCAGGTGTTCGAAGTGGATGGATATCCTTAACACAAATGACATGGGAAGGAGGTAAATCTACTTGTTTGAAAAAGGAATATGCAAGAGCAAGTTGGTCGTATTTAGAGTATACAAAGCAGATTATGATTCTGCTAATGTGTGCAGGAAAATTCAAGAAAGAATGCAAGACAAAGAGCACAACTTCGAGAAAGAAATTCAGAACTTGATACATGAAATTGACTTTGCCTTCCATTTCTATCCAAGCTTGTTCCCACAGTGAAGTCTTCTAATAGGTTCATCTTCATGGAGTCGCCAAGTAGAAAATATGCAGTCCTCTAGGTGCCCAACTTCAGTCTACCATCTAAAGTTGAAACTATACTTGTCGTTCTACCCAGGGAGATATTCAACATCCTCAAATCGCCTCCCTGACAACGATGCCAAAAATGTTAGCACTGAGAAACACACTTAGACCGTTGTAAGTGTAAGCCTAGTATCCATCAGAATGTTTAGAGTTGGATGAGTGATTATATTTTAAAAAAGGGATCAAACTGATAAGGTTCAAATCTTGATCTAATGCACAAAATTCCAAAGACTATATTCCAGTAAAAAGGGCTATCATAATCTCCAACTAGCACATATTTGAAATATGAATAGAAGAAAATGCAGGAAGACATCAATATGAACAGTCAATTTCACATCAGGATTGATTGACACATTCATATGGCTGAAATTTCATTAATTAGAATCCTTCTAATCAAGAAATAAAGATTTGATCCAAGAAGAGATGCTTCACAAAATATGCAGTAAATCATCCACTGCATAACTCTATTAACAAATATGTTGATAAATCCTTTATCAATCAATATTCCATTAGAGAAAGAATATAAAGATAATGGACAAAGAGAGGAGCACCAACTGATCTTTAACTACACAAGAATCCTCCATCCAGATATACAGAGTCTGGGAATTTACAAAATAGTAAAAGTCTATTTCCTATCACTCCAACCCCTCCTCCAAGAGCTCTCTCCTTCTTTAAATAGACAATAGCATCAAAATGAACTAAGGAGGTTGAATCCCATCTCCTCCATTGGATTCTAAGCCTTGGAGATAGATGGCAACAATCAAAAAGACAAAAATCCAACAAACTGCTAATTTTTCAGGAATTTGTTGGAAGTCATTAATAAAATGTCTCCACCTCATTGCATGAGGGCTTTGATGGAGCTAAATAGTAGGTGCAGGTATTCCTTGACATATAACTAATCCTTGAGAATCCATTTGAATCCTCCTTGACAGGTGGCAACCTCCCAACAAGACAAAATATCAAAACTGTCACTGCTATAGGAAATTAGGTAGTGCCGTTGTAAAACAGTTGGTAGCGCCACTTATATGTCTAATATCTCTCAAACCATAACACATTTTGAAAAACTGAGAGAGGTTTTTTTTATTTGGAATGTTATGAATAAACACCTCCTCCAATTTTCAAAACTTCCTTCTCAATTGTTTATAATCCAAGTTTCAATTTAGTGACTCAAAACTAGTAAAATAACTTTGCACAATTCGTTTTCTGATAGAATTTAGGTAGCGCCCACCTATGTGTCTGCATGCAATTCAGTAGCGTAAATACATGGGTGATTTTGATGCTTGGAAACTTGTGAGATTGTTGTCAATGTTTTTTCTTGACACTTTCCACCATAAACAATCTTGTGCTAACAACTCAGACATCATTTTATTCTGAAACTGACTGCCATGGTCAATGACAATCTCCCTCGGGACATTGAACCTTGGTATTATCTAGTTAAACAAAAAGAGAGTTTTTGTCTCGCCATGACTAGAGGTATCCATTGGAATCATTCTATCGATACTTTCCATGTTACCCTCGGCATAAACTGCGTGCATAGACAGAGAACTAACAGGACAAGACCTGTCTCTAGTCATAGTCAACATGAATTCAGTTGCCTCAATTCTTCTTAACTCCGGGAGAAAGTAAGATCTGTGATGGAGATCATCCCAGGGTCTGTCCAGACCAGTCATTGCCTCAATAATCACCTCATCCAAGGGAAAGACTAATTCTAAGGAATCAGTATCGACAAGGGAACCTTGAGCCCAAATAGGGTCGATAACCAGATCTAACTCCTGTGCGGGAGTCAGATCAGGGTCGACGGAAGCTTGTTGGACTATAGAGTATGCAAATTTTTCCATGGACAAGGGCATGGCCATGCCATGATGCCCTGTCCCTTCCATCATGGATGATGGGGAAGGAAGATTCCATGGATCATTAAATTAAGTCGTACAAAATGACGACACTTGAAAAACTTCGGCCCTAGGTTGGTTGGAGGCGGGTAATTGAAAGTACCCATCAAAGGTGGGCACAAACCAACCCCTACGTTTACAACACCGGGCTGAGGGTTATCAATCATCGGGACTGTTGATGCCCCCAATGAAGGGTCGGGACGGGAGAAAGATAACTGATCAATGGACACAATTTTTCCCTAGTGTGGAAACAACAAGACCCGAAAAACTGTCATGACCACTACATGCAAAGCATAGTTCCAACTCCTTCCTAACAAGATATTGTAGTCGAGAGGCGCATCGACCACTTCAACCTCAATGCACACAGTCTTCCCTCCTAACTACATGGGGAAAGAAGGGATAACTCCATGTAGTCATAACAAACATCTGTCAAAAGCGATAAGAAGAGTAGGTGATGGAGACAAAATGGGCTAGCCAATGGCCTTCCAACACGACACCAACATCACGCATGTCGAGGCACCCTCATCAACCACTGTGCAGAAAATGTTTCGGGTAAAATTTTTCGTGGTATAAGCCAATACTATATGAAACACCACGTGGTAGGGGATACGGGGTTTTAAGTCGGTCGTATCAAGCATGATCATTCTTGGATTATAGGTCTCAGCAGATCCTAAGGAAGCTAACAAAGCCTTTCTCTGGGAAGTGCATCTCTGGAGGACCTCCAGAGCAGACATTGCATAAGGGGTTTGTGAAAAATCCTCCACCACAAAGTAGTTCTGGGTGGCCCTCACATTTGGATTGTGGGAAGATTTATTGAACACACCTTTCGGGATGTGTGTCATTGTTTCTCCCAACGTCTTCTTGATCTGGAAAGGAACAGGTGGGTTTTCATCTTCTTTACCCTTCTTAGAAGTGCTTGGCCTTCTGTAATCATGTGCCCTAGTTTCTATTTGAGAATCAACTTTTAACATATAAACATTCAAGGTCGATGGATTACTAGATGATGAAGGGGGTCCCTGACTGCCCCCATCCGCATTTGAAGAGGCTTGAGTTAAAATTTTCCCATGTTGAAATGGATTCGTTAACACAATAGGTTGTTGCTGCGCCAAAAACTTTTGGACCTCCCCAAGATGAGGACATAGGTGAGTCGGATGGTCTTTCGCGCAAAGGTTACATGGGTACTTTGACTTCTTCTTCTCTGTGTTTCCCCCGCCAGCATTATTGGTGGGTTTCATATCCCCCCTACACTTATTTCGTTGTTTCTTCTTTCCGTCGGGTTGTTGGGTGGCCTTCGTGTTCATCAATTGCACACTATGTACATCTGACATTTCAGTAGGGGGAGCAGCTGAGCCAAGAGTCTGGCTGGCCAATGTCTACTATATCGATAATTGTTGAAATTGATTTGACAACTGGTCAACGAGCTTGGTTTGTGTTGAACCAACAATACCATTGGCATGTGGTTCAGACTTTTGTCTGGTCCTGTCAAGAATAGACCATGGTGCATCTAGAAAAGCTTCATAAAGTAAACTAGACTGAGAGTATATTAGCTCAAGCTATTGATCTCTCAATATCACCTTTTCCTCGAAAAACACTCCCGACATTCCGACACCCTTGGATAACTGAGGTACCAAAGACTTAATGAACCACTCTGACAAGAAATCCCGTGGGACTAATATGTTTATCAAACTCTTCCTACACCGCCATTCTTGTATGTGATCTAATATATGGTCAGCCTTTGTTTGCTCAAATTTGGCCAACAATTCGGTGTCAGCATCGTATCTCACAAGTAATTGAAAATGGTTTAAAAAGACCATTTCCAATTCACCAAAAGTAGAGTATCTTGAGCGGTCGAGCTCGATGTACCATTTTTGGCACTTCGAATAAGAGTGCATTGAAACAGACACAACTGGATGGAGTCGTCTCTCAACGAGTTGGATGAGCACCATAGGTGAAAGGTAGTCACATGATCGCCTAGATCTTTCTTAGGCTTACCTTCGAACTTCAGAATGTCCAAGGGCAACTTCATTGGCATGGCTGGCCAATGCAGATCGTGACAAGTCTGGAAAATGCAAAGTTTCCAGAAAAGGTATCTTCGGTTGTTGAGTATGTACAGGAGGAAAGGAGCCTGGAGTTTGGCTGGCACCAGGTTGCCAGGAAAAGTTAGGTTGATGACCAGGGTTCTGGTAAAAACCATGGTTGTGGCCAACGTATGGATACTGCGCTTGTTGATATGTCATCAACTGACTCCCATAGAAGGACGTTGAGGGCTGTGAAGGGATCACTCCCGATGTGGTGTTCCAAATATTCTAGAAGGGGTTGTCCCCTGCCAATCTGATGGGCATAGGTACAGAGCCTTTCCCGGGGTTCCATTGACCATGGAAGGGGTTGCCCCCGGTCGGCATCCCTGACGAGGGGGATGATCCTTGCCACAGATTCCAAGGTTCTTGTGAGGTGTTTTCCCCATGTGCAAGAATAGTACCCTGCATCGAATTTTTTTTTCCAAAACCAGGGTTACCCTCGGTCGAGACGACAGCTAACGAGAATGCGTTGTTACCAAACGCATTGAAAAATGAGAATGAAAAAGAACCCACATGCGTGTTTTTGGAAGAAGGTCCTTGACTACCTACTCCGGACAGGTTGTAGTTCGTGGTCGGCCAGATGGGTTACTAAGAAGCGTCACCGAGTGAGGGAGACGATGGAGGTATATGACCTCCGTCGTAAGGGAAAGAATTATAAGGGGATGAGGTGCACCCCATGGACCTTTACAGAGAATTGTTTGAGCTCCATGCCCCCAGACCCATGGTTTGTAGGGTGGAGTAGGATAGGACTGAATTTGTGTAAAAGTCGAGCATCCTGTATAAAAATAGAGGGCCTGTCGCACTCTGGGTGAAAGGAGCAGTGATCGTCTCCATATAATGAATTAGACCACTGCCTGAGGTATAGGTGATCGATACCATAGTGGTTCAGACCTGCAAGGGTGAGTTAGGAGGTGAAACGCCTCCTGTGGTAACAACCATTGAGGGAGTATGAGGACTCCCAGACAAATTAGCAGTATTCTCTTCCATCGCTACTTGTAATTCTACCTGACGCTCGTGATGTGTTTTCCATGGAGGGACAACCTAGACAATGATAGGCACCGATAGGTCAGTGATCGGAGGGTTATATGGACCAATATTTTCCGCCCCAAGGTCAGAAATGGTTGGTTCCTATGGATTCAAAATTTCTCCTCTCAGGGATGGCTCGGGTACAGTTTCATGTTGCCCAGTCACCTCAAATGACCCTTGCTGGTCAAGTCTTTGCCTCCGTGGTGGCAGTGATGGGTCCAAAGTGACCGGTGGTAGGCCCAAAATCCTTCACGACTGATGGAGCTCTTCATTATCCACTTTGTGAGAATATAAAAGACACACTAGGGATTTTACTAAGGTTAGGAAACCAACACACACTAGAAAAGTTCCTATGAGATAAAGCAATCAAACCACTAACTAGTTAGAAGAACAATTACACTAGCCAACACTATAGAAACTTACCAGTGCAAGTGCAAAACGAACATGGAAGCACCCTCTAGGTATACTCTGCAAAGCATGGCCCGATGTCTTCCTTAAGTACTACGGTATACCCTCGCAGTAACTTGTGTAAGTCACTAAAATAATGGCAACTAGGTTGCCAGCGCGCGAACAGTCACCAGGTGGGTATAGTCAACAGTTGGGTAGACCGCAATGAGAAGGGTATCAAGTCTAAAACCTATAAAGGGTATCAAAATAAAGTGGTCTGGAAACCGATTTAGGACCTCGAATGGATTTGAGACACATAAATCTCCGTGACAAATGCAAACAATGGAATCGCAAGATAAGCCTTCTATATGTGTTCTTCACTATGCTTGGTCCAACTTTGGAGGGGTTATCTCTGCTACCTTTCTACACACGACCTCGTGTTTAGCCCCTATGTTAGAGGGGGGTCCCGGATAACTTCCACGTTACTAGACTTTTTGACACTCCCTAGCATCAAGGCTCTGGCCTAGACTAGTTTGTGGACCCTAACAAAAAAAAGTATAATAAATTTTAATTAAGCGTTAATTTTAAGTGATTGTTTTAAGTCAAGGGAATGGAAACAAAACCAATGGTGTGTTTTTGAGAGACAAAAGAGAAGAGAATTAAATGAAACTGAAAGAAAAAACTACTTCTTTTGACAAATAAAGATTTTCAAATTTAAATTCTTTAACCAAACTTTTCTTAGCTAATTTTTCTAAGATATTTTAAAGGAAAGACTCAAAACAAGATTTCACTCGACTACGAGCTACTTAGTGTTCTAAGCATTCAGTAAAGAACTTAAGAAAACACGTTTCTTCTTGACAAGTAAAGATAACTAACCTAACTACTTACCGAACAACAAAATGAAATCTTTTTTTTTTTTTTAAATTCTTCAAAATAAGAAACTTGAAGACGAATTCTTTTTCTTTCCTTCTAAAGCAAGAAAAAGGGGAAAGTGAAGACAAGACAAGACCAAAAATTAAATTCTGGTCCGCTACGGCCTGTAGAGAGTTACTGACAATACTAAACAAGCTGATCAGAAAGAACTCACAAAACTTGTATGAAACCCTAATCAAGAAAACATAAAAAATATTGATAAAGAAAAAGCTAATTGTTGTCAAACCTAGGCTAAAGACTGTAAAAATAGAGACCAGGGCTAGATCAAGAAAACCCCTGAGAAATATGGCTTCATTCAGGGAAGAGGATGACCACCTCTTCTTCAAAAAAGATTTTCCTGACACATGCACGTAAGTAATACTTCAGCAGCCTGCGTATGTATGTGGGTTGTCCAAAGATAGGGCACATATGTACATGTGCAGACCCAGTGCAGGTCACGTACGCCTCTGTGACTTCTCTAAAAATAAAACTAATAGTCAAGCAAACCAAGCAGGGAGTACTGGTATTGAAGACCAGAATCCCTTAAAGAAACAGAAACTTACAGAAACTCAATAAACAGTAAATAAACTAATTAAATACCCAGAAAAAAAAATCCCCTAAAAACCCTAGAGGTTCCCCAGTATGGTCTCCAATTCTGTTGTAGTGGGAAAACCCCCCTACATACTGCACTAGGGTTCTAAAGTGAAGGTAGAGCTAACCATCTAAATTATCCTACTTTTAACAACTATCCCGACAATACCCCACATTCATGCATAAAGTACAAAGTATATGGATCCGATAGTCTTACCTTAAACTCTGCATCCAGTGTTGATCCCTTTACGGTTGTTTGTTCCTCGACTGCAAATATCCTCCCAAAGCTGACCTACATTCACCAAAATGCAAACAAGAAACTATGAACATGTATTCTATATATGAATTAGTGGGTTAGATGTCATAATAAAATGCAAATCAAACATAAAGATTGAACACATCATATGGAGGGCCAGAAAAAGTACTTCTTTATATTAATCTCACAAAGTCACTCACAAAATGAGATCGGCGACTGCTCCTTGAACTCGGTCCTGGGCTGCTCTTCACCAAGATCCAACTACTTCCATGTATCTTTCTCATCTTCGACTCTCTCTAGGAAATGGATTTGGCTAGTAATGGAGGAAAACGGCTAGAATAAGGAATTCTGGCTCAAAACTCGCAATGTGGATGCAAATTATTGGGGAAAGGGGGGATTATGAAATGGGTAGAGTTTCATTGCTTTCATTCTTCCTCTAGGAATGGGACCCCAACACCTTCTTTGATATTCCAAAAGTATAGATATTCGGTTGGGTGATGGGCTATGGGTGGTCAATTGGTTAGGAAACTACCCAAAATCCTGTATCCCCTTGCAGCTTTTTATTTTTTGCAACTTTTGTGGGTATACCCGGGCTGTAATGGTTCAACTAGCATATGTACATGAGTTTTAGTGGTGCATAAGGAATACATATGCGGGCAGTAATGGTGCAGGGCGCATACATCTTCAAAAAAGTGTTTTTTAGGAAGAGCTTTCAGTGATCGCTTGGAAAAAATGGCAAGTAAGATGGTCTGATGCCAGGTATGCATGTATGGTGAAATTTAGGGTTATAACAACACTATACTTGGTAAAATATTTACTTGGTTTAAAAATACACCTTATGATAGAATGCTTTTATGAATGAAGTTTGAGTCAATGATTGAGATAACTGGTAGAGTTTACATTTCAATTTCATTGTATGGTGGATTTGATTATTGGAGCTATTATGGGTGATTCATGTATTACTTGTGGTACCCTTGTTTTGATAATGAAAAATTTGATTTTCTACTTATATTTTAGGGAAGGAAAATGGATAAATTTTGATCATAAATCTTATGTAGTATTCTTATGGATCAAGTAATTTTGTCTAGATAGTGAGCAACAATTGATTTGCATTCCTATCGAAAGGGTCCATTTTGTTTAGATGTTCAATCATTAAAGTTACTTTTAGGGAAGAAAATGGTTAAAGGTAAATAATGATTGACGATGGAATTTAATAAGAGGAGGCATATTATTAAATAATAGATGACGACATTTCTAAAGAAGGGGCATATTATCCTGTTAATGAGTAATTATTGTTGTTAGTAAACTTAAGGGAAGTAAAATTTTGTATAGTATAATGAATTTTTGAATAATTAATTTTAGTTATGATCAAGTACTTTACTGTTACTTTATTCATGATTCTAGAATTGATTTTGTTATGGGAATAGATATATCCTTGTTCTTCAGAACAGTAGCCAGTTCTAATACCTTAAATGGTCAAAATCAATCTGATGAATCCTAGACTTGAGCATTGATTATGTGTCTTGGAGGTCCTAACCTTGAAGGATAGGTTCGGTGGGGAGACACCTTTGTTAACGTAATGTGATATAATTGATCTTTTAATATCATAATGTTGTAGTTGATTCTTGCAGTGAAATTATGTAGATGAGAATAGATGTGTAAATACTGATGCATGGTTTTCACATGTTACTTGTTCTAACTATTGATGTTTAAAAAAAAAAAAAATTACCACTATTTTTCTTAATTACATTGATGTTGTAATGGAGGGGAAGTTACATATGGTATCATAGCGGGTTCAACCCTAAAACATTGGACAATTAAACCTTCCACTGTGTTAAATAAATGATTAAGAATGTACCACAAATTAATTTTTAAATTTGTCCATGCAAGTAATCATGGTTAGAGGATGCGGGGGAAGTAGACAATGTGGTTCTGTAGGAAGAGGAGTGACACCTCCAATAGTATCCACGCCAAAGGGATATAACCCTCAAGGAGATAAGCACACAACTGAGAAGGAGCAGTTTGTTGTGGGAGATGTGGTAGGTATGATGAGATCCTTCCATAGGATGTTAAAGGTGTTGATCAACCGCGTGGATTGACATGAGGGAAGAGTTTATGTTGCCAATGAGGATTCACAATGTGCACCAGCTTGTAGTAGTAGCATACACAAACAACTCGAAAAGGTGAAATTTCCCAATTTATGGGGTGCCCTGAATGACTTAGCCACCAAGGCATGGTTAGAGAACATGGTGATGTGCTTTGCACTTTGTGATTACACCTCAAACATGAATTTCTGCATGGAGGTCCTCCATCTTAAAGGAAGTTCTCTACTTTGCTGGAAGACACTCCTACCTCAACTAAACATGGTCGTCGAAGACGTGTCATGGGTGTTTTTTGAGGACCAGTTTCGAGAAATGTACTTGTCCGAGGAATTCATTGAGCACCAAGTTAATGAGTTCAACGCCTTACGACAAGGTAGTTTGACGATGTCAGAGTATGAGGATAGGTTCATGGAGCTCCTGGGTATGCTCCACATATGAGCACGGATAAGTTAAAGGTAAACAAGTTTGTGTTCGGCCTTAACTTAAACATTTGTGTGAAGGTGAGGATCCTAATGCCTCAGAAGTTGCACGATGCAGTTCAGAAGGCCCTTATAACCGAGGAAGAACTCAAAAGTGGGGGTCAGAGAAGGACTCCTTATAGACCGACTCGATAGACAACATCAGGAGTGAAACAACATCAAACAACTGCAAGGCTAAGCACGAGTCCATTGTGCTCATGACATCAAGTATGATAAAATAACTCTGCACAATTCGTTTTCAGCCAGAATTTAGGTAGCACCCACCTGTGTGTCTATGTGAAATTCGGTAGTGTAAATACATGGGTTCTTTTGATTCTTGGAAATTTGTGAGTGTTGTCAATGTTGTTCTTAACACTTGGAACCTTAACCAATCATGTGCTAACAACTCGGACATCATTTTATTCTTAAAGTGACTTCCATGGTCAGTGAAAATCTCCCTCGGGACGTCAAACCTTGCTATTATCTAGTTAAACAAAAAGAGAGTTGTTATCTCGCCATGACTAGAGGTATCCATTAAAATCATTTTATCGATGCTTTCCATGTTACCCTCAGCATAAACTACATGTGTAGACAGAGAACTAACAGGACAAGACCTATCTCCAATCATAGTCAACATGAATTCACCTGCCTCAATTCTTCTTAACTCTGAGAGAAAGTAAGATCTATGATGGAGATCGTCCCAGGGTCTGTCTGGATCAGTCATTGCCTCAATAATCACCTCATCTAAGGGAAATACTAAATCTAAGGAATCAATATTGGTAAGGGAACCCTGAGCCCAAATAGGGTCAAGAACCAGATCTAACTCCTGTGCGGGAGTTGGATCAGGGTCAGCGGAAGCTTGTTGGACTATAGAGGATGCAACTTTTTCCATGGACAAGGGCATGGCCATGCCATGATGCTTTGTCCCTTCTATCATGGATGATGGGGAAGGAAGATTCCACGGATCATTAAAGTAAGTCATACAAAATGATGACACTTGAAAAACTTCGGCCCTAGGCTGGTCGGGGACAACCGATATATACTTGACATCGCCGGTTGGAGGCGGGAAATTGAAAGTACCCATCACAGGTGCGCACAAACCAACCCCTACATTTACGACACTGATCTGAGGGTTATCAATCATTGGGACCGTGGATGCCCCCGATGAAGGGTCAAGATGGGAGAAGGATAACTGATCAATGGACATGATTTGGCCCTAGCATGGAAACAACATGACCCGAAAAACTATCGCGACCACTGCATGCATAGCATAGGTCCAACTCCTTCTTAACAAGAGATTGTAGTCGAGAGGCACATCGACCACTTCAATCTCGACGCACACGGTCTTCCCTCCTAACTGCAAAGGGAAAGAAGGGATAATTTCATGTGGTCGGAACGAACGAACGTCGAAAGCGGTAAGAAGAGTAGGTGCTGGAGACAAAACGGGCTGGCCAATGGCCTTCCAACACGCCAACGACATCACGCATGTCAAGGCACCCTCATCAACCATTGTGCATAAAATGTTCTGGGTAAACATTTTCGTGGTATAAGCCACTACTATATGAAATTCCATGTGGTAGGGGAGACGAGGTTTTAAGTCGGTCGTATCAAGCATGATCATTCTCGGATTATAGGTCTCAGCGGATCCTAATAAAGATAATAGAGCCTTTATCTGGGAAGTGTAGCTCTGGAGGACCTCCAGAGCAGACATTGCACAAGGCGTTTGTGACAAATCCTCCACCATGGAGTAGTTCTAGGCATCCCTCGAGTTTGGATTGTGGGAATCTTTCTTGAACACACCTTTCGGGATGCATTTCATTGTTTTGCATAACTTCTTCTCGATTTGGAAAGGAACAGGTGGGTTTTCATCTTCTTTACCCTTCTCAGAAGTGTTTGGCATTCCATAATCATGTGCCATAGTTTCTATTTGAGCATCACCTTTCAACATATAAACATTCGAGGTCGATGGATTACTAGACGATGAAGGGGGTCCTTGACTTCCCCCATCCGCGTTTGAAGAGGCTTGAGTTAAATTTTTCCCATGTGGAAATGGGTTCGTTAACACAAGAGGCTGTTGCTGCACCAAAAACTTTTGGGCCTCCCCAAGCCGAGGACATAGATGAGTCGGATGGTCTTTCATGCAAAGGTTACATGGATACTTCGAATTCTTATTCTTTGGGTTTCCCCCACCAGCATTATTGGTGGGTTTCTTATCCCCCTTACCCTTATTTCGTTGTTTCTTCTTTCCGTCAGGATGTTGGGTGGCCTTTGGGTTCCCTGATTACACACTGTGTACATCCGACATTTGAGTAGGGGGAGCAGTCGAACCAAGGGTCTGGCTAGCCACTATCTGTTGTATCAACAATTGTTGCAATTGATTTGACAACTGATCAAGGGGCTTGTTTGGTGATGAACCAACAATACCATCGGCATGTGGTCCAGACTTTTGTCTCATCCTATCAAGAATAGACCATGGTGCATCTGGAAAAACTTCATAAAGTAAACCAGATTGAGAGTATATTAGCTCAAGTTGTTGAGCTCTTAGTATCACCTCTTCCTCAAAAAACACTCTCGACGTTGTGATTTCCTTGGATAACTGAGGTACCAAAGAATTAATGAACCACTCCAACAAGAAAGCTGGTGGGACTGATACATTTATCAAACTCTTCCTACACTGCCATTCTCGGATGTCATCTAAGATATGGTCAGCCTTCGTTTTCTTAAAGTTGGGAAGCAATTTGGTGTCGGCATCGTATCTCACAGGTAATTGAAAATGGTTTAAAAAGACCATTTCCAATTCGCCAAAAGTAGAGTATCTTGAGAGGTCGAGCTCGATGTACCATTTTGTGGCACTCCCGATAAGAGTGCATTGAAACAGCCGCAACTAGATGGAGTCATCTCTCAATGAGTTGGATGAGCACCATAGGTGAAAGGTAGTCACATGATCGTCCAGATCTTCCTTTGGCTTACCTTTGAACTTCAGAATGTCCTAGGGAAACTTCGTTGGCATGGTTGGCCAATGCATATCGTGACAGACTGGGTCGTTTAATAATATTGACAAGTCTATCAAATGCAAATTTGCTAGAAAAGGTAGCTTAGGTTGTTGAGTATGTACAGGAGGAAAGGAGCCTGGAGTTTGGCCGGCACCAGGTTGCCAGGAAAAGTTAGGCTGATGACCAGGGTTCTGGTAAAAGCCAAGGTCGTGGCCAGTGTATGGATACTATGCTTGTTGAGATGTCATCAAATGAATCCCATAGTAGGACATTGAGGGTTGTGAGGGGATCGCTCCCGACGTGGTGTTCCAAAGATTCTGGAAGGGGTCGCCCCCTGCCGATCTGACGGGCATAGGTACAGAGCCTTTCCTAGGGTTCCATTAACCATGGAAGGGGTTGCCCCCGGTCGACATCCCTGACGAGGGGGATGATCCCTGCCATAGATTCCAATTTCCTTGTGAGGTGTTTTCCCCATGTGCAAGAATAGTACCCTACACCAAATTTTGTTTTCCAAAACCAGGGTTACCCTCGACCGAGATGACAGCTGACGAGAATGCATTGTTACCAAATGCGTTGAACAAAGAGATCGAAAAATAACCCACCTGAGTGGTTTCAGAAGAAGGTCCTTGACTACCTACTCCAGACAAGTTGTAGTTCATGGTCGACTAGACAGGTTGTTGAGAAGTGTCGCCGAGCGAGGGAGACGATGGAGGTATATTACCCCCGCCATAATGGAAACCATTATAAGGGGTTGAGGTTCCCCCCATTGACCCTTTCAAAGGAGCGTTTAAGCTCCATGCCCCCAGACCCATGGTCTTTAGGGTGGAGTAGGATAGGACCGAGTTCATGTGAAAGTTAGGCATCCCGTATGAAAACGGAGGGCCTGTCGCACTCTGGGTGAAAGGATCAGTGATCGCCGCCATAGATGGAATCAGACCACTGCCTGTGGTAGAGGTGATCGATACCATAGTGGTCTGGAACTGCGAGGGTGATTTAGGAGGTGGAACACCTCCTGTGGTAACAACCATTGAGGGAGTATGAGTACTCCCGAATGAAGTAACATCATTCACTTCCATCGCTTCTTGTAATTATACCTGACGCTCGTGATGTGTTATTCATGGAGGGACAACCTGGACAACGATAAGCGTCAATAGGTCAGTTATCGGAGAGTTATACGGAGCAAGATTTTTTTCCCCACGGTCATAAATGGTTGGTTCCTCCAGATTGAAAAGTTCTCCTCTTGGGGATGGCTCGATTATAGTTTCTTATTGCCCAGTCTCCTCAAATGACCCTTGTTGGTCAAGTCTTCGCCTCCATGGTGGCGGTGATGTGTCCAAAGTGACCAGTCGTAGGCCCAAAAGCCTTCGTGACCGGCAGAGCTCTTAATCCTCCACTTTGTGAGAAGATCAAAGACACACTAGGGCTTTTACTAATGTTTGAAAACCAACACACACTAGAAAAGTTCCTATGAGATAAAGCAATCAAACCACTAACTAGTTGGAAGAACAGTTACACCAGCCAACACTAGAGCAACTTACCAGTGGAAGTGAAAATCAAACACGGAAGCACCCTCCAGGTATACTCTGTAAAGAGTGGCCCGATGTTTGCCCTAAGTACCGCGTTATACCCCTGCAGTCACCTATGTAAGTCACTAAAATAATGGCAACTAGGTTGCTAGTGCGCGAACAGTCACCAGGCGGGTACAGTTGACAGTCAGGTAGACCGCAATGAGAAGGGTATCAATCCCGAAACCTATCAAGGGTATAAAAAGCAAGTGGTCTGGAAGATGACTGAGAACCACGAATGGATTTGCGACCCACGAAGCGCCGTGGCAAATGCGATCAATGGAATCCCTAGATAAGCCTTTTATATGTGTTCTCAACTATGCTTGGTCCGGCTTTGGAGGGGTTATCTCCGCTACCTTTCTGCACGTGACCTCATGTTTAGCCCCTATGTTAGAAGGGGGTCCCATATAAATTCCACGTTAATGGTCTTTTTGACACTCCCTAGCACAGACTCCTATGTTTGTTTTATAGCCTTGAAGAGTGTCCTCTCCAACCTAAATCAAGGCTCTAGCCTAGACTAGTTTGTGGAACCTAGTAAACAAAAGTCTAATAACTTTTAATTAATCGTTAATTTTAAGTGGATGTTTTAATTCAATGGAATGTAAACGAAACCAATGGTGTGTTTTTTTGAGATGAAAGAGAAGAGCATTAAATGAAACTGAAAGAAAAAACTACTTCTTTTGACAAATAAAGATTTTCAAATTTAAACTCTTTAACCAAACTTTGCTTAGCTAATTTTTCTAAGATCTTTTAAAAGAAAGACTCAAAACAAGATTTCACTCAACTACAATCTACTTAGTGTTCTAATCATTCAGTAAAGAACTTAAGAAAACATGTTTCTTCCTAACAAGTAAAGACAACTAACCTAACTACTTACCGAACAACGAAATGAAATCTTTTTTTTTTTTTAAATGCTTAAAAATAAGAAACTTGAAAATGAATTCTTTTTCTTTCCTTCTAAAGCAAGCAAAATGGAAAAGTGAAGACAAGACAAGACCAAAACTTAAATTCTGGTCTGCTACAGCTCACAGAGAGTTACTGACAATACTAAACAAGATGATCAGAAAGAACTCACAAAACTTGTCTGAAACCCTAATCAAGAAAACATAAAAAATATTGATAAAGAAAAAGCTAATTGTTGTCAAGCCTAGTTCAAAGACTGTAAAAATAGAGACTGGGGCTAGATCAAGAAAACCTCTGAGAAATGTGGCTTCATTCAGGGAAGACGATGACTGCCTCTTCTTCAAAAAAGATTTTCTGACACAGGCACGCAACTAATACTTCAGCATCCTGCGTATGTACGCGAATTGTCCAAAGATAGGGCACGTATGTACGCGTGCAAACTCACTGTAGGCCATGTACACCTCTATGATTTCTCTAAAAAGAAAACTAACAGTCAAGCAAACAAAGCAGGGAGTACTGGTATGGAAAACTAGAATCCCTTACAGACACATAAACTTACAGAAACTCAAGAAACAGTAAATAAACCGATTAAAGATCCCAAAACAAAAATCCCCTAAAAACCCTAGAGGTTCCTAGTATGGTTGCCAATTCTGTTGTAGTGGGAAATCCCCCCTATGGAATACACTAGGGTTCTAAAGTGCAGGTAGAGATAACCATCTAAATTCTCCTACTTTTAACAATTATCCCGACAATACCCCACATTCATGCATAAAGTACAAAGTATAGGGATCCGGTAGTCTTACTTGAAACTCTGTGTCTGGTGTCGATCCCTTTGCGTTCGGTTGTTCCTCGACTGCAAATATCATCCTAAGGCTGAACTACATTCACAAAAATACAAACAAGAAATTACGAACATGTATTCTATATATGAATTAGTGGGTTAGATGTCATAATAAAATGTAAATCAAACATAAAGATTGAACACATCATATGGAGGGACGAAAAAAGTACTTCTTTATATTAATCTCAAAAAGTCACTCACAAAATGAGATCGGCGACTGCTCCATGAACCCGGTCCTCGGCTCCTCTTCACCAAGCTCCAATTTCTTCCACATATCTTTCTCCTCTTTGTCTCTCTCTAGGAAATGGATTTGGCTAGTAATGGAGGAAAAAGGCTAGAATAAGGAATTCTGGCTCAAAACTCGCAATGTGGCTGCAAATTATTTTGGCAAGGGGGGATTATGAAATGTGTAGAGTTTCACTGCTTTCATGCTTCCTCTAGGAATGGGACCCCAACACCTTCTTTGATATGCCAAAAAGATAGTTATTTGGTTGGGTGATGGGCTATGGGTGGTCAATTGGTTAGGAAACTACCCAAAATCCCGTATCCCCTTGCAGCTTTTTATTTTTTGCAACTTTTGTGGGTATACATGTGCTGTAATGGTGCAACTATCATATGTACATGAGTTGTCGTGGTCCAGTAAGCATACACACATGGGCAGTAATGGTGCAGGGTGCGTACATCTTCAAAAAACATGTTTTTTAGGAAGAGATTTCAGTGATAGCTTGGAAAAAATGGCAAGTGAGATGGCCTGATACCAGGTATGCATGTATGGTGAAATTTAGGGTTATAACAACACTATAGTTGGTAAAATATTTACTTGGTTTCAAAAGACACCTTATGATAGAATTATTTTATGAATGAATTTTGAGTCAATGATTAACATAACTGGTAGAGTTTATATTTCAATTTTGTTGTATTATGGATTTGATTATTGGAGCTATTATGGGTGAGTCATGTATTACTTGTGGTACCCTTGTTTTGATAGTGAAAAATTTGATTTGCTACTTATATTTTAGGGAAGGAAAATGGATAAATTTTGATCATAAATCTTATATGGTATTCTTATGGAGCAAGTAATTTTGTCTAGATAGTGAGCAACAATTGATTTGTATTCCTATCGAAAGGGTCCATTTTGTTTAGATGTTGAATAAGTAAAGATACTTTTAGGGGAAAATGGTTAAAGGTAAATAATGATTGACGATGGAGTTTAATAAGAGGAGGCATATTATTAAATAATAGATGACTGTATTTCTAAAGAAGGGGCATATTATCTTTTTAATGAGTAATTATTGTTGTTAGTAAATTTAAGGGAAGTAAACTTTTGTCTAGTATAATGAATTTTTGAATAATTAATTTGAGTTATAATCAAGTACTTTACTGTTACTTTAGTCCTAAGTCTAGAATTGATTTGGTTATGGGAGTAGATATCTCCTTATTCTTAAGAACAGTAGCCAATCCTGAGACCTTAAATGGTCAAAATCAATCGGATGAATCCTAGACTTGAGCATTGATTATGTGTCTTAGAGGTCCTAACCTTGAAGGATATGTTGGAGGGAGACACCTTTGTTAATGTAATGTGATATAATTGATCTTTTAATATCATAATGTTGTAGTTGATTCTTGCAGTGAAATTATGTAGATGAGAATAGATGTGTAAATACTGATGCATGGTTTTTGCATGTTACTTGTTCTAACTGTTGATGTTAAAAAAAAAAAAAAATTACCACTATTGTTCTCAATTACATTTATGTCGTAATGGAGGAGAAGTTGCATATGGTATCATAGCGGGTTCAACCCTGTGACATTGGACCATTCAACCTTCCACTGTGTTAAATAAATTATTAAGAATGTATCACTAATTAATTTTGAAATTTTTCCATGCAAGTAATCATGGTTAGAGGACGCAGGGGAAGTAGACGATGTGGTTCTGGAGGAAGAGGAGTGAATCCTCCAATAGTATCCACACCAGAGGGATATAACCCTCAAGGAGATGAGAAGACAACTAAGAAGGAGCAGTTTGTTGTGGGAGATGTGGTAGGTATGATGAGATCCTTCCAGAGGATGTTAGAGGTGTTGATCAACCGCCTGGATTGACATGAGGTAAGAGTGTATGTTCCCAATGAGGGTTCACAACATGCACCATATGGTAGTAGTAGCATACACAAAAAACTCGAGAAGGTGAAATTTCCAAATTTATGGGGTGCCCCGAACGACTTAGCCACCAAGGCATGGTTAGAGAACATGGTGATGTGCTTCGCACTTTGTGATTACACCTCCAACATGAAAGTCTGCATGGAGGTCCTCCAACTTAAATTGAGTGCTCTACTTTGCTGGAAGACACTCCTAACTCAACCAAACATGGTCATCGAAGATGTGTCATGGGTGTTTTTCGAGGAACGGTTCCGGGAGAGGTAGTTATCCGAGGAATTCATTGAGCGCCAACTTAATGAGTTCAATGCCTTACGACAAGGTAGTTTGACGATGTCGAAGTATGATGATAGGTTCATGGAGCTACTTGGGTATGATCCACATATGAGCATGGATAATTTAAAGGTAAACAAGTTTGTGTTCAGCCTTAACTTAAACATTTGTGTGAAGGTGAGGATCCTAATGCCTCAGACGTTGCACGATGCAGTTCAAAAGGCCCTTACAGCCGAGGAAGAACTCAAAAGTGGGGGTCAGAGAAGGACTCCTTCTAGAATGAATCGATGGACAACATCAGGAGTGCAACAACATCAGACACTAGCAAAACAAACTTTTTGGAAGTGAGATACTCCGAGAGGACCTATTTTCTCGACCCACTACGACATAATCCTCAGTAGAGTACTCCTTATATAGGACCACAATAGCAGCAACAACATCATTTACAGCAATAACAACATTTTATTCCTATTCAGTAGAACAGACCAAGGTCACAGACTGTTAGGCCAACAACTTCTACTTTGGGGACTAGGAGCACTAGACCGAAGACTGGATGTTGGAAATGTGGAGAGCCACATTACCAACGAGACTGCCTGATTGAGAAGACCAGAGTAGTCAGATCATCAAGCCCCACTACTGTTGGATATCAAAGATGGGAACAAACCAACCCCTACATTTACGACATCGAGTTGAGGGTTATTAATCATCGGGACTGTGGAAGCCCCCGATGAAGGGTCAGGACAGGAGAAGGATAACTGATCAATGGACACGATCCAACCCTAGTGTGGAAACATTAAGACCCAGAAAACTGTCATGACCACTGCATGCATAGAATAGGTCCAACTCCTTCCTAAGAAGAGATTGTAGTTGAGAGGCATATCGACCACTTCAACCTTGATGCACACGGTCTTCCCTCCTAACTACATGGGGAAAGAAGGGATAATTCCACGTGGTTGGAATGAATGTCCGTCAAAAGCGGTAAGAAGAGTAGGTGACGAAGACAAAACAGGCTGGCCAATGGCCTTCCAATACGCCAACGACATCACACATGTCAAGGCACCCTGATCAACCATTGTGCAAAAAATGTTCCAGGTAAAAGTTTTCATGGTATAAGCCACTACTATATGAAATTCCACGTGGTAGGAGAGATGAGGTTTTAAGTCGGTCGTATCAAGCATGACCGTTCTCAAATTATAAGTCTCAGCAGATCCTAAGGAAGATAAGAAATCCTTTCTCTGGGAAGTGTAGCTCTGGGGGACCTCCAGAGCAAACATTGCACAAGGGATTTGTGACAAATCTTCCACCACAGAGTAGTTATGGGTGGCCCTCACGTTTGGATTGGGGGAAGCTTTCTTGAACACACATTTTGGGATCCGTGTCATTTTTTCGCCCAATGTCTTCTCGATCTGAAAAGGAACAAGTGGGTTTTCATCTTCTTTGCCCTTCTCAAAAGTGCTTGGCATTCCGTAATCGTGTGCCCTAGTTTCTATTTGAGCATCACCTTTCAACATATAAACATTCGAGGTCGATGGATTACTAGACAATGAAGGGGGTCCCTGACTGCCCTCATCTGTGTTTGAAGAGGCTTGAGTTAAATTTTTCCCATGTGGAAATGGGTTCATTAACACAACAGGCTACTGTTGTGCCAAAAACTTTTGGGCCTCCCCAATCCGAGGACACATGTGATTTGGATGGCTTTCATGAAAAGGTTACATGAATACTTCAACTTCTTCTTCTCTGTGTTTCCCCTGCCATCATTATTGGTGGGTTTCTTATGCCCCTTACCCTTATTTCGTTGCTTCTTCTTTCCGTCAGGATGTTGGGTGGCCTTCGGTTTTGTCGATTGCACATTGTGTACATCCAACGTTTGAGTAGGGGGAGCAGCTGAACCAGGGATCTGGCTTGCCACTGTCTGTTGTATCGACAATTGTTGCAATTGATTTAACAACTCATCAACGGGCTTGGTTTGTGCTGAACCAACAATACCATCAGAGTGTGGTCCAAACTTTTGTCTGGTCCTGTCAAAAATAGACCATGGTCCATCTGGAAAAACTTTATAAAGTAAACCAAACTCAAAGTATATTAGCTCAAGTTGTTGAGCTCTCGGTATCATCTCTTCCTTGAAAAACACTCATGACGTTGTGACGTCCTTGGATAACTGAGGTACCAAAGACTTAATGAACCACTTTGACAAGAAATCCGGTGGCACTGATACATTTATCAAACTCTTCCTACACCACCATTCTCAGATGTGATATAAGAGATGGTCAGCCTTCATTTGCTCAAAGTTGGCCAGCAATTTGGTGTCGGCATCGTATCTCACAGGTAATTGAAAATGGTTTAAATAGACCATTTCCAATTCCCCAAAAGTAGAGTATCTTGAGCGATCGAGCTTGATGTACCATTTTGTGGCACTCCCAATAAGAGTGCATTGAAACATCTGCAACTGGATGGACTCATCTCTCAATGAGTTGGACAAGCACCATAGGTGAAAGGTAGTCACATGATCGCCCAGATCTTCCTTAGGCTTACCTTCGAACTTCAGAATGTCTGAGGGCAACTTCGTTGGTATGGCTGGCCAACGCAGATCATGACATATTGGGTTGTTTAATAATATTAACAAGTCTGGCAAATGAAAAGTTGTCAAAAAAGGTAGCTTAGGTTGTTGAGTATGTACAGGAGGAAAGGAGCTTGGAGTTTGGTTGGTACCAGGTTTCTAGGAAAAGTTAGGCTGATGACCAGGTTTCTGGTAAAAACCATGGCCGTGGCCAGCGTACAGATACTGCGCTTATTGAGATGTCATCGGATAACTCTCGTAGTAGGAAATTGAGGGTTGTGAAGGGATTGCTCCCAACGTGGTGTTCCAAATATTCTGGAAGGGGTTGCCCCCTGCCAATCAGACGGGCATAGGTACAGAGCCTTTCCCGGGGTTCCATTGACCATGGAAGGGGTTTCCCTTGGTCGGAATCCCTGATGAGGGGGATGATCTCTGCCACAAATTCAAATATCCTTGTGAGGTGTTTGCCCCATGTGCAAGAATAGTACCCTACACCGAATTTTGTTTTCCAAAACTAGGGTTACCCTCGGTCGAGATGGAATTTGATGAGAATGTGTTGTTACCAAACGCGTTGAACAAAGAGAACAAAAAAGAACCCACCTAGTGGTTTTGGAAGAAGGTCATTGACTACCTGCTCCAGACAGGTTGTAGTTCATGGTCGGCCAGACGAGTTGCTGAGAAGCATCGCCGAGCGAGGGAGATGATGGAGGTATATGACCCCCGCCATAAGGGAAAGCATTATAAGGGGCTGAGGTGCCCCCCATGGACCCTAAGAGAGGAGTGTTTGAGCTCCATGCCCCTAGACCCATGGTCTGTAGGGTGGAGTATGATAAGACCGAGTTTGTGTAAAAGTTGGGCATCCTATATGAAAATGGAGGGCCTGTCGCACTCTGGGAGAAAGGAGCGGTGATCGCCACCATAGACAGAATCAGACCACTGCCTGAGGTAGAGGCGATCGATACTATAGTGGTTCGGACCTGCGAGCGTGAGTTAGGAGCTGGAACGCATCCTGTGGTAACAGCCATTGAGGGATTATGAGGACTCCCAGATGAAGTAGTTGCATTCACTTCGATTGCTGCTTGTAATTCTACCTGATGCTCGTGATGTGTTATCCATGGAGGGACAAACTGGACAATGATAGGTGCTGATAGATCATTGATCGGAGGGTTATACGGACCAAGAGTTTCTACCCCAAGGTCAGAAATGATTATTTCCTCTAGATTCAAAAGTTCTCCTCTCGGGGATGGCTTGGGTACAGTTTCTTGTTGCCCAGTCACCTCAAATGACCCTTGTTGGTCAAGTCTTCGCCTTCGTGGTGGTGGTGATGGCTCCAAAGTGACCGGTGTTAGGCCCAAAAGCCTTCGGGATCGGCGGAGCTCTTCATCCTCCACTTTGTGAGAAGATCAAAGACACACTAGGGCTTTTACTAACATTTAAAAACCAACACCTAGGCCAAAGACTGTAAAAACAGAGACCAGGCCTAGATCAAGAAAAGCCCTGAGAAATATGGCTTCTTTTAGGCAAGAGAATGACTGCCTCTTCTTCAAAAAATATTTTCCTGACACAGGCACGCAACTAATACTTCAGTAACCTGCGTATGTACGCAGGTCGTCCAAAGATAGGGCACGTATGTACATGTGCAAACCCACTGTAGGCCGCGTACACCTCTGTGACTTCTCTAAAAGGAAAACTAACAGTTAAGCAAACCAGGGAGGGAGTACTAGTATGGAAGACCAGAATCCCTTAAAGACACAGAAACTATGGAAACAATAAATAAACCAATTAAATACCCAAAAACAAAAATCCCCTAAAAACCCTAGAGGTTCCCCAGTATGGTCGCCAATTTTGTAGTAGTGGGCAAACCCCCCTACGGACTACACTAGGGTTCTAAAGTGCAAGCAGAGCTAACGACCATCTATATTTATGCATAAAGTACAAAGTATAGGGATCTGGTAGTCTTACCTTAAACTCTGTGTCCAGTGTCGATCCCTTTGCGTTCAGTTGTTCCTCGACTGCAAATCTCCTCCCAAGGATGACCTACATTCACCAAAATATAAACAAGAAACTACAAACATGTATTCTATATATGAATTAGTGGGTTATATGTCATAATAAAATGTAAATCAAACATAAAGATTGAACACATCATATGGAGGGATGGAAAAAGTACTTCTTTATATTAATCTCACAAAGTTACTCACAAACTGAGATCGGCGACTGCTCCTCGAACCCGGTCCTAGGCTCCTCTTCACCAAGCTCCAACTTCTTCCACGTATATTTCTCCTCTTCGTCTCTCTCTAGGAAATGGATTTGGCTAGTAATGGAGGAAAAAGGCTAGAATAAGGAATTCTGGCTCAAAACTCACAATGTGGCTGCAAATTATTGGGGCAAGGGGGGATTATGAAATGGGTAGAGTTTCACTGCTTTCATGCTTCCTCTAGGAATGGGACCCCAACACCTTCTTTGATATGCCAAAAAGATAGTTATTTGGTTGGGTGATGGGCTATGGGTGGTCAATTGGTTAGGAAACTATGCAAAAGCCCGTATCCCCTTACAGCTTTTTACTTTTTACAACTTTTGTGGGTATATGCGAGCTGTAATGGTATAGCTAGCATACGTATGTGAGTTGTAGTGGTGCATCAAGCGTACATACGTGGGCAGTAATGGTGCAGGGTGCGTAAATATTCAAAAAAAGTGTTTTTTAGGAAGAGCTTTCAGTGATAGCTTGGCAAAAATGGCAAGTAAGATGGCCTGATGCTAGGTATGCATGTATGGTGAAATTTAGGGTTATAACAACACTATAGCTGGTAAAATATTTACTTGGTTTCAAAATACACCTTATGACAGAATTCTTTTATGAATGAAGTTTGAGTCAATGATTAAGATAACTGGTAGAGTTTACATTTCAATTTCATTGTATGATGGATTTGATTATTGGAGATATTATGGGTGATTCATGTATTACTTGTGGTACCCTTGTTTTGATAATGAAAAATTTGATTTCCTACTTATATTTTAGGGAAGTAAAATGGATAAATTTTGATCATAAATCTTATGTGGTATTCTTATGGAGCAAGTAATTTTGTCTAGATAGTGAGCAACAATTGATTTGTATTCTTATCGAAAGGGTCCATTTTGTTTAGATGTTGAATAATTAAAGTTACTTTTAGGGAAGAAAATGGTTAAAGGTAAATAATGATTGACGATGGATTTTAATAAGAGGAGGCATATTATTAAATAACAGATGATGGTATTTCTAAAGAAGGGGCATATTATCCCGTTAATGCGTAATTGTTGTTGTTAGTAAACTTAAGGGAAGTAAACTTTTGTCTAGTATAATGAATTTTTGAATAATTAATTTGAGTTATGATAAAGTACTTTACTGTTACTTTAGTCCTGAGTCTAGAATTCATTTGGTTATGGGAATAGATATCTCCTTGTTCTTCAGAACAGTAGCTAGTCCTGAGACCTTAAATGGTCAAAATCAATCGGATGAATCCTAGACTTGAGCATTGATTATGTGTCTTGGAGGTCCTAAACTTGAAGGATAGGTTGGGCGGGGAGACACCTTTGTTAATGTAATGTGATATAATTGATCTTTCAATATCATAATGTTGTAGTTGATTCTTGCAGTGAAATTATGTAGATGAGAATAGATGTGTAAATACTGATGCATGATTTTCGCATGTTACTTGTTCTAACTGTTGATGTTTAAAAAAATAAAATATTTACCATTATTGTTCTCAATTACATTTATGTCGTAATGGTGGGGAAGTTACATATGGTATCATAGCGGGTTCAACCCTCCGACATTGGACCATTAAACCTTCCACTGTGTTAAATAAATGATTAATAATGTACCACTAATTAATTTTGAAATTTTTCCATGCAAGTAATCATGGTTAGAGGATGCAAGGGAAGTAGACGATGTGGTTATGGAGGAAGAGGAATGACACCTCCAATAGTATCCATGCCAGAGGGATATAACCCTCAAGGAGATGAGCAGACAAATGAGAAGGAGCAGTTTGTTGTGGGAGATGTGGTAGGTATGATGAGATCCTTCTAGAGGATGTTAGAGGCATTGATCAACCACCTGGATTGACATGAGGGAAGAGTGTATGTTTCCAACGAGGGTTCACAATGTGCACTAGCTGGTAGTAGTAGCATACACAAAGAACTCAAGAAGGTGAAATTTCCCAATTTTTGGGGTGCCCCGAACAACTTAGCCACCAAGGCATGGTTAGAGAACATGGTGATGTGATTTGCACTTTGTGATTACACCTCTAACAGGATGGTCTTCATGGAGGTCCTCCAACTTAAAGGGAGTTCTCTACTTTGCTGGAAGACACTCCTACCTCAACTAAACATCTTCGTCGAAGACGTGTCATGGGTGTTTTTCAAGGAACGGTTCCAGGAGAGGTACTTGTCCAAGGAATTCATTGAGCACCATATTAATGAGTTCAACACCTTACGACAAGGTAGTTTGATGATGTCGGAGTATGAGGATAGGTTCATGAAGCTACTTGGGTATGCTCCACATCTGAGCACGAATAAGTTAAAGGTAAACAAGTTTGTGTTCGACCTTAACTTAAACATTTGTGTGAAGGTGAGGATCCTAATGCCTCAGACATTGCATGATGCAGTTCAGAAGGCCCTTATAGCGGAGGAAGAACTCAAAAGTGGGGGTCAGAGAAGGACTCCTCCTAGACCGACTCAACAGAAAACATCAGGAGTGCAACAACATCAGACATGAGTGAAACAAAATTTTTGGAAGTGAGATACTCGTAGAGGACCTATTTTCTCGACACTACTACGACATAATCCTCAGTAGAGGACTCCTTATATAGGACCACAATAGCATCAAAAACATCATTTGCAGCAATAACAACATTTTATTCCTATTCAGTAGAACAGACCAAGGTCACAGACTGTTAGGCAAACAACTTCTACTTCGGGGACCAGGAGCACTACACCGAATACTGGATGTTGGAAATGTGGAGAGCAACATTACCAATGAGACTGCCCGATTGAGAAGGCCAGAGCGGTGGGATCATCAGTCCCCACTACAGTTGGATATTTTGGCAAGGCCCATAGGATACATGCAGTGGTGAACAACCACCAGGCTGAGCACCAGTCCATTTTGCTCGAGATGTCAGGTATGATCGTCTATAAAAATTTTAATATCTTGATAGATCAGGTTCTATAGAGAGATTTACTTGCAGTGCTAAAGAGAATTAAGGTAAAGGCAGTTGAGCAGGACGAGTTCAGATATGTAGAAATGGCATCGGGTGCCAAATAGAAAGTTGGAGGAAAGGTTACGAGTTGTAGCATTAACATGGGAGATTTTGTAACGAAGGTCAACCTATACATTATGATCTTATGATCTTATGACATAGTGATAGGCATGGACTAGTTGGAATCGCATGATGCAATAGTTAACTGTAAGACAAAATGGTTAAGTTTGATATATGATTTGGGGTAGAGTAGAGTAATTGTAGGAAGAAACCATGGGGTGTCTCTCTTATGAGGAAAATCACTCTATGGCATGGGTTAAACCACAACAGACGAAAATGGCTGCATAAATCAACTCTAATCTCAAGTATGCTATATAAATAAAAATGCTAACAAGAGAAGATAAATATCCAACCTCGTCTGGATGTTCGAAGAAAAGCACCATTGATCACTCAAATCAAAGATATATACCTACAACCTATCCTCGACTACCAAGAAATGAAATAATATGGTGATAATATATAAATTTATCACATATAATAGCATAATCCATCAATATTAATAACAAATATTCCCATGGAATAACAATTCAAATATTTGTGAGACATTAATTGGGCGAGAAAAAAATATTTCTATTAAAATGTAATCAACACAAGTATATGGATCCCAAACTTTTGTGTCAACACGTTCAGAATTGAGAAACTAATTCCCTTCCAGTTGGGCCTCCACCATTTCAATCCTCCACCAAATGAAATCTCATATAAGAGAGACAAAGAGGTTCTCCATCAAAGAAGGAAGAGCTTCGGAGCTGAACAATGTGTTCAGACTTAAAAGGACAAAGGGATGCAGACTCAATATGAAGTGAATAATTTCTCCAGAGTAACTTTTCTCTCAAAGTTGAATCCTTCTCCTTCTTCCACAGCTTGGATATGGCCCATTTATAGCCTCCTAATGGAACTAAAGGGTCGAATCAGAACATTTCCAGTATATGGAAGGCCAAGGATCATGGATCCCGTGACGTGACATGGAAACCTGACACCATTTTTAATTTTGGACACTAAACCCAATGTACGTTATTTGTAATGGTGCAACCTATGTATATGCATGTTGTATAGCTGTTAGGGCGCATATATGTGGAAAAATATGTTTTTTAGCTCTGGGAATTGCAAAAAGGGACTTCAAGTTTGCATAGGGAAATGGAAAAGGCCTTCTAAGAAAGTTGCATGGGGTGAGGAAAATATTTCTATAACATATTCCCCCTAATGTGTGAGGTCGGAGGAGTGTCTAGGATGGAAAAAATACATTATAATACCCTTAAGCAAAGTGATGGATACCCATCTAGATGAACTAGTTGCTAATAAAAATATTACAATCTATAATGAATTTGTACACATGGCTACCAATTTGAATTATACTGCAGATCCATGTGGAAATATACCAGACAACTGTTCATTGCCATGAATAGGCAATACAAAGCTAGATACATGCCAAAGGTTGTCATAGTCACAAACAAGGCCCAGTGAAAACCAGTCTCAAAATCAATCTGAAGATATATGTATACAATGGAGTACAATATGATCTCTCATGATCACCAAATTCATATAGGTATTGGTCCAATGAAATGATAGAAACAACTCAGGAAAGTTGTGACTATAAATTGATGTCTTCAAGTCTTCTACACAATCCATCGAAGATGAAATTCTACATCATGTGAATAAAGGATTTGAGTTCGAACACAATGATACTTCATTTGATTACCAGTCATTAAGGTATATTGTTAACAAACACGAGACAACCTACCAATAATGAAAGCCAATATCAATGCACCGAGTACATTCTTGCAAGTGTGAATAAAGGTGTTGAGGTCAAACACTTGAAGAATCCATCGATCAAGATACATTGATGTATTCCCAATTGTTGATGGTGAGAGAACCTACCAGTAATGGTTGCAAGCCACTAGGTACTCATAGGGCTCTAGGCCTCATTTCCAGAATAGATGAGTTGAATTCAATGGAAGGAGACCTGTTGAAAGGATAGCATTGAGGCATCTATCATTAGTCAGCATAAGGTACAAAGAAGGATCTTAATTATTTGGTGAAACTTGGAAAAAGAACATGTTCACGAAACAATGACCCCATGCATCTTTCACATGCACCAGGTGCAAGTGGTGCACGAAAAAGACCCTCTGAATAGAAGCCAATAATGAAAACTATTGATAAAGGAGAGGAAACCACCAATGAGGCTAATGGAATCCAAGACACTAAATGAATCCCAATGTGTGAATAGATTCCTTGTCATCGAACACAAAGGAAACCCCCTAGTCAGTGACCAATGAGGAGATGTCAACTGTTGGGTTCAAGGTTACCTACCTATAATGAAAGTAGGACTAGGGTGCACGGTAAGACTACAACTTCATGTAACATTGAGATGTACTGAGGGTATGGCCGACATGAAAAGTCAAGATTTCTGAGAAATGGCTGACAGATGATGATATACATCCTTTGAACAAGAGCATGAGACATATGGAGGACTCTGGCAGCATAGACTCAATTATTAAACTCTGTGATGCAGAAGGCATCAATCAAATTCTCCATAGGGATTGGAAGAGTAACTAGTAAGAGGAGTAAACCCTAAGTAATGAGCTCAGCTTCCTAAGGTCATGCTAAACCCAAACTTTGGATGACAATTGGACTCAAAAAAAAATTCTTTGTTCAAAGGCGGCTCAAATGCTACCAATATGATATAATATTCCTTTCTCGCCCATCTTTTTTTGTTTTTTCATAGAGAAATGAATGTTACGATACAAAGGAGGAAACGATTGTTGCAAGTAATCAATTGGTTCCAACAATGGAACATAGCTATTCTCAATGCAAGCGGGTGCATGAAGGATATGGACACTCGGGGGAATGTTTCCTCGTAGGGTACAGGGTGTCAAGTTGCAAAGGATATAAACAAGGCTCTACTTGGCTGATGATAAAAACTACTGAGATAATAGGCTTATAATGCAAAAGAGGGAACCAACAATAGGCTCAATATTGCAAGCAAGAGAATGAGATGCATTCACAACTTAACTCCAAAGAATGTCCTTTTTCATAAATTTAGTCCCCTAGGCCTGAAAAAGTATAAAAAATTACCTAGGGGAACTCTTCTAGCCAATAGTGACTAGAGTGTTCCTTTTTCAAAATTAGTCTACTTGGTCCGAAAAGGGTTAAACTTACACCAAATAGACGTCTTTTCAAATCCAATTTACGAGTGTGAAAAAAACAAGCTCACTCGACAATCTTTTCACTTTTTGAGAGAGTTGAAAAAGAGCTTAAACTAGACTCGTTGGGAGTCCCATAGGTATAGGTCAGCATGCTTATAATTAATAAATAAGGTTTGAACGCAAAGTCATATTAGCTATAAGGGACTCCCGATCCTACGGAAAAATCTTAGCATGGGCATCAAATGGCACAGAGGTTCTAACTAGAGAACCCATATTTGGTAAGCCTCTACCATTCATTAACGACACTTCTAGTAGCAGTAAGGAGGTTATGTGTCACTAAAAAATGGGTTCGTACTTAAGGCATATGAATCAGAGTCAAAAGATAGTGTAAGTGTGCAAAATGGTGTGGTGACCTATCCTATATGCTCGGTAAAGAAAAATACATGCCAAAGTTACGAACGAGCGAAATGATACTGGGAACCACAAGAATCCCTGGATAAAACCACCAAAACAAACTCCTTCCACTGCATCATTAGTCCACGAAGTCAAAATATTACCGAAAACTATGTAAAGTGGGTAAATTGTTTCTATAAATAGTGATAATAAACAATTTTACTATACCATTTGTATCTTTTACCCAAATAGTGCATTTTGGACCAAATCACCCTCAATATTCAAGTGTTTATTATGGGAGCTACGAGTGATGGAATTGACAACCATTTGGACCAAGTAAGTATTCTTTCCCTCCTCTTCATTTCTAGTGGTTTAAAATTTTCATTTAGGCTTCAATTGTTGAATATGTCAAGGGGTAAATTATAAAATAGGGTACACGCAGGTTGTAGATCATCGGGTTGCATATATGTAGCCCTATATGTGATTGTTATAAAAAACGACAGCGTATATTAATACCTATATGCGACTGTGTAAACGGTAGCTCATGTACAAGTCCGTGAGTTGAATTTTTTAAATGATATTGACTCAAAATTTGATTTTGAACTTGTAGGATGGTACTAGAGTGGAGGGAAAGAGAACATAAAGAGGTTGATGCTACAATAGAAAGAGATCTAGAGGCCCAAATGGAATTAATAATATGTGGGCTATATAAATTTTGGGCCTTCAAAGGAATGAGGGCTCAAATGAGACTGCTCTAGATGTTGGTGAACTACTAGGATCTTGACATAGAGGATTTCAAACTCAATGGGAAACCATTGAGGATTGAAGTCAAGGACATATACTTTCTGACAAGATTATCACATCGGGGTGAGGTGGTGAACCTCAAATCCCAGAGAGCTAGGAGTGGTATGAATATAAAGGACTACATAGCCACTCACTGCATTGCGGGGATTGAGAAGGTAGGGAGCCAACTCTCGATCAAAGAGGTCAACAACCTAAGTCTCAAGATCATTGTCCTAGTGTTGGAATGGATCAAAGGGTCGACTTCATTGCATCAAGAATCAAGGCCACTTATGTTCTACTTGGTCGAGTTCTTGCAACCCACGGTTTACGACTAGTGCACCCCACTGTTGTCCAACATGAAAAGCCAGCTGACAAACTACAAACAAGGTAGAAAGAGGAAATTTGGGTTTGCGTCAATATTATGTATTTTTTTCTTTGAGCGGGTTCCAGGCTTGGGCCCTAGAGTTGAGATTGTTCCACATGGACTTCGTGATCTAGTCATGGCACGGTGGACTGAGGTGATGAGGAAGTTGGGGGGTGGTAGGGTACCAACACCCTACAACGATGATATTTTCTTCTAGTGTCATCAGTAGGTGATAGCTCTGGATGACTACCCATATGCAGGGATCAAATTCATAGGATATCCATACATTCCATTACCACCAGGTTTTGTCTATGAAAACATAGGTATGAATTTTTTTTTAAATATTTCATTTTTTTGTATTTTTGTAAAAGAGAAAACAAAAATATTTTTGGACGATGTCAAGTACTAATTACAACATGTATTTTTACGCAGATGTGGGTCTGTGAAGACCATATGGAATCCCACGACACCAATGGAGGCACCAGGGGGATGAGCCAGCGGGAGGAGACGCTGAGAGAGTGCTTCAAAACATGCAGGGAAACCTGTATAGTTTGATGCAAATAATTCCTATGGTTCAGGTAGAGAATATGTCGGAGGTGATGCATCGATAGGTGGTAGGTGTGCCCCGTTCTTAGGTGCAATTTTTCTGGCATCTCGCAAACTCCATGCTATGTTATCATGACACACATTTGGTGCCACAGATGTATATGTTGTGGTTATTGTATCGATTGGCCATATATATATTTTGAGGGTGTGAGCCCAAATTTTGTACTATAACACCACATTTTTGGAGAAATGAAATATAAAAACATTGATCTTTGACTTTACTTATATTACAATGTGTACATTAGTGAATGTGAATTCTTTACTTTAGTAATGTGACAAATTCCAATCTAAAACATAATTAGCATATGCATCAGATACATAATTAGAACTTCTAGGTATGTTATTATAAGTGATAAAATCAAAATGTCTTTCCAGCAATCGTACCCGCAAGAATCGTTGGAGTAGAGTAGGTTCGTGCACATGGTAACTGTCACTCAACTGACATACTACTAATTAGGAGTCTAGGAGAACTTCCAAAGAATTAATACCATGTGAAATGGCATCACATAAAATCTCTATAACGACGCTATATTCAGACACATTATTCGTTGGTGGCCCTAGGAAAATGCCACTTAAAGACACCAGGTGACCCTTGGGTGCGTAAACAACCCAAGTGGCGGAAGCCAAGTTTTGTGTATGATGAATGGATCCATTTATGAATCCTAAGTAGACCTAAGACTCCATTGACATTTGCAAACTAAGGAAAAAATCAATAAGCAATCTGATGACAAAAGAGGAAAAGATATATACACTAATATACACTACTATAGAAATAGTTACGCCCAAGCTTGGGGCTCAAGAATAATATATTTTCAAATAGAGCCCATTTCTGGGGTCATATAGCATATTCCCTTCATAATATTCTAATTCGTAGGCTCCTTTTTCTAAGACACGTCACACGATATAAGGATCGTTCCATACGGGGTTGAACTTGCCTGCCCCCAGTGGTTCTTTGGCTTGGTCGTACAAGAGGACCAAGTCACCTTAAGCATATTGTCAAGGAAATACATACTTATCATACTGGACCTTGACACATTGGTTGTTCACTTAGATAGTCGTAGAGGCATCATGACACTGCTCATCTAGACTCTCTAGGCGTACGAGGCATTGTTCAAGATCAGAAGTGTTAGGTAGAAGCTTAACTACCAGTTTAAGAGAAGGGATTTTGCATTCAATGGGAAGGATCGACTCCACACCATGTACTAACTGAAAAGGAGAAAATCTAGTGGAATTATTAACTGAGGTTTAGTATGCCCAAAGCGCAGGATAAGGCATGAGATGTTAGTAAGACTTTCTCTAGCTGACAGTTTTCTGAAAAGGAGAAAATCCGATGGAAGTATTAACCGAGGTTTAGTATGACCAAAGTGTAAGATAAGGCATGAGATGCCAGTCATACTCTCTCTAGCTAACAATTTTGAGAGACTTGTTCACAGGCTCTACTTTTCCATTTTCCTAGGGGTAGTAAGGGGAAGAATGACCATTTTTAAACCCCAATTTTGATGATAATTCTTTCATCATTTCATTCTGAAAGTGACTTCCATGATCAGTGACAATCTCACTCGAGATTCCAAACCAGGATATAATTTGATTGAACACGAAAAATGGAAAAGTATTCCCATAGTATTTAATCGTAGGCATGGCCTCGAACCACTTAGTAAAGTAGTCTACGGCCACGATAATATGTTGATGCCCCCCAGTCAAAGTTGGGTTACACTCCACAAAATCCATCCCCCACTTGGTGAAGGAACCGACGGTGATGACTTTGTGAAGAGGGGTTGGATGTGAGTGCATATTCCAAGTGAACACCTGGCAAGGGTGACACTTCTTGACCGCTTCGACACAATATTTAAATATAGACAGCCAAAAATAACCGGCTCGCAATATTTTCTAGGTTGTCACAAGTCCAAATAGATGACCACCACAAGCCCTTCTGTGAAAGTCATTAAGAACAGAATTATCCTCTTCATGAATCAAGCAATGATGCAAGATATTATCTACGCCTCGACGATACAAAGTGTTTTCGATGATAAGGTAGTTCTTAGCTTGATACCGTATACGACATATATTGTCTCTCAAAAGGTGTTGATATAACTTCAAGGTTTGAAGATAGATCAAAATGTTTCCATACCAGGGTTCTGAAGATGAGACAAGAAAAAAAATTCATCCGAAAATGAATCAACATGAATAACATCCTCATATAACCGAGGGAAGTCTGATATTAACTCGGCAAAAACTAGCGATTTCTTGGATTTCGCTGAAACAAAATCGAGATCAAACTCTTGAAATATGACAATCCATTTAATATATTTTCCTCTATGATACGCCTAGTAAGGACGTATTGAAATGGTTTGACATAAACAACCATGGTGGTGTTGCAAAGCAAGATATAGTGTCGTAATATTTGAACTGTGTCTACGGTAGTCAAAGCTGGCTTCTCAACATGAGAGTACTTGATTTCAGGGATGACTAAGTTTCGACTAAGATAGTAAACAACATGCTCATGGAGATCAACATCCTCCTGAACCAAAACCATACCAATCATCCCTTTGGATGCGGTGATATAAAGAAAGTAATATCTATTGTAGTCCAGAGGCTTCAGCAGAGGCTTCGATACTAAGGATTTCTTAAGAGCATCGAAGGATTCCTAGGCTCGCTCATCCCATATAAATGGAGTTTCCTTCTTCAAGAGATGCATGAAACCTTTAGTAATATTGCCATAGTTTACTATAAACAAACGTAAGAAGTTATCTTTCCCCTGTAAACCTTGAAGCTGATGAATATTGCACAGGGGAGGAAATCAAAGTATTTCCTCAACCTTTAAAGGTTCCACCATGATCCCAATCTTAGAGACTAAGAATCCTAAAAGAAGACTTGAACTAACATAAAAGATGCACTTATGGGGGTTTAAACAGATGTGATAATACCGACATCTCTCGATAACTAGCCAAAGGTGGGTAGAGTGATCTACTCTCTTGTGAGAGTGAGCAGTGAGATCGTCGAGGTAGGCTTTGAATATATGCTTTAGATTATGAAAAGTGAAGGTCATGGCTCGTTGGAAGGTTTCTCCGACATTTTTAAGGTCGAAAGGAATTTTTTGGTATGCGAAAGTACCCCAAGGAAAAATAAATTTCATCTTATGTTGATCCTCGGGTTTAATCTGAATCTGGTTGTATTCTGAAAATCAGTCCATAAAAGAAAAAACCTCGCTTCCTACACACTCATTGAGAATATGATCAATGAAAGGTGTGGGGAAGTTGTCTTTAGGAAAGGCCTTATTTAGGTATCAAAAATCCATACACACATGGATGGTTCCTTACTTATTATTCACAGGAACGGGATTGGATACCCATTCAGTCAAGGGAACCACGTAGATAAAACCTGCATTAAGCAGTTTCTCCACCTCTACCTTAATAGCAGGGGCCTTCCTGGGATTAAAAGCTCTAAGTCATTGTTGAATAGGTTTAGCATCTGGGTAGGTTTTAATCTAATGTTTGAAAACTCGAGGGTCGATTCCTGACATCCCTTCATATGACCAAGTGAATACATCACAAAATTCCTTGAAGAGTTCGGTGTAGATCTGAATTTCTTCAGACAAACAGTCTGCACCGATATATACATTTCAAATTTTACTAGGAATATGAGAGATATCGATCGTGAAGATAGGATAAATACTCGCCATGTTTCCTTCGACATAAATGTTATGTGTATCAAGTGGAACTATGACATGACTAACTATATCGCTCAAGGTAGATCTAAAATCATCTTGTTTGATTCTAGCAATCTCTTGGAGGAAATAAGAGCGATGATGCATATCATCCCATGGCCTATCAAAACCATTCACGGCCTCTATGATTGCTTCATATGAGGGTAAATTATCATTGAGGCATTCATGTGAGCAAGATGATGAAGTGTCCCATACGGGCTTAAGAACATGATCCTCCTCGTTCATCTACGAGGAGACAAGATCTGGGTCGACAGAAGAGTCAAGAACAACCCGATACGATATCTTTCTTCCTGACAGTGGCATGTCCATTCTAGTATGTGTCTGACCTTCACAAGACAAGGTTGAGGAAGGTAGGGTCCAAGGATCATTAAAATATGAAGTGCAGAAAGGAACGCACCTCATTTACGAAGTAAACTTACTGGACATGGCATAGATATGATGAATTGGTGCCACAAAATCAAAGTTACCCATAATGGATGAATACAGTCTGACACCTATATCCTTAGTTGTCGGTTGAGAATTATCGATCACGGGGATTGATGGTCTAACTGATGCATTGGGGATAGTGTGCGCGAAGGACAACTGATCGATCGTTACGATTTTCCCATCATGAGGAAAACATACAGTACGAAAAATGGACGATATGATTGTAGTCATAGCATAAGTCCAGTTACACCCTAGTAATAAGTTATAGTCAAGGGGCGCATCAACCACCTCGATATCCACCTCCAACGTCTTCCCAACTAACTGGACTGGGAAGGTAGGAAGAATATTGTGGGGATGGAAAGAACGACTGTCAAATGCAATCAACATGGTCGGAGATTGAGAGAGGGTCAGAGAGCCAATGGATTTCCAATAGTTTAGGGACATCACACATGTTGCAGCGCCTTCATCAATAACAATACATTTGATGGTATACATTGAGTAATCCATGTAGATTTGGAAAGCCACATGGTAAGGCAAGTGAGGCTTCACATCTGTGAAGTTAAACTTGATAACCTTAGAGCCACAGGGGTCTAGAGCTCCTAACGCAGATAACAAGTCATTCCTATGTGAAGGACACGTCTGGAGTACCTCCAAATCTGACATCGCAGAAGGGGTTTGACCCAGATCCTCAAAAATAGAGTAATTATGGTCGTCTCTAGCATTAGGTTTGTGGGTAGAGTTCTTGAGTACTCCTTTCGGAATACGAGGTGAAGGCTCTAGTTTTTCAATCTGTAAAGGCATCTCCAGAGGAGGGGGAGACTCTAGACCTGGAACAACCTATGAAGAACTGTAATCGTGAGACTGAGTGGCTACATTAATCTAAGACTTGACCATATTGATGCATATATGGTCATCGTCTTGTGCTGGTGGTTTTTGACTCCCCCTTGCCGCATTTGCGGCACTAGAGGAGATCAAGGCCATGTGTTGATTATGTGGGAAAGGATTAGTCAACATAGTGTGAGGTAGGGATAAAATCCTCATAGCTTCCTTGAGTTTGGGGATAAGTGGGTAAGGTGATCAACAATACAAATCTTACAAGGGAATTTCTCCTTCCACTTCTCTTTCTTTCCCTCACCAGCATTAACCTTCAATCTATCATTATTAGCATTTTCCTTGGGTTTATTATCATTCCTCCCACCCTTAATATTGTTACCACATCCTTTCCTTTCATTCCATCCTGGTTGTTGGTTACCATTCAGGTTAGTTGAAGATTCCATAGAATGTACATCCGCCGACTGAGTGGGAACAGAGGATATAGGTGAAGCTTGTCCTCCTACATATTAGATTAGAAACAACTCTTTCAACTGGTTTGTCACCAAGTCTATAGATTTAACATTTGCAGAGCCTATAATACCATCGACATGAGGCCCGAGATTTTTTCTAGGGTTGTATCTCGACCTCGGTGCATTTGGAAGAATCTCGTATAACATCCCAGACTGAGCATATATAAGATCTAACTGTTGGGATTTAAAAATCGATTCTTCCTCAGATGTAACTCCATATGTAGAAACAACCTTCAAAATATAAGGCTGTAAGGACTTAAAGACTTAAGAAACCATTCCAACAAAAATTATGGTGGAATGTAGGCCTTGACCAACCTCTTCCGTCTATGCCACTCTTGGATGTGATCCAAGATATGGGTGGATTTTTCCTGGAAGGAGGCGGACATAAGTTCTATGCCAGAATCATAATGAACTGACAATTTAAAGTGGTTGAGGAAGACTAAAACCATCTGATTAAAAGTCTTATATGCCCCCCTGGTAATCTATGTACCATTTCATTGCAATTTCTGTGAGGGTGAGTTGAAACAATCTTAAATGAATATAATCATCATTAAGGGAATTAGAAGAGAACTAAAGATGAAAAGTAGTGACGTGATCACCAGGATCCTCACCAGTATTTCCCTCAAATTTTGGAATATTCGAAAGAAGATTGGTGGGGACGGGGGCCCATGTCGGTTCATGACACACTGGGTCATTAATTAATCTCGACAAGTCTGGAAAATTGGGCGTGGCTAGAAAAGGGAGATGGGATTGCCACATCTGGCCCCAAGCTCCTGAGAAAGATTGTTGTTGGGGAATCGTATCCCATCCAGGGTTCTGGTATGCACCATGGCCCTGTCCCCAGTTGGGAACCATTTCAGTAGGAATGTTATGGTGAGGGTTGTAAATATTTCCCCTAGTTGGAGTAGCTCCAGGTTGGGGGTTTCCCAAAGTATGAAACTGACCTCCTTCGGGTGGATATCCATAGGATAGAGGTGGATTCATCATGCCAAGCATGTTGGTTGGAATCGGAGTGGATGAGGTAGGTGTAAAGGATGGAACATAAGTAGCATCTTGTCCACCTGGTTGATTACCCCATCCAGGAGAATTAAGACCAGGATTAGACATGGTTGAAAAGGAGGTAGGCTTCCAACAATAGGCGTTGCTTGCGGAATATGAGTACCGCCAAATTAAAGTAGAATATGCGGATGGGTTGTTAGTCCCTAAAGTTGCACTTGACTATGAGAGGGAAAGCTAGGGCATCATCAAGTTATTGTAGTGGTTTTATAGGTAAATTTTGCATTTAGGTTTTGAACTAGTTTAAGGTTGGGTTCAGGATAATGTGAAAAATCTGTCTTAAACATGCAAGAGAAAAAACATATCTCAATGGCTTAGTAAATGGTAGTCAATATAATGGATTAGATGGCAAGAGAAATATTAAAAAAGGGGAAATATGTAAGCTTCAATTTTTCCACTCACACATGGAACTCTTGATCCTAAATATCACTCAAGACACAAGAGAAAAATACTTGAAAACAAATCTGATTATGAACAAACAATTAGTAAATATTTCACTGGCTTACTCATAAACAATATACATCATATTCATTGCAGAAGATTAACATGCATTCAAGTAGGAAAAAGATAGAAAAATAGACAAGAATTAGAAATATAAACATCAGATTGCCTTTAGAATTTAGTACCAATTAAAATATATAGTTGTATTTACAATAGAGTGTTCTTCAAAACTAGCTAATGGTTCCCAACCCATCCCCTTCTTAACTTCTCCTTCTACCCTGTTTATCTAGAAAAACTAAATATTTATCAAGATCCAAAAGAAATGGATTTGAAAACCTCCTCATATATATTTAGTTTCTTGTTTCAAATAACCAAGGAGGAGATCCAATTTGATCTCCAAGTCAAATTTATGAGGTGGCTTATCAACTGTTCTCCGTGATATTTTTTAGGAAAATAAATCTGGTAAATTCCTGAAAAATAGGGTCCAAAAATCTCTTCGTATATCCCAAAATGTGATATTTGTGTAAAAACAAAGAGAATTTTTAGTGAAGGGGCATGTTTCCAACAAAAACCTCTCTTGGTTTCCAAAAATTCATCTCCATCTGCTTTGAAACTTCGCCAAAAATTGGTCACTAAAATAGGAAATCATTTATTGTGAAATATATAAAAAATAGGCCTCAAAGATATATTTGAACCTCTTAAACTGTGATAGCTATGTAAAAATAAAGAGAATTTTTTTTGAAGGGGCCCGTTCCCAACAAAAAACTCTTTTGGTTTCAAAGAATTCATCTCCATAGTTTCAGAAACTTCTCTTGAAGATAAAGACTAAAATAGGGAAAAAATAGAGTATTGCATGTATTGATTTCCGCCCTTCTTATTTTTTACATTTTTCAGAGCTTTCCTCAGGTGCAGAATTATTCAGATCAATGAATAAATTTGGCTTTATTTATTTGAAGTCTTCAGGTTCCTCTTTTTTCTGTTTTGATGGTCTGAGTTGCTGCTTATTAGACCCTCTGAGCTTGATTCCTTTAATGTCTTTAGGCTCATCTTTTGGAACAAGCAAATGATTTTCCAACTTTACCTCTGTTTTTTTCTTCTCATAATTTTTTTGAAAGTTTTGGATAAGCCTCGAGAAATCCCAATCCCTCTGGTTCTAGTTGGGTAACTTGCCCACTTTTCTTCGGTTCCATAATGCAGATCACTGAATTTCACAGTCTGTCTAGGGTTTCTATCAGTAGAAACTATAGATCTTTTGAAAATGTTGTGGAAGAGGTTGGAGACTTGCAAATCTTGTATAAAATAAAACCAAATATAATGAAAGTCTCAGGTGTAATCTATTATCCATCATGCTATGAAACCAACAAACCCGTGATATGATTTCAGGATGGATGAGTACAATCCCAATCTCTTCAAGTGAGTATAATACTGAGGACATTATTAGATCTTTAATCATCAATCATGTTGGCATTTAGGATAAGATATCGGGTGTCTTATGTCATGATTTCGTGAAGTGTCACATACAAAATGATGATTATTCCTAGCGCTACAAGAATAGCGTTATTCTTGTAGCACCCTTTTCCATAAGCCAAAATTCAAATTTAAAAAGAGAAAAGGACTTGTGATTTAATGGAGATATTCTAAACCATCTAATTCTAATTTAATCAAATTGAAACATGGTAATAAACACACAAAACATACAAATGCAATCTCAATTTAACACTATAGAAGCATAGAAAGAAAAGTGAAAAAGTAATGCTAGGGATAGATAGGGTATGGAAGAGAATAACTCAACAGTCATTAACAAAGTTAGATATTGACCAATGCCTTTATCTCCCTGATCATCATCAACTTTTACTGTAATTATTTCCCTGTCTAGTCATTCCTTTATTTGCAATCCAAAAATAACAACCACAAAACTGCAAGTAGTCTTTCCATTGGGCTTATGGAGTCTTTATTACAGATTATACCAATAAATTGAAAACAAACTTCTCGAATGAAAGCTTATTCAATCATCCTACTACTTCTAACTGGTAGGAGCAAGTTGATCATGCAATATGAAACTGCCAATATAGCCAATCAAACACTAGAGTAATAGAATCTCAAACCCATTTGTGGGTTAATGAGTTAAAATTTTTGCAGCATAAAGCTAATGGGCAGCCAATAGTTACATCTACAATATTCTCTAATTCCAAAAACTGTAAAACTTTGAACTCATAAAAATACGAACTCCATGTAGACAACCATAGGATCCTGCCAATTATGTTGCATCTTCAACTGATACAAGATGCCATATTGTTGCTCTATGATTTTTGCTCAATTTATGAGAGCATAATTCATTTGATGATCACTTGTTTTAGCAAACACATCTGGAACCTTCCCATATGCTTCTTGGATAAAAAAAATCAAAACGACATTATCATCATGAGAATCAATAGGTTGATCCTCATCTTCCACTCTGCCTTTATATGCATAGCTATCATACACTGGCTTCATCTCCTCATGGATGATGGACTGAATGCCTTCATGAATTTGATGGTTAGAATTGGTCATATCATCAACAGTTGGATCCAGAACTTCAATACCATCATCATACTCATCAAATAAAGGCTGATTTGAAAAAAATTATGAACTCTAAAAACCAAGGACTTCTACTTCATGATCATATTGAAAAAATGAGCACATATATGTTGATTGATCATAATTAGAATTTTGACCATAAGACACATATGAAACAACATCAAATACATTTTCAGCTGCTGGTTTTTCTGCCTCATCTACAATATGGTCTTCAAAAATAATTTCTTTAGTCAACAAATAATCTTCAAACAGATTAGGAACAACATTTGTATCATAGTCACTACTATTATAAAAATTTGGATTGATGCCAAATGCATCTAAAGTATCATTGTTATGAATTTCAAGATTAGAATGTTAAAAATCTTCCTGCTGTAAGACAAATTTAGAAGAAGATATGACTGATAATGAATCTTCTTCCTCTTCCTTGATGTAATCATCCTCTTCATCTGTACTTCTAGAGGAATCAACTGCTAAATTCTGAATATATAATGCATATCCCTCACAACAATGCTCAAAAAGTCTTTCATCTAGGTAAATTATCTTGCAATGTGAATACAAAACATTATGAAAGACCTTCAAAGAGGAAATACTAGAAGTAGGAAGAGTTTTGTACCATTTCCTTGCATAGCCATCCAATGAATACATGAACATTTTCATCAATAAATCTTCATGATGTGTATTCAGATGATCCATTCATTGATGAAACTCAATCAAATGTAGTGTCAGATTGTCCTCATCCTTTTCTCTAAACCGTGGAAGGAAATATTCCCATATATCTATAGTGGGAACATCATTAGGGAAACCAACAATAACAGAGAAATTAAAAGGTGCAAACCTCTGTGCCAAAATAACTTCCATATCCTTCGACATCTTGGATCAGTGGAGTTGCCAATGGATTATTTCTTCATGGAGTTGTCAAGTGAAAGATAAAGTCAGAAAAAGTATCCAACTCTGGTTCACCATCAAGAGCTAGAATTGATCGTTTACATTCTCCCAGGGATAAATACTTTGTTTCTTCATCCCCGGAATCCCTAAAATTGCACTTGACTATGAGAGGGAAAGCTAGGGCATCATCAAGTTATTGAAATGGTTTTATAGGTAAATTTTTCATTTAGGTTTTGAACTGGTTGAAGGTTGGGTTAAGGATAATGTGAAAAATCTGTCTTAAACATGCAAGAGAAAAAACATATCTCAATGGCTTAGTAAATGGTAGTCAATCTAATGGATCAGATGGAAAGAGAAACATAAATAAAGGGGAAATATGTAAGCTTTCAATTTGTCCACTCACACATGAAAATCTTGATTCTAAATGTCATTCAAGACACAAGAGAAAAATAATTGAAAGAAAATTTGATTATGAACAAACAATCAGTAAAGTTTTCACTGTATTACTCATAAACAAGATACATCATATGCATTGCAGAACATTAACGTGCATTCAAGTAGGAAAAAAATAGAAAAATAGACAAGAATTGGAAATCTAACCATCAAATTTCCTTTAGCATTTAGTACCAATTGAAATATATGGTTGTCTTTACAATAGAGTGTTTTTCAAAACTGGCTAATGGTTCCCAACCCATCCCCCTCTTAACTTCTCTTTCTACCCTATTTATATAGAAAGAATACATATTTATCAAGATCCAAAATAAATGGATCTAAAAACCTCCTCATCTATATTTAGTTTCTTGTTTCAAATAATCAAGGAGGAGATCAGATCTGATCTCCAAGTCGAATTGATGAGGTGGCTTATCAACTGTTGTCCATGAGATTTTTTAGGAAAATAAATCTGGCAAATTCCTGAAAAATAGGGTCCAAAAATCTCTTCGTATCTCCCAAAATGTGAGAGTTGTGTAAAAATAGAGAGATTTATTTTGATGGGGCCCATTCCCAACAAAAACCTCCTTTGGTTTCCAAAAATTCATTTCCATATTCTTTGAAACTTCGCCAAAAATTGGTCACTAAAACAGGAAATCATTTATTGTGAAATCTCTGAAAAATAGTCCTCAAAGATATATTCAAACCTCTTAAACTATGATAGTTGTGTAAAAACCGAGAGAGGTCTTTGTGAAGGGGATCGTTCCCAACAAAAATCCCTTTTTGTTTCAAATAATTCATCTCCATAGTTTTAGAAACTTCTCTTGAAGATAAAGACTAAAACAGGGAAAAAACAAAGTATTGTGTGTATTGATTTCTGCCCTTCTTATTTTTTACATTTTTCAGAGCTTTCCTCGGGTGCAGAATTATTCAGATCAATAAATAAATTTGTCTTTATTTCTTTGAAGTCTTCAGGTTCCTCTTTTTTCTTTTTTGATGGTATGAGTTTCTTCTTACTAGACCCTCTGAGTTGGATTCCTTTACTGTCTTTAGGCTCATCTTTGGAAACAAGCAAATGACTGTCCAACTTTACCTTTGTTTTTTGCTTCTCTGAATTTTTGTGAAATTTTTGGATAAGCCTCGAGCAACCAAACACCCTTTGGTTCTAGTCGGGTAACTTTCCCACTTTTCTTAGGTTCCATAATGAAGATCACTGAATTTCAGATTTTGTCTGGGGTTTCTGTCAGCAATAACTATAGATATCTGAAAATGTTGTGGAAGAGGTTGGCGACCTGCAAAGCTTGTATAAACTAAAACCAAATATAATGAAAGTCTCAGGTGTAATCTATTAGCGATCATGCTATGAAACCAACAAACCTATGATATGATTTCAAGATGGATGAGTACAATCCCAATCTCTTCAAGTGAGTATAATACTGATGACACGATTAGATCTTTAATCATCAATCATCTTGGAATTTAGGATAAGATATCGGGTGTCTTCTGTCATGATTTCGTGAAGTGTCACATGAAAAATGGTGATTACTCCTAACGCTAAAAGTATAGCACTATTCTTGTAGTGCCCTTTTCCATAAGCAAGAATTCAAATTTAAAAAGAGAAAAGGACTTGTGATTTGATGGATATATTCTAAACCATCTAATTCTAATTTCTGAAACATGGTAATAAACACACAAAACATACAAATGCAATCCCAATTTAACATTGTAGAAGCATAGAAATCAAAGTGCAAAATAATGCTAGGGATAGATAGGGTATGGAATAGAATAACTCAATAGTCATTAACAAAGTTAGAGAATAACAAGAGCCATGCCCCCAAGTCCAATACAAGGAGTCAGATTAGATTTCGGGATGGAGGATGAAAATTGCGATGTGAAATTTGATATACAATAAGAGAAAGGGCTAGAGGTCGTAGGGATGGACTGAGTATTGTAGCCCGGCGAGTGAAAAAGAGACCCAAAAAGGTTTTTGATTATAGGTTGAGTATTAACTATAGGTCGGACATGAGTGATGATAGGAACCTATGGCACTACAACTGAGGTGGTTGAATGCATCAAAGGCGTACCCTTAACTATAGTAGGTATGGGAGTCGAGGGACTCCCAATATCTTTCTGACTCGACTCAGTATGAATACTTGTATGATCACAATTCTGGTAGGTGGAGGTGTGTGTACCATGTTTGATAAATTTACTCCTTTTAGAAGGAAAAGACTCAAGATGCGGTGGTAACTTCAGCAAATGACGAGACTTGTGAGGAAGTTGGTTTGGCTCCATGATGACTCAAGACTTGAGATTATAAAAACAAATCCTAAGGCCAACTAACAATCAAAAAGAACACCAAAATAAACAAAAAGGCCAATATGCACACCAAGAGGATAAAGTGGTTTAAAGGGGCCTCCCTCCCTAAAGTAGGTATACCTCACCCAAGAGGGGCCTAAGACTCCCTTCAAAATATTGGAGGTATCAGAATCAGTTATAAGGCCCCTCATGGGATTAACAACTAGTCAGTCAAATCCCCCTGAAGAGGTAATCCTCCATAAAGGTTGTGTGTTTTTTAACCCTTATCTAACTCAGGGTACCTGCATAATAACCCCTGCAAGTAACATATGTGGCTACCTATGTCAAGCAACTAAGCCACCATGATATAACCAAGATGTAGGAGAAAAGTCGTAAGTCGGGCCTACCATATGGGCAGGGTAACAAATCCCAAAATATAGAAATCATTGACTCTCATAGAGGTAAAGGTACTAGCAAGACCCCCATATATGAAGAGATCCATAGAAATATCTCTGACACTAAGAAGGTATTGGAGGGATATCTCCTCAACCAAATTCGCACGACCTCGTGCTTAACTCTGGTGTGAGAGGAGCCTCCTGATGTCACCAAATATACAATGGATTTCACCACTCCCTTAGTCATACACATATGTTGAGTTTAATATCCTTGGAGAAGTTTACTCTCAAAATCCTATTCCAAGGCCCTAAATCTTAAGCTAGTTTGTGCACCCTGAAAAATAAAATTGTTTCTAGTCAATTTTAAATTTATCGGCATTACTTTTATTAGCTTTGTTTACTCAAAATATGTGGTCGTGAAACTAATGATGTTATGAATCAGCAAGTAAAATAAATAAATATGAATACTATGCAAAGTCATAACTCCAATTCTCAATAAATGATAAGCTTTTCAAAAATTCAACTTTCAATTCAATTCTACAATTTCAAATAAGATGAAATATTTCCATACATGTATCAAGATCAATGATAAGAACCCAAAATATCAAATTCCATAATGAAAAATGTTTTTTTTTTTGTATTTTCAATATAAAAGAAATGAAAATGCAAGGACCATACAACAACTTGATATATAAATCCTATTGTAAGTAAAAGAGATAGACCAAGAAGGATATCAAGAAGCAAACACCCAACCCAATATGCAAGGACAACCAATGAAACAAAAATGATGAGAAAGAAAGACCGCAGTAAAAATTCAACAAAAGAAAGGTTTCCTATCGCTCTGCGAGAACTTAGGAGTCACGACAGAGACCCTAGAAGACTCAACAACCATCAAAACTTATCTAGAAAACACCAAACTCAACAATCAAGAAATCAAGGATCATGTACGCGACTGTTTAGGAAAAATCACGTATATACGCTCCATACAGAAAGACAGCTAGCGGATGTATGCGTCTGTTAAGGGAAAAACCATGTATATGTGTTGAAACAATGCTAGGTTAAGGATAAGACAGAGAAACTCAGACTCAAAATGAAAATAAGTTTTCAAGCAGTCAGACGACAAGAAAACTCAAGCTAATCGAGAGAAATCAATGGAGAAAAAAACTCCAAAGCCTGAAAAGAAGATTCAATCCCCAGTATGGTCACCAATTATGTTACAAGGAAAATCACTCTATGGCATGGGCTAAACCACAACAGACAGAAATAATTGCAAAAATCAACTCTCATCTCAAGTATGCTATATAAACAAAGATGCTAACAAGACAAGATAAAGATCCTACCTCGTCTGGATATTCGAAGAAGACCACCATTGAGCACTCGACTCAAAGATATATACCTCCAACTTGTCCTCAACAACCAAGATACGCAAGCATATGGTGAAAATATATAAAGTTAGCACATATAATAGCATAATCCATCAATATTCATAATAAATATTACCATGGAATAACAATTCAAATATTTGTGAGATATTAATTGGATGAGAAAAGAGTATTTCTATTCAAATGTAATCAACAGAAGTATATCAATGACAAAATTTCATGTCGGTGCGTTCGAAACTGAGAAACTATGTCCCTTCAAGCTGGGCCTCCACCAAAGGAAATCTCATATAATATAGACAAAGAGGTTCTCCATCAAAGAGGGAAGAGCTTCGTGGTTGAACAATGTGTTTAGACTTGAAAGGAAAAAGGGATGCATACTCAATATGAAGTGAATAATTTATCCAGGGTCACTTTGCTCTCAAAGTTGAATTCTTCTCCTTCTTCCACAGCTTGGATATGGCTCATTTATAGCCTTCTAATGGAACTAAGGGGCAGAGTCAGAACGTTTCAAGTATATGGAAGGCCAAGGATCATGGATCTCATGACGTGACATGGAAACCCGTCACCATTTCTAATTTTGGACACAAAACTTGATGTACGTGGTTGTAATGGTGCAACCTACATATACGCATGTTGTATAGCTATTAGGGAGTGTATATGTGAAAAAATATGTTATTTAGCTCTGGGAATTAGAAAAAGGGACTTCAATTCTGCATAGGGAAATGGAAAAGGCCTTCTGAGCAAGTTGCATGGGGCGAGGCAAATCTTTCTATAACAATCTATGAGGTTTATTTCCTCCCTACAGTTGCAAAAGAGTATGTGCAAATGATGTAAGCTATATGCAATCTTAGTGCTAAATGACAAGGGAGAGGCGGAAGGACTAGAAAACCTTCTTGTAGTACAAGATTTTAAAAACTTATTTCCAGAAGAGTTTCTAGGTTTACTTCCTGAAAGAGAGTTGGAATTTACAGTGGACTTGAAACATGGAACTGAACCGATAGCGAGAACACCTTACTGGATGTCAACGCCTGAATTACAGGAGTTGAAAATGAAATTGAAGGATTTTTTGGACTCGAGACTTATATGTCCAAGCGTATCATCATGGGGTGCACTAGTTATTTTTGTGAGAAAGAAGGATGCATCATGGAGACTTTGTATTGACGACCATCAATTGAACAAAGCTACGATCAAGAACCAATATCTTTAACCAAGGATTGAAGATTTTTTTGATCAAATGAAGGGAGAAACAATGTTTTTGAATATTGAATTGAGATCGGGATATCATCAATTACATATTAAGGAGGAAGATATCTCCAAGACTGCATTTAATACGAGATTCATACATTATGAGTTTAAAGTTTTACCGTTCGGTTTGACAAACCCCCCAGGGGTATTCATGAGTTTGATGAATGGGGTGTTCGGTGAATGCTTGGACAAGTTTGTTTAAGTATTAATTGATGACATATTGATTTATTCTTGGATGAAAGAAGAGCATGATGATCACTTGATATTGGTTCTACAGTTTCTAAGAGAAAACAAATTGTATGGGAATCTATCGAAATGTTATTTCTACGAAACAAAGATTCATTACTTGGGACATATCGTATCTAGTGAAGGTATCATTGTGGATCCAAAAAAAGTAGAGGTCGTTATGGAATGGCTAGATCTGACAAACATATAAGAATTTCATAGCTTTATGGGTTTAGCAGGATATTACCGACAGTTTTTCGAAGGGTTTTCAAAGATAGAAATTCCAATCACAGAATTGTAGAAGAAAAATAGGAAGTTTGTTTGGACAAAGAAATGCATGGATGAATTTAAAAATATCAAAGAGTTGTTGACAACATCGCCGATACTAAAGGTCCCAGACATGGACAAAGAATTCTTGGTATGCACGGAAGCATCCAAGGAAGGTTTAGGCAAATTTTTTATGCAAGATGGTCGAGTGATCACTTACATTTCAAGGAAATTGAGAAATCATGAAGAAAACTATGCAACACATGACTTGGAGTTATTAGTAATTGTATATGCCTTGAGATTATGGAGACATTATCTGAATGGATGAAAAATCAAATTAAATACAGATCATTATGGATTGCAGCATATATTTACTCAGAGTGACTTGAATGAACGACAGTGGCATTGGTCTGAACTACTTAGCGAATATTACTTTGAGATTACTTGCATTAAAGGAACAACGAACATAGTGGCAAATGCATTGAGTCGGAGACCATGCATATTCTTGGTAATACCTCTTAAGATGAATCTTCGAGAAAATATTCCAACTCTATAGATAGACGATGACTGGTATAAATAAGTTAAGGATAATATTGGACAAAATACCATGATTGTACCAAAGTTTGAAGGTTACTCATTGGACAATGATAGATTGTTGATATTTAACGGTAGAATTTACATACCGCCTAATGACGAATTAAGAATTTTGATCTTTAGTGAAGCGCATCGAGCAGTGTACATGGCTCATCCAGGAGTCACGAAGATGAAGGAATACCTTAAGCCTTTATTCTTCTAGAAAGAAATGAAAGAAAACATAGTTAGTTACATGGCGAGATGTCTAGAATGTTAGCAAGTGAAGGCTAAGAATAGACATCCAATAGGATTGTTACATCCACATGCTATTCCTAAATAGAAATGGGAGGTCATTTCGATGGACTTTATTTTTGTATTTACAATGACGACAAGGAGATATGATTTGATTTTTGTGGTAGTTGACACTCGGACGAAGAGTGCACACTTTATTCTAGTACGTGCGACATATCAAGCACCATACATAGCTAGAGTATTTGTTAGAGAGATTGTGAGATTACATGGTGTACCAAGAAGGATCATATTTGATCGAGGATCGGTGTTTACGAGATGGTTTTGGACCAGTTTCCAAGAGGCCTTGGGAACACAATTGAACTTTAGTACAACATATCGCCTAAAGACAGATGGACAAACAGAAAGAACGAACCAAGTTTTGGAGGATATGTTTCAAATGTATGTAATGGACCAACATAAACATTGGGAAGACTTATTTACATTAGTAAAATTTGCATACAACAACAGTTACCAGAGTACGATTAAGATGGCACCATTTGATTTTCTTTATGGGTGACTGTGTCAGATGCCATTGAGTTGGGATCAACTTGAGGATAGGGTCCTGGTGGGACTGGAAGTTATCCAATAAATGTAATAATAGATGCAATCGATAAGACAGAGTATTAAAGAAGCGTAGGATGAACAGAAGAGCTATCCTGATGCGCATTGCGTTGACCATAGTTATGAAGTTTGGAAATGGTGCTAAACTCTGTCCTAGGTTTGTGGGACCTTTCAAGGTTGTGGAAAAGAAAGGACCTGTGTCTTATCAACTAGCCTTGCTTCATTATTTGAGGCATATGCACAATGTGTTTCATGTATCTGTTTTACGACATTATATTAGTGATCTGTCACATGTCATTGACATGAGTTCCTTGCAGGTGTCGGACAAGGGTACTCTTATGGAGGAGCCAATCCGCATTCTGCACCATTGCACTCGAAATCTATGATGTTGAATAATCGATCAGGTCAAGGTCTAGTTGGACAACTATAGTCCACACTTGGCGACATGGGAGGACACATAC
>ML783264.1:41676-90560 GCA_009831015.1 Picea engelmannii | reverse complement strand
AAGACAGGATAAAGATCCTACCTCGTCTGGATGTTCGAAGAAGGCCATCGTTGAGCACTCGACTCAAAGCTATATACCTCCAACTTGTTCTCAACAACCAAGATATGCAAACATATGGTGATAATATATTAAGTTATCACATATAATACAATAATCCATCAATATTCATAACAAATATGCCCAATGAATAAAAATTGAAATATTTGTGAGACATTAATTGGATGAAAACAAAGTATTTCTATTAAAATGTAATCAACAAAAGTATATGAATGACAAACTTCTGTGTCATCAAGTTCGGAACCGAGAAACTAAGTCCCTTACAGCTAGGCCTCCACCACTTCAATCCTCCACCAAAGGCAAGCTCCTATATGAGAGGCAAAGAGGTTCTCCATCAAAGAGGGAAGAGCTTGTTGGATGAACATTGGGTTTAGACTTAAAAGGAAAAAGGGATGCAGACTGAATATGAAGTGAACAATTTCTCCAGAGTAACTTTGCTCTCAAATTTGAATTCTTCTCCTTCTTCCACAACTTGGATATGGCCCATTTATAGCCTTCTAATAGAATTGAAGGGGAAATTTAGAACTTTTCTAGTATATGGAAGGCCAAGGATCATGGATCCCATGACGAGACATGGAAACCCGACACCATTTTTCATTTTTGACACAAAACTTGATGTACGCGGGTTGTAATGGTGCAACCTGCGTATATGCATGTTGTATAGCTTTTAGGGAGTGTATATGTGGAAAAATGTGTTTTTTAGCTCTGGGAATTGCAAAAAGGGACTTCAAGTCTGCATAGGGAAACGGAAAAGGCATTCTGAGCAAGTTGCATGGGGTGAGGAAAATCTTGATATAACAGTCTCTAAGGTTTATTTCTTCCCTACAATAGCAGAAGAGTATGCACAAAAGATGCAAGATATATGCAATATTAGTGCTAAATGAAAAGGGCAAGGCGGAAGGACTAGAAAACATTCCTATAGTACAAGAGTTTGCAGACTTATTTCCAAAAGAGTTTTCAAGTTTACCACCTAAAGGAGAGTTGGAGTTTACAATTGAATTGAAACCTATAACTGAACTAATAGCGATAACACCTTACCGAATGTGAATGCCTGAATTACAGGAGTTGAAAATGCAATTGAAGGAATTTTTGGACTTGGGACTTGTACGTCCAAGCGTATCTCCGTGGGGTGCGCCAATTATTTTTGTGAGAAAGAAGGATGCATCGTGGAGACCTTGTATTGACTACCATCAATTGAACAAAGCTACGATCAAGAACGAATATCCTTAATCAAGGATTGAAGATTTGTTTGATCAAATGAAGGGAGTGGCAATGTTTTTGAAGATTGAATTGATATCGGTGTTGGATTACTGAGAGGGGGGGGGTGACTCAATAATAGAGAAATTTAATCCTTTTTAACCATATAATCCAAGTGTTATATCAATGTATCATTATCATCCAATAACTGCAGAGTAAATAAACAATGAACAAATGAACAATCATACACATACACAATACACCAGTGTTTTACGTGGAAACCCAAAGTGGGAGAAAACCACGGAATGCTTTATCTTATATGTCTTGAATAATTACATTCATTAGAAGCACCAACTTTCTTTGTTTTCCAGCTGCAACTGGAAGGAGGCTCCAACCCCCTAGTTTCTCAGGCTACAACCTGAGGGGAGCTCCAACTCCCCAATTCTCTGGCTATAACCAGAAGGAGGCTACAACCCCCTATGTTCTCTGGCTACAACCAGAAGGTGGCTACAATGACCTATCCTTGCCCCGTCCAACCTCCCTGACGTATAAGTAGAATGATGGAACCATTGTCACACTACAACTGTGAGATATACTGTTGTAACCCTGTACCAATCAACCTATAGAAAATAACTTGTACCAATAACCTAAACCAAGCATCAAACTGTACCTCAACCTGTAATCAACTTGTACTATAAACAAGTGCATCAACCATGCACCAAATTGTACCATAAACAAGTGCATCAACCATGCACCAACGTGTACCAAACAATCTATAATCAACCTGTACCATAAACAAGTGAAACCAACCATGTACCAAGTATGTACCAATCATGTTTCAAGTACTCATCAACTATGACTCATCAATATGTACCAAGATCATCAACTATACACCTCATGTATGTGCCAACTCATCAACTACTTGTCTCAACCATGTACCCAACTTGTACCTCAACCAAAATCCCTCATCAATTTCATCATCCAAATATGATTTGTAACTTTGTAATAGACCTGGTTTATATGATCACATACCTACAAATCTTCCTTAACTTTAAACAACAAGAGACTATCATTTTCATCAAACTTTTCTTTAGTCTCACATGACTAGTTTTGGATTAGTCAACAAACCTAACTTGAAATAATCATAACTTTGTACCTATAATGAATAAAGATCTAAAACTGATACACAATTTTATTCAGTGTTTTTTATACAATTACTCCAGGTTTCACTACTTGGAACCTCTCAGAAAAGGATTTATAGCAAAAATGGCATACCTTGCTGAATTCTAGATTATTTTAGAGAGCGACCTTGTAGAGCGTTCCCCACACGAAATGTTTGTTGAATCGATCTGAAACTGTTACAAAGCATACTACGGACTATACTCTAACCAAAAAAAAAAAAAATTACTAAATTTGGATCTGTTATGACTAATTTATGACTTTTTTACCCGAAACACTTGTTTTTGACTAGTTTCAGGACTACCCACAAACCCTATTTTCCACGGAGTGTAACTCCAAAACTACAATGACCCACAAGTTGAATTTTTTACCACAGATACTTGGATATGTTTCCTCAATGGAATATCAATTTCATTGTATGAATTATTCTATGAAAAAAATTTATTGTGAAAATGATGAGATGACCTGTAAATAACATACCTTAGAAAGCATCATCAAAAGAATTTATCCTTGAATTCCAGCCTTCTTTTCTTCACCTTCCCTCATAAATTCGGCTTAGATATACTTTGGTTAACTCAGACACCTATAGGTATTCAATATTCTCATGTGTGTCTTTAGAGAGCCTTGCCTCTTATTTATACTCTCCAAGTACCTTCCTTAAAAACATCTTCTAGGTCACTTTGCCCACTTTCCTTATTTTAGGGTTAACCCACTTCTAATTTCTCCATTAAATTTATTATTTAAATAATTTATTTTGTATCCACTTTGAATTATAGTACACTCATCACTTAACTTTATTATTTACCTTCTAAAATCTCTTAAACCACTTTCAGTACTTTGACCTTTTGGGGCTTCTAGATGACATAAGAGGGTCCTCCAACTTCGTAAATCCATAACTCTCAAACCGTGACGAGTTATGTGATGTTCCACATACCACCAGAAATGGAATGACATGTAATATCCATATAGAATATTATTACTTGAAAATATATCAAAACTCATACCCTTATCCATCAAACAAACTTGGGTCCATTGCCCAAACCTGGGTTCTCCAACTTCTCATGGCCATAACTCTCTAACCGTGAGGAGTTATGTGACATTCCACATACCACCAGAAATGGAATGATAAGAAATATCCATTTAGGATAGTTTCATTGACAAATTCAATGACCTTCATCTCATTATTCCACAAATAAGCATGGGTTCTCTAACCATACTTATAGGATAACTCAATTCGCAAAGCATCTTCCAGTGAAGGCTTTCACCATAAGGGGACTAATTTGGAGTTAATCCATTTGTACTTATTATCAACCATGACAAGACAATAATGAGTCATCTTTACATCAAACAAACTTGGTTCCATTATCTAAACCTTTGTGCTACCGAAATTCGCTACCGGACTTTATCCAAGGGTTGACATCAATCACTAAGGGTTAACATCAATCTACAATATCACTCTCCAATAGTTGACATCATTGAAAACCGACTATCCATCAACCTAAGCCAATTGTCTGACAATCTCCCCCTTTGGCATTGATGGCAACACTTAGTAATGATAACATTCATGCTTATACTCTTTATCAATGTTTCTATCTCTCCCCCTTTGACGTCAATGGCAAAGGGTATCTCCCTTTGGGGCTGCTCCCCCTGACTAAACTCTCCTTGGGGCTACTCCCCCTGTCTACTTGCCTTTGATTTTTCTTTTTGTTTATAATCCTCTAATTACTCTTTTTCCCTTCATATGAATAATATCTCCCCCTTTAACAAAGGGTATCACTCTGAAGTCATATTTCTCATTATTGCCTTGTGACAATCGATCCCCTTGGAAACATGCCTCTATGCTCTCTCTCCAAGCATTTAAATTTGCATCTAATAAATCTCCCCCACTTTTTCCTATGTATAGTGCTTCCTCGTGTACATCTAAGACATATAAGATAAGCATTCAAAAGCATTAATTTTGGAGTAGAAATTACTCCTATTCTCTGGCAAAGATACTCAAGGGCTTCCTGTGGAAGCAGTTTTGTAAAGATGTATGCCACTTGTTCTTTTGTTCCCACATATTCAACTCGGATGTTGTTCTCTACAACATGTTCCCGTAGAAAGTGATACTTGATTGGAATGTGCTTCGTCTTGGAGTGCATCATCGGGTTTTTTTTTTTTTTGAAATATTGATGGCGCTTGTATTATCACAATAGATTAGAATGGGATCATCATACTCAACCTGTATATTTGTCATAGTTTGTTTCATCCAAAGAAATTGTGTACAACATGATGTTGCTGCAATATACTCTCCCTCAGATGTAGATAAAGATACCGATGATTGTTTCTTTCTTATACATGATACTAAACACTCACCCAAGTAGAACACTGCTCCACTTGTGCTTCGTCGGTCATCAATACAACCTGCCTAATCTGCATCTGTGTAGGCAATAAGTGATAGATCCTTTCCTTTTTTATAGCATAATCCAAACTCTTTTGTTCCTTTGAGATATCTAAAAATCCTCTTCACTGCTAATACATGTGATTCCTTTGGTTCTGCTTGAAATCGTGCCACCTGTCCAACTGCTTGCATTACATCTAGTCTGGATGTTGTCACATATAGTAGGTTGCCAATCATTGACCTGTATTGCCTTTGATTTGTGTACTTTGAATCATCATCTTTGCTTAACTTGCAACTGGTTTGCATGGGAGTGATAACTGGTTTGCAATCTTCCATTCTGAACCTCTTTAGCATTTCTCTTATATACTTGGTTTGAGAAATAAAAATTCCTTGGTTGCTTTGATGTATCTGAAGTCCCAGAAAGAAGGATAGTTCTCCAAGTAATGACATTTCAAATTCAGTCTGCATATCCTTTGCAAATTTCTAGCTTAATCTCTCATCATCACTACCAAAAATAATATCATCAACATAAATTTCAATTAATAAAATATTACCTTGAGTTTGATGTAGAGTTTGTTGTCTGTGCTTCCTTTCCATAGTTCGTAGGGAGTTTTGTCATTTTTTTTTTTGACCATTACTCTGTTTTGAATGTGAACTAATGTATGCACTGCATGTGTCCAAAAAATATCTGTCAATTTGGAATCCATTAGCATTGTTCGAGTCATTTCCTATGTAATTATCATCCATTATAATAATTTTTCTTTGTCTCAGAACCACTCTCTGAACCAATATATGAATCCATTCTCCCATCCACTATCATATATCTATCCAAACCTGTTAAGTGTTCTTATGAACCCATATTTTTCCATATTGTCCAAGACTCTACTTGCGCAACTGTCCATAATGCTAACACATTTATCACTATACTATCATCAAGTCTTGATTAATCTATCAAACTGTACTTCTGCTAATTGATTGCTTTGAATCTGTCTTCTCAAACTCTGAAAGTTGCTCGAAGGATGGTTCTTTGGTCTTTCAAAGCTATTGCATAGACTCCCCCTATCTAATATTCATATTACTTGGTATTCTCTAAGTCGGATGGCTCAGAACAATTCCTTCTCTGATGTGTATTCATCATCATCTTCATTGGTAGATTCATTATCTCTTTGATCTCTGACTTCTTTCTTTCTATCTGTGGATTCATCTTTCACTACAATGCCTGAAAGTACAATCTCTTGAACCTGTTCCATATTTACCGGTCCTTCCTTTCTTTCAGTTATTTTATAAACCTTTCTGTATCTAACATCTTTATTTTTCTCTGTAGAATTTTCCTCATCTCGTTTTATTGCCAATCTTGTGATCTCTAGTAACTGGTCTTTGTTCACCAATACTTCCTTTTTTCTTATCCATACCTTCTTATATCTGATATAAGTATTCTCTTTCATGGAAGTATCGATCATGCTTCTACAATCACTAGCTATGTGTCCATATTTATGACATTTGTAACACTCAATGTTACATGCAACCACATAGGAACTTCTTGCTTGAACATTTCTTTTATTATCCCTACAATCTACAACCTTATGTCCAAAGTTAATAAAATAAAAACAATGATCATAAAATAAATTTGCATACCTGGGAGTGAATGATCTTCTTTGTGGCATAGTCCTTATGAATTTTTGCCTTGACTGATCATGATCATGATTGAAGCTTCTTTGTGGCTTGAACATGGATGGTCTTCTTGAAGATGTATCTTCAATAGTTTTCTTAGATTCTGGTTGACCATGATACCTTCCTTTGAGTACTTCTGCATAACTCTTTCTATTTTCTTCATTCTTCTTTTCTAGCAACCTAGAGTGCTTCTCTTCATTCTCTATAACTGATGTGGATGTTTTTGTCTCTTCAACATTCTTGTTGAGCTTGACAATTTTACTTCTCAATGTGACAACTTCTTCTTCAAGCATCTCAACCTCTTATTCTTTATTCATTATCTGAGACTTCATGACTTCTTTTGTTCTTTTCGCTTCTTCAAGATGAATTTTTAATGTGATTATTTCTTCTTCAAGTCCTTTCTCTTCTTGACCAAACTCTGCCTCAAGCTGGTTTAGATTGTTAATTATTTCCTTAAGATGATCTGTCAATATCTTTTCTCTCATTTTTGTTTCTTCCTTCTGTGTTGCTATGTTGGTTTCCAAACACTGCTTTTGATATTCAAGATTTTCTTCGATATTTTTGGCTTCTTATAGTTGAGTTCTTAAGTTCTCGATGACATGTTGGGCTTCTTCAAAATTATAAACACTTTCCTTTTGTTTCATCAATTCTTTCTTGAGTGAATTGTTTTCTTATCTTAGTTCATCTAAAGAACTAATCAATTCTTTTTTGTAATTGTCTTCCTTTTCAATTAGTTTTTCTTTCTCATTTCCTTCATCGCATTCTATTTCAAGATGTCCATGTTTTTCACAATTAAAACAAAACAACATACCCCTGGTGATTATGTACTCTTCATCTTCTGAATTTGCTTGACATGGTGAACATAATTCTTCTTGATTTGTATCTGCATCTTCTTTGACATTTTCTGAATCTATGATGGGTGAAGAATATATGTCATGTAACTTATCCCAAAGTTCTTTTGTTGATGAACATTTACCAACCCTTTCTCTTACTGGATTAGGTAATCCTTTCCAGATGAAATCCATTGTTATTTTTTTATTCTTCCTCAATTCCTTCTTCGTTGCAGTCTTTTTCCTTTTTGAACTATCATATCCTATAACAATTGATAGCCAAATATAATTTCCTTGTGCCTCTAAAAATACTTTCTCCCTTATGCTCCACATATCATATTTAAAACCATTCTAACCATTAAACATTGGTACTCCATTCTCAGAATAATCCATGATCTCCTTCCACTAGTTAAACTGTTTCCTGAAGGAACTTGCTCTGATACCAATTGCTGGATTACTGAGAGGGGCTGAATAAATAATAGAGAAATTTAATCATTTTTTACCATATAATCCAAGTGTTATATCAATGTATCATTGTCATCTAATAATTGCAGAGAAAATAAACAATGAAAAAATGAAAAATCATACACGTACACAATACACCAATGTTTTATGTGGAAACCCAAAGTGGGAGAAAACCACGGAATGCTTTATCTTATATGTCTTGAATAATTACATTCATTGGAAGCACCAACTTCCTTTGTTTTTCAGCTGCAATTGGAAGGAGGCTCTAACCCCCTAGTTTCTTAGGCTACAACCTGAGGGAAGCTCCAACTCCCCAATTCTCTGGCTACAACCAAAAGGAGGCTACAAACCCTATGTTCTCCGGCTACAACCAGAAGGTGGCTACAACCACCTATCCTTGCCCCATCCAACCGCCCTGACGTATAAGTAGAATGATGGAACCACTATCACACTATCACTGTGAGATATACTGTTGTAAAACTATACCAATAACCTAAACCATGCATCAACATGTACCTCAACCTGTAATCAATTTGTACCATAAACAAGTGCATCAACTATGCACCAACCTGTACCATAAACAAGTGCATCAACCATGCACCAACATGTACCAAACAATTTGTAATCAACCTGTACCATAAACAAGTGCAACCAACCGTGTACCAAGTATGTACCAATCATGTGTCAAGTACTCATCAACTATGACTCATCAACTACTTGTCTCAACCATGTACCCAACTTGTACCTCAACCAAAAGCCCTCATCAATTTCATCATCCAAATATGATTTGTAACTCTATAATAGACCTATTTTATATGATCACATACCTACAAACCTTCCTTAACTTTAAACAACAAGAGACTAGCATTTTCATCAAACTTTTCTTTAGTCTCACATGACTAGTTTTGGATTAGTCAACAACCCTAACTTGAAATAATCATAACTTTTTACCTATAATGAATAAAGATATGAAACTGATACACAATGTTCTTCAGTGTGTTTTATTCAATTCCTCCAGTTTTTACTACTTGGAACCTCTCAGAAAAGGATTTATAGCAAAAATGACATACCTTGCTGAATTCTGGATTATCCTAGAGAGCGGCCTTGTAGAGCGTGCCCCACACGGAATATCTGTTGAATCGATATGAAACTGTTACACATCATACTAAAAACTGTACTCTAATCAAAACATTTCGTATTACTAAATTTTGATCTGTTATGAAGAAGTTATGATTTGTTTACCCGAAACACATGTTTTTGACTAGTTTCAGGACTAGCCACAAACCCTATTTTCCACGGAGTGTAACTCCAAAAATAGAATGACCCACAATCTGAATTGTTTACCACCGATACTTGGATATGTTTCCTCAATGGCATAGAAATTTCACAGTCTGACTCATTCTATAAAAAAGGTTATTGTGAAAATAATGAGATGACTTGTAAATAACATACCTTAGAAAGCATCATCAAAAGAATTTATCATTCCTTGAATTCCGGCCTTGTTTTCTTCACCTTCCCTCATAAATTCGGCTTATATATCCTTTGGTTACCTCAAACACCTATAGGTATTCAATATTATCAAGTGTGTCTTGAGATAGCCTTGCCTCTTATTTATACTCTCCAAGTAGCTTCCTTAAAAACATCTTTTAGGTCACTTTGCCCACTTTCCTTATTTTAGGGTTAACCCACTTCTAATTTCTCCATTAAATTTATCATTTAAATAATTTATTTTGTATTCAATTTGAATTATAGTACACTCATCACTTGAATTTATTATTTATCTTCTAAAATATCTTAAACCACTTTCACTACTTTGACCTTTTGGGGCTTCTAGATGACATAAGAGTGTCCTCCAACTTCATAAAGCCATAACTCTCAAACTGTGAGGAGTTCTGTGACGTTCCACATACCACTAGAAATGAAATGACATGTAGTATCCATATAGAATAGTATTACTTGAAAATATATCAAAACTCATACCGTTATCCATTAAACAAACTTGGGTCCATTACCCAAACCTAGGTTCTCCAACTTCGCATGGCCATAACTCTCTAACCGTGAGGAGTTATGTGGCGTTGCACATACCACCAGAAATGGCATGACAAGCACTATCCATCTAGGATAGTTTCACTGAAAAAATCACTGACCTTCATATCATTATTCCAAAAATAAGCATGGGTTCTCTAACCATACTTATAGGATAACTCAATCCACAAAGCGTCTTCACGTGAGGGATTTCACCATAAGGGGACCACTTTGGAGTTCATCTATTTGTACTTATTATCAACCATGACAAGACAATAATGATTCATCTTTACATAAAACAAACTTGGGTCCATTATCCAAACCTTTGTGCTACCGGAATTCGCTACCGGACTTTATCCAAGGTTTGACATCAATCATTAAGGGTTGAAATCAATCTACAATATCACTCTCTAATAGTTGACATCAATGAAAACCAACAATCCATACCAACTATCCATCAACATAAGACAACTGTCTGAAAATCGGGATATCATCAATTACAAATTAAGGAGGAATATATCCCCAAGACCACATTTAAGACGATATTCAGACATTATGAGTTTAAAGTTTTACCGTTTAGTTTGACGAATTCCCCAGGGGTATTCATGAGTTTGAAGAATAGGGTGTTTTGCGAATACTTGGACAAGTTTCTTCAAGTTTTTATTGATGACATATTGACTTATTCTCGGATGAATGAAGAGCACGATGAGCACTTGAGATTGGTTCTATAATGTCTAAGAGAAAACAAATTGTACGGGAAGCTATCGAAATGTTGTTTCTACCAATTGAAGATTGATTACTTGGGACATATCATATCTGGTGAAGGTATCGTTGTGGATCCAATGAACGTAGAGGTCATTATGGAATAGCTAACTCTGACAAATGTATAAGAAGTATATATCTTTATGGGTTTAGAAGGATATTACTGACGGTTTGTCGAAGCTTTTTCGAAGATAGAAAATCTAATCATGGAATTGTAGAAGAAAAAGAGGAAGTTTGTTTGGATAGAGAAATGCGCAGATGAATTTAAAAATCTCAAAGCGTTGTTGACGACAACGCTAATACTAAAATTCCCCGACATGGACAAATAATTCTTGGTATGCACAGATGCATCCAAGGTATGTTTAGGCAGAGTTTTGATGTAAGACAGTCGAGTGATCACTTACATTTCAAGTAAATTGAGAAAGCATAAAGAAATCTATGCAATGCATGACTTGGAGTTATTGGAAATTGTATATTCCTTGAGAGTATGGATACATTATCTGATTGGATGAAAATTCGAATTAAAGATAGATCACTGTGGATTGTAGGATATATTTACTCAGAGTGACTTGAACGCACGACATAGGCGTTGGTATGAACTACTTAGTGAATATGACTTTGAGATTACTTACATTAAAGGAACAGTGAACATAGTGGAAGATGCGTTGAGTTGGAGACCATACATATTCTCGGTAATACCTCTTAAGAGGAATCTTCGAGAAAATATTCTAACTCTACAGATAAATGATGACTCGTATAAATAAGTTAAGGATAATATTGGACAAAATACCATGATCGTACTGAAGTTTGAAGGTTACTCATTGGACAACGACGGATTGTTGATATTTAACGGTAGAATTTACATACCACCTAACGATGAATTAACAAGTTTGATCTTGAGTGAAGCACATCGAGTAGTGTACATGGTGTTAATGCTCTGTAAATTCCTAGAGGTTGTCAGAGTAGAAGAAATTTACAAGAGGTAACTTTATCCAACCACTTCGAAACTGGAATCTATCCCTACCAGCTTCAGAGAGGGATTTCTTTGTATGACTTAGCTATGTTTTAACTTTGATATATTAGGCTAGTTAAATAAAATAAGATTGAATGGTTTGTTTTTGTTTTTGTTAAGTTGGATGAAAAGGGTTTTACGCCTCCATTGCGCTATGGGGTCTGTATTATAAAGATAGAGGTCTAAACAGAAATTAAAAGATTCTTTTCACAGGGCAAGATAATGCATTCATTGGATTCTTTAGCAATAAAGTGATGAATAACAGAAAAGATGAGAATATCAATTAAATTAAAGAAGCATTTAAGAATTTCTTCATTGTAATATCAGAAAGATAAACATTTAGATCTTTCAAAGACGGAAAAAGGGTATACAAAGATAAATCCTACAACATGCGCTACTTTTAAAAGATTAGATTAGAAAACAATATGACAAATGAGGGAGAAAAAAATTTAACATAGAAAATAAAACATCACCAATGAATAACACGCGAGAATCCTGTGAAACGTCCCTTTGTATTACTGGAAGATCTCTTGATAAAAATTACAGTCTTTCTGGCTTACAGGGCATAAAAATCAACCCTTGGTACTTCAAAGTTTGAAGTCTTTATAATCAAAAATTACATACGAACCTGTCATTAAAGATCAGGATGTGGAAAATTCTAAATTTAGCTAACTAACTCAACAAGATACAAAAATTTAGGAATTGTTTGATGATGTGTTGAAATCTTCATTTTGATTTCTAGGGTAAACCATTGGTGAGTCCTCTGCATGAACTCATCTGATTGGATAGCTGACTGGGCTTGGACACCTCATCTCCTACTCAATCAAATTGCATAACTCTTCCCATCGAAGGTGACCTGGAATGACGACTTTGATTAGTCTTCAGTATACTTCATCCATCTCTGTATACTTGGAAAAAGTTGGCTTGATGATGAAAATGTATTAGATCTCGTGTTGTATGCTGATGTCTGACTGTAAATATTCTAAGAATGCCTTGCCTATGATACTGCCCTGTATTCCTGAGAATTTTGAACTATCTTTAGCCATGGTGGCTAGTTTCTTTTTATCATCAGAAAATGTCATTAACTTGTCATTTATGACCCTTAAGCCAGGGAGGCCTTTCTTCTGTAGAGCTTCAATTTTGCTGCAAAATCCTTGCACTCCTATGTCCATAGTCTGGAATTTGTCCTCCAGCTGTAGCATCAATCCTGTTTTGGTCAGGACCCTCTTGACCTTGAGGATGGTCTCCGTCCTGTTAGCACTCAAAATGTACTGGTAAATTTTAGCACTTTCATCCAATTTAAGCTAGATTTTCCATTTTTGACCAGTGTCACGATATCCAACTGTTTCTAGACATTTTTAAGAAGTTCCCATTGATTTCTTTTTCCCAAAGACTCCTATGACTCTGCCTTCTAATCTGCATTCCCAAAGCCATGTTGTTAGAGCCTAAAACCCTAGTTTTATGCCTCTTAGATTTGCAAATAAAATATATATATTGTTATTTTGTTATTTTAACCAAAATATGGTTTGTGCTCTAAAGTGTCCTAAATTTATTCAAACTCAAATCACAAGCCATATGTCAAGCTACATGCACAAACCAAAAAATAAGTCGAGACAAAGTTATAAAGACAACTCCAAGTCTACATATGTCAAATCACTGAAACCATCCTACATGTTAGCCACGCATAACTGACTGAATACACATGCAACAAGTCAACATATAAAGCCATACATCAACCCTAGCGCACCAAGCAATGAGTCAAGCCAAAGCTTGAGTCCAAATGTCAAGCGAATTCAACACATAAACCATACAACACCCAACTCTCAAGCCCAACATTAAGCGCAAGTGTCCAGTTATAATCTCCCATTGAATGATCTATCCAGCAGTCAAAACCGTGTACTGTGTGTTGTCACATGTGATGATTTCCCCTGAATATTCAACAAATCGACAGCAGTGTTTTCATTAGGCTTTCTAGATGATAGCAGGTCGATTTCGTTCATGTCAAGGATAGCTCTGTTTTTACAATGTTTTGACAATTATAGGGCATCGTGCCATCATTTATAATCCACGAGAAGGAATGAACACGGAGGTAAATGAGCCTCCTCATAAAAAAAAACATATTGAGTAATGGATGCAGAGAAGAGATGCATCGATTTTCAGGAATCTTTGACCCTACTGTCAATCCAAACTTTCTCAGCAAAGGAATTGTCAACTGTATCGACCTTGCAAAGGATGATCTCCATGGAATTATTTTCATACTTTCTATTAGAAATCGATTTAATGCAAAAGAAGCAACAGATTTAGAGAGCTTGCAAATGTTGTTTGGTGAGAAAATTCTAAATTTCATGGTGGTTATCTTTACTGGAGTGAATGGTTGAAAACTTCCAATTTGTCTTATGCTGACATTAGTACCATGTATAATTACGAAGGAGAAATGGATGCTCTAGAAGAGAAGCCAGGGAGCAGAAAACTACAGGATGATAACATTGAATACTTAAGTTGTTTACAGAGGTAGATATCTTATGTTGATCATTTGAAAGGAAACAATGCATTATTGGTTGAAAGAAGCACGATTGTTACATCTTCCATGATATTTTCAGAGAATTCTAGTATACCATTTTCTTTAGTATATGGATTTTGTAGTGGTAAGATAAAACTTTAAAAGATGAAATGGTCCAAATCCTTATGTTAAAGAAGATGGATTACAACAGAAAATTGGTGTAAATGTGGCTTTACAGTCTTTTACAAGCCACATAGTTCCTATACTCTGTCTGGTAGCACATAATATGGTGGTTACTCCAAAGAAGCACAGAGTACACAAGTATTGGTATTCGACAGTATGGATTGTACTGTTCGTATGTGGGATTTGGAAGGTGGAAGTGTGCTTTCATTAACTACAAAAGGTTCCTAAGAATGGAAATCTAGATGCATTATTGTTAGCTTTGAAGTTCATGACAAAATCCTTTTAGAGATGAGAAATCTATGTAAAATGCTATCACATGCATGCAATCTAAGTGACCTATTTACACGAGAGCATATGCTTCTTTTCTTCTTGCATTGAAGGAAACATCCTTTTGTTGTCCTCGAGTTCATTCTGTTTGACAAGTTCTAGTAGATATTTTGTTTGCAGATCTGGCAGTGGCTCAAGAATGATAGGTTGTTGTAAATTTGTAGGGAGATAAATCAAAAGAACACTAAGCTTTTTGTGAAACAACAGTTTTGAATATGAAAGATTTATTTTTGGCCAAAGACAGAGCTTTCACCAACGCAAAGGGAAAAATTATAACCAGTTAGTTGGTGAAAAGAAAATCTTTCACCAGCTAACTAGCAGATCGTAAGGTGAATTAGCTAGTGAAACTACAGAAAGAATTTTTTGGAAAATTAAGCTAGAGCAAAGCGATTTTGGAGTATTTGAAAAGGTGTGGGAGAATCAAATGATTAACCACCAAATCAAGAAAAACTTAGCAACAAAGATTCGTGGAGATTTTGGGACCAAATGTTAAATTGGTCAACTAAATTTTTGGTTATGGTTATTGAAAGATTCCAGCTGCAAAAGACAGGTGTCTTTACCCTCCACGACACAACAGAGTCCTAAAAGTAATGAAGAACAGATGTCAAAGATAAAAAAAAAGACAGTTCGAGTCCTAGGAATGAGTTTTTTGATTATCAATTTGTATTTGGTTAGTTTTAGTTTCTATTTTTAGATATACATATCCAAGTTTTCAGAATCTAAAAAACTGATTGTAAAGGCTATAAATGCCTATCTTTTTAATAGATTAGGGTTCAATCCTGGATAGTTTTTGCTATTGTACTAGACTTCTTATATTGATAATAGAATCACAGTCCTCTTTTGTTTTCAATGTCAGATTCTTTCATATATTTCATTATTTTGCACTTTATTTTAGTTTAGCTCAGCTTCTAAGAACTGTCATCTTCTTATTAAGCTCATGGACTTGAATTAAAGACTTCTTACAGTCCTGTATGACCCTGCACATTGTTGTATTCAGTTATCTAGACTAGTATTCTTCATCCCCTGCTCAACTTTGTTGTTTGATTATTGTTTTCTAAAAGCATTGTCTTATTCAAATGCATGATAAGTTGTTCTTCTCATTAGCCATTGAGTTATCCCATCGATCCAAGAATACCAAATTTACCCTATTCTTGAGTTACCAAGCATCTTTGGCCTACAACCCCAAAGAGTTTCTTGGAGTGATAAAAAATTGGCGTCGTTGCTGGGGAGAGGAGATCGAAGCTCAGCTTCCCTGGGAGACGACATAGATCTGATCTTTGATGATAGACAAAGATTGGACATTACATTGGTCGTAATCATGTATTTGGAAACTCCATGACGGATGAATTCAGTGGTGACTCCATGAAGGACGGATTTTTTGGCGACTCCACTGGTATATAAATGAACCAGATCTTAGCAAAGAGGTATGCGTTCTGCAATTTCTCAAGTATTTCTGGTTACCCTCATTCAGTACCTAGTAGAGATGAATGGGAACATAGCCTTCCCATATTTCAAGGAGAAAAATGGGAAGTACCAGCTGAACATTTATTGGATTTTCATGAGTTTATTCATCAACTCCAGATCATACATGAAGATGTTAAGATTAAACTTTTCAAGTGTTAATTAGAGGGGATAGCCCTTGATTGGTGCAGGTCTCTTCCATCTTCAAGCATTCACTCATTGGCAAGTGTTCATTTTGATTTTCATTTGTTTTGTAAAGATGAATTTCCAGCTGAAGGTCTCTTTGAAGATTGTTGTGATGAATTTGATAAGTATGTTCAGCAGAAAGTAGTCTTTTCTTCTGTTTGTCAAGATGAAAATTATGTTGTTAGGGAAGATCTTCATGATACAAATAAGAATTGCATAGCTGTAAATGCGTCAAACCTTATCTCTATTACACCTGTTGCCTTTGATTTACATGAAGAAATAGTTAGAGAGGAAGTTTTTTCTGAACCTTTTCAAGAGGTTGCCTACGATATGTTTTCACCCGTGATTGGGGAGAAGGATCTGAAGACTGTCTGTCTTTCTTCGCATGATTTAGGAGTTTTCTACTCACCTATTGTTGATAAGTATGAAAATGCAGTAGAGCACACCCCTACTTCAAAGGATGTTGATTTTTACAGTAGCCAGCCCATATATGACATTTATGAATCTGATTTTGACGATCCTTTTTCTTTGCCCATAAAGGAATGACATCATGTTGTAATCAGCCATTCCATGTTTGTAGAATACATTGAATATGATGAGTTTAATCTAGCTAAAGATTCCAGGTCTTCTCTTCTGTTTATAGCGCCTCATGAACAGAAAATTGAAATCACCTACAAAGAAGATATCTCTCATCATGATCAATAAATTGTTGATCCACATTATGATAGCCATGAGGATGCCTTTAACATTGTATCAAATTCATCTATTAAAGATGACTGTCATGATGATCAGATTGTTTCTTTTGAAACCTTTAAAGATGATGATCGGATTATTCCTTCTGAAAACTTTGAAGATGTTGAGTAGATTGACATATCAATAGAACACAGTTTCAGATCTGCAACAGATAGTAAGGACACCTTTCAGTTTTTTGATTTGCAAACACAGGGGAATTGCAACAGATATAAAGAGAGTGATGGTGAAGAGGAGAAGAAAGGTTCAGATCAAAAATTGAGTTTTTATTTTCCTTTAATAGAGATCAAGCAATCTACATTCAGCATTGAGTTTTGTGAAGGAAAAGAAGAGCAACACTACAGTCAGTTGGATCAACAACTCAAAGAGGTATTTCATTATGACTTTAATGACCCTTTTGCCAACTATTTGGAATCTATGAACAGTATATGTGTTAAACTGTTTTTATCACTTGAAAATTGGCTTGATCGTCTGTTCAAATCTCTTTTTTCTTGGCTATCCATTCCATTATTGTTTGGGTCAAGATCAAGGATTTTAACATTAAATCAGTTTCTGATATGGCTGCATTGGAAATTTGATCTTACTTGATAAATTTGCCTCTACTGGTTAGTGTAGAAGTAGGCAAAGGAATAATCTCGCCATACGAGCACTGAGATCTTTTTCAGTTGTTGATTTCATGAATAAGCAGGAGGTTGCATGCAAGTTACAGGGTTGCAGAGGAACAGTTGCACAGGTCAGATGACTCCATGCCCAATTCCAAAGGCATCCAGATGACTCCATGCCCAATGGTAAAGGCGACTGGAACTACTTGGTTCTTGGAAACCTCACAGGGAGGTCTCCATCATAGTTGGAGCCAGATGTTAGCGCTCAAAATGTACTGGTAAATTTTAGTGCTTTCATCCAATTTAAGCTAGATTTTCCATTTTTTACCAGTGTCACGATTTCCAACTGTTTCCAAACATTTTTGAGAAGTTCCCATTGATTTATTTTGCCCAAAGAATCCTATGAATCTGCCTTCTTATCTGCATTCCCAAAGCCTTATTGTTAGAGCCTAAAACCCTAGTTTTATGCTTCTTAGATTTGCAAATAAAAAATATATATTGTTATTTTGTTATTTTAACCAAAATATGGTGTGTGCTTTAAAGTGTCCTAAATTTATTCAAACTCAAATCACAATCCATATGTCAAGCTACATGCACAAACCAAACAATAAGTCGAGACAAAGTTATAAATCCAACTCCAAGTCTACATATGCCAAATCACTGAAACCATCCTACATGCTAGCCACGCATAACTGACTCAATACACAGGTAACAAGTCAACATATAAAGCCATACATCAACCCTAGCACAACAAGCAATGATTCAAGCCAAAGCTTGAGTCCAAATGTCAAGCGCATTCAACACATAAACCATACAACACCCAACTCTCAAGCCCAACATTAAGCGCAAGTGTCCAGTTCTACTCTCCCATTGAATGATCTATCCAGCAGTCAAAACCATGTACTGTGTGTTGTCACATGTGATGATTGCCCCTGAATATTCAACAAATTGACAGCAGTGTTTTCATTAGGTTTTCTAGATGATAAAAGGCTGATTTCATTCATGTCGAGGATAGCTCTGTTTTTACAGTGTTTTGACAAGTTGAGGGCATCGGGCCATCATTTATAAGCCATGAGAAGGAATGAACACACAGGTAAATGAGCCTCCTCATCAAGAAAAACATATTGAGTAATGGATGTAGAGAAGAGATTCATCGATTTTCAGGAATCTTTGACCCTACTGTCAATCCAGACTTTCTCGACAAAGGAATTGTCAAGTGTATCGACCTTGCAAAGGATGATCTCCATGGATTTCTTTTCGTACTTTATGTTAGAAATCAATTTACTGCAGAAGAAGCAACAGATTTAGAGAGCTTGCAAATGTTGTTTGGTGAGAAAATTCTAAATTTCATTGTGGTTATCTTTACTGGAGTGAATGGTTGAAAACTTCCAATTTGTCTTATGTTGACATTAGTACCAGGTATAATTACGAAGGAGAAATGGATGCTCTAGAAGAGAATCCAGGGAGCAGAAAACTAGAGGCTGACAACATTGAATACTTAAGTTGTTTACAGAGGCAGATATCTTTTTTTAATCATTTGAAAGGAAACAATGCATTATTGGTTGAAAGAAGAAAGATTGTTACATCTTTCATGATATTTTCAGAGAATTCCAGTATACCATTTGCTTTAGTATATGGATTTTGTAGTGGTAATATAAAACTTTAAAAGATGGAATGGTCCAAATCCTTATGTTAAAGAAGATGGATTACAACAGAAAATTGGTGTAAATGTGGCTTTACAGTCTTTTACAGGCCACATAGGTCCTATACTCTGTCTGGCAGCACATAATATGGTGGTTACTCCAAAGAAGCACATAGTAGACAAGTATTGGTATCAGGCAGTATGGATTGTACTATTCATATGTGGGATTTGGAAGGTGGAAGTGTGCTTTCATTTACTACAGAAGGTTCCTGAGAATGGAAATCCAGATGCATTATTGTTAGCTTTGAAGTTCATGACAAAATCCTTTCAGAGATGAGAAATATATGTAAAATGTTATCACATGCATGCAATCTAAGTGACCTATTTACACCAGAGCATACGCTTCTTTTCTTCCTGCATTGAAGGAAACATCCTTTTGTTGTCCTCGAGTTCATTCTGTTTGACAAGTTCTAGTAGATATTTTGTTTGCAGATCTGGCGGTGGCTCAAGAATGATAGGTTGTTGTAAATTTGCAGGGAGATAAATCAAAAGAACACTAAGTTTTGTGCGAAACAAAAGTTTTGAATATGAAAGGTTTCTTTTTGGCCAAAGACAGAGATTTCACCAGCGCAAAGGGAAAAATTATAACCAGTTAGCTGGTGAAAAGCAGAACTTTCACCAGCTAACTAGCAGATCGTAAGGTGAATTAGCTGGTGAAACTACAGAAAGAAATTTTTGGAAAATTAAGCTGGAGCAAAGCGATTTTGGAGTATTTGAAAAGGTGTGGAAGCATCAAATGATTAACCACCAAATCAAGAAAAAGTCAGCATCAAAGATTCGTGGAGATTTTGGGACCAAATGTTAAATTGGTCAACTAAATTTTTTGTTACGGTTATTGAAAGATTCCAGCTACAGAGGACAGGTGTATTTACCCTCCATGACACAACAGAACCCTAAAAGTAATGAAGAACATATGTCAAAGATCAACAAAAAGACAGTTCGAGTCCTAGGAACTAGTCTTTTTATTATCAATTTGTATTTGGTTAGTTTTAGTTTCTATTTTTAGATATACAGATCCAAGTTTTTAGGATCTAAAAAGCTGATTGTAAAGGCTATAGATGACTATCTTTTTAATAGATCAGGGTTCAATCCTCGATACTTTTTTCTATTGTACTAGACTTCTTATATTGATAATAGAATCACAGTCCTCTTTTGTTTTCAATGTCAGATTATTTCATATATTTCATTATTCTGCACTTTATTTCAGTTTAGCTCAGCTTCTAAGAACTGTCATCTTCTTATTAAGCTCATGAACTTGAATTAAAGACTTATTATTGTCCGGTATGACCTTGCACATTGTTGTATTCGGTTATCTAGACTAGTATTCTTCATCCCCTGCTCAACTTTGCTATCTGATTGTTGTTTTCTAAAAGCACTGTCTTATTCGAATGCATGATAAATTGTTCTTCTCATTAGCCATTGAGTTATCCCATTGATCCAAGCATACCAAATTTACCCTATTCTTGAGTTACCAAGCATCTTTGGCGTACAACCCCAAAGAGTTTCTTGGAGTGATAACATGTCCTATCTTCAATTTTCAAATCCTCTAACTCTTCTCTGGTTTTTGAATTCAGGAATGTAATAATCTCAGTGGCTTATGTGGGCATCCCTCCCAGTTCTCCTCTTATTTTCTCAATAGCCTACTTGCTTATTTACACTAGTTCATTTTTCTCGAACATGATTTGAACCATAGGCCATATTTCATTTACGGACTTGGTGATATCCATCCAGACACTTTCCTTGACCTCAGAAAGTGTTTTGCCTACCACTATTTTCCTTTGAAGCTGTTGCAATTCTTGTTTGAGTTTGTCTGATGTTTGTTTCTCCTTGGAGTAGCTGGTTTGGTAAGAAGACTTGAGTTGTTGAAGATTCTCAGCCTCCTTTTTAAGTTTGCTAATCTCTATCTCTTTCAAATTCATCTCTTCCACGGATTTTTCCAGTTCTACTGTCTTCTCCAGAGCTGTCAGTGGAGTTACTGAGGGAGTTTCTGCTGAGGGGATTCCCGCTGTAGATGTTGTGCTTACTCCTGTGAGTGGAACTACACTCAATGGAATGACTTCCATAGGCTTTGATTGTTCCTTCTCTTTCACTAACCTTTCTAGTTCAGCTTCCATATCTTTCAACTGTGCATTCTGCTCCATAATCAACCTGAGCATATCATCCTTTTCCCCTTCTGTATCAGCTATCTCCTTTGCCTGTGCATCTTTCGTTGGTGGCAGTTTCAACTATTTCCTCAGAGATGCTATATCGGCATTTTTATTTTTTATCATCTCCTCAACTGCTCTCACATTCGAGGGATCATACCCGATCTTGAGGACCAATTCTTCCAACGTCTTAATTCTATTATCTTTTGCAAAGGATGATATCTTTTCTAATTTCAGCTGTGTCTGAGCATTGCTCAGAGATATCTATAATTTAGCAACCGCAACAAAAGAATTTTCCAACGTGGAGAAAACCATTTCTTCAGTTTTCCTGTGCAAATCCATCTGATCAACGGGATGCACATCTCTAGTATGAAACTCGAATGTTGCTCTTATGTAATCAGTGATGGATTTTGGGTCCGGCACCTATGCCTACAGAAAATCCATGTGCATTCTACCCTTCTCTGTATCGAATGTAGACAACAATCTATGTTGTGCTGTTGAAGTCTGTTTTCAAAACTGAGCATAAGTACTGTTGGTCAGTGTCTGATTTTTCTTTTTGATCGGGTCATACTTCTCAAAAACACTAAACTTTGGTCCTACTTTACTCGATTGGTCGACTAGTGGAGTATTTTTGGGCTTCTTAGGCAAAAATGTAGACATGATTTTCTTGCTTCTTATGCTCAGAAGTGATCGATCATCTTTCATAGTTGCAGTGGATTGGATTTCCTTTTCACCAACCGTGTCAGGTGTATGACTGGTTTTTGTCCTTTTGGTGTGTAATTGGAAATCGTCAGCCGAGACTTCGGTGATGGAAGGTGAAGTATCCTTCCTAGGTCTTTTCTCCTTGGGAACCTGTGGTGTAGTAGTCTGTGAGATGATGACCAAAGGGTCCTGCTGTTCTATCTCGACCAGAGTGTTTGGCTCCCATTCTGTTTGATTTGCAAACTTCTCTATCTCAGGCTTGGGTGTATGAACATATGGGACATTTTTATTTTTAATCCTCATCTCAGAAATTATCCCGCACAGATCATAGTGCCATATGAAACTAACATAAAACTTCATTTCTTTCAATAGTCTGTCTTCTTCCTCCTTGGCTATTGCAGATGAAAGACCCTATTTTCCCTTTAATTCTGAGTTGTTGTTTCTTTTTCAGAGACACAAAATGTATGTCATCGGAGTTAATCATTTTCCTTATGTACTCCAGGGAAAATATCCTCACGGGAAGATACTTGGGTAGTTTGTATGGAGCTAACTTGCATCCATATACTATGATCTCGGTGTGGTTTTGGTAAAGATACCAAACTTCATTTTTTGCAAGGTCTGAGAGGCATAAAATCCTCTGAATCTCCTCATTTATTCTTGGATCAAGTCTGTCGCTAAGCATTCTCACCACTGGATGGTAGAACTACTCGATAAACTATTTGAAACTGAACTCTATTGAATTTTGTCTTAGTGAAGTCCAAACTGTTACCGCCTGCAGTATCCCATCCTTGTCCATTTTCTGCATTGAAAAGGGGAACCTATCCGCTTGAAAGAAAGTGAACATGTAGGCCAGTATTGAGGAATACTAGAACATGCCTTCTGAGGCGAAATTTGAGAACTGCTCGTGAATACTGTACGCCAGGAAAGTGTTGTAGTTGAACTGAGTGGTGGGTCTTTCTTCTGTGGAGAAGATGGACAGAAAACCCAATATGGGTTCATCCACCCATTTGTCAGAAAAATAACCAAGCAGAGCATAGAGCGACGAAATGACTTGGTTTCCCTTCTCTGAGAACAGGAAGGAAGGGTACGGGGGATTTTTCTTTGGGATCTGGGCGGCCTGAGGGAGGAAAAGCTCAAAAATCTTGGCTCTTTGAGGGAATGATAGTTTCTGGTACAACTCTATGATGACTTTGAGATTGAAAGGGGACACGGATTCAGCTCTGGGTATCTACATCATCTGATCAATGGCTTCTGGTGTAATGAAGAACAGAGTTTCTCCTGATGAAGATACTATGGCTCTCTGGTCGGGGAGGTAATGAGCCTGAAATTTGAGGGCGAATTCAGGGAAATGGTGAACCTGGGGGAAAAGATACAGAGGAAGGTTGGACTCCCAGAGCCCAATTTCATCACTCTAATCTAAGAAAGTCTCTTTGAGCCATGATTGCAAATCCGCGAAGTCGAATTTGCACATGGTGTCTGTGATTAAATGATCTTTTTCGGCCAAATGGATCCGATCGATATCAACAGGAGGCAGGAGGAAAGGATTTTCCTCGGCTTCTGCTTTCTTGGATTTTGGCGCCATCACTGTGAAAATACCTGCAATTCAAAAACAACATTAGTGGGGATGGTTGTGGTTTTGGACAGCTGACTGGAACGGAGGTAAGACATGGATAATATATCTAGTGCGAGGACAAAGTAAGCAATGGGAGAATGAACAAAAAGAGTAGTTTTGAGCAAACAGATACCTGTTGGGCACGAGGGACAGATCAACAAGCTAACGGATAAGTTAGGCAGTAATAAATGGCCAATGGGTCTTTCGGAGCATGAGATGGCAGGCAACAATGAATGATGAATACGACCAGGTGGCGTGGCAGGTGTTGATTAGGAAGTGACCATGGTGAAGGGACTTGTAACGAGAGAACAGGGGGAATGGATTGACAAAGTTATGAGACGTGACCCTTAGGGGAAAAGGTGGAAAATGATGTCATGGGGTGACGGGGGGTATGTCAGAAAGTGGTAAGTGGTACATGGCGGGAGTATGGAGCAATGGATTCCTGCCATGTAGAGAAGAGGGCCCACCAAAAAATCACTCCATTCCGTACCCCCCCCCATCGTTAAAAGTAGACTGGTCAGGGGGGTCTGAAAAATACCATCGGTTGTCCATCGGTGCGCCTGCCGCTAGACCGTAGATCTGAGCGCAATGTTTAACCAACATTCCGGACCCCCCCCCCACCATTAAAAGCAGAACAGTCGGGGGGGTCTGGAATTCAATCTCAACCATGGATCTAAGCGCTAACGCCTCATCCGTTTAGATGTGCACCTTTGTTATACATGATTTTGGACCCCCCCCCCCTACCGTTAAAGGTAGAAGGGTCGGGGGGGTCCGAAAAAACTTATCAACCATAGATTTGAGAGCTAGCACCTCAGCCATTTATCTGTGTGTTGTCTTTAATCTGTGAGCACAAACTCATATTTTCTCTAAAAACTTAGGATAAGCGCTTTAAGTGGGTTTGTCCAAGCTTTCCCTGTTTTTATCACCATGGGGTTAGACATTCAACTTTCAAACATCAAAGATAGGGTTCAACATTGATCATCATGCATGTTTTATTGAGATAAAGCAAACTACCCTATGCTCTAACCTAATTACCTATGACATTTAGCCCAGATTAAACTATTGGACTAATAAATTACTCTATCCTGGGGTTATTTGACCAAGATTAGGCAGTTTGGTCAAATTTATTCACTAGCTAACCTAATTTGCTTGGCTAAGATTAAAAAGTTTAGCCAAGCTTATTCACTACTCCTATCAACATCAATTTAAAGGACTTGGCCATGCTTAAATTGTATGGACCAAGTCATTGTTATTGCATGGGGCTTTATTTAAATTTCTTTTATGCCCTCTTTTATTCTTTTTCTTTCTTTTCTTTTTCTTTTTCTTTTTCTTTTTCTTTCTTTTCTTTTTCTTTTTCTTTTTCTTTCTTTTCTTTTCTTTTTTCTCAAATTATTTGCAGAATGAAAAATCATTTGGCAACCAAAACAATAAAAGGATAAAATTTCCAATCACCAATTGATCCTATAAATTATAGGGTTATAACACATGGCTCATCTGGGAGTCACAAAGATGAAGGAATACCTTAAGCCTTTATTCTTCTGGAAAGGAATGAAAGTGGACATAGTTAGTTACATGGAAATATGTCTAGAATGTCAGCAAGTGAAGGATAAGCATAGACATCTAGCAGGATTGTTACAGACACATGTTATTCCTGAATCGAAATGGGAGGTCATTTCGATGGAATTTATTTTTGTATTTCCAATGACGGCAAGGAGACACTATTTGATTTTTTTGGTATTTGACACTCTGTTGAAGAGTGCACACTTTATTTCAGTATGTATGACATATCAAGCACCGGACATAGCTAGATTTGTTTTTAGAGAGATTGTGAGATTAGATGGTGTACCAAGAAGGATAATATCCGATCGAGGATCAATTTTTACAGGATGGTTTTGGACCAGTTTCAAAGAGGCCTTGGGAACACAACAGAACTTTAGTACAACATATCACCCAAAGACAGATGGAAAAATAGAAAGAACAAACCAGATTTTGGAGGATATGTTGTGAATGTATGTAATGGACCAACAGAAACGTTGGGAAGACTTATTTCCATTAGTATAATTTGCATACAACAATAGTTACCAAAGTACGATTAAGATGGAACCGTTTGAGTTTCTTTACAAGAGACCGTGTCAGACTTCATTGAGTTAGGATCAACTTGAGGATAGGGTCCTAGTGGGACTGTAAGTTATCCAAGAAATGGAAGAATAGATGCAATCGATAATACAAAGGATTAAAGAAGCGTAGGATCAGAATAAGAGTTATGGTGATGCGCATATCATTGACCACAATTGTGAAGTTTGGAAAGGGTGCTAAATTATCTCCTAGGTTTGTGGAACCTTTCAAGGTTGTGGAAAAGAAAAGACCTGTGTCTTATCAACTAGCCTTGCCTGATTCTTTGAGGCGTATGCAGAATGTATTTCATGTATCTGTTTTACGATATTATATTAGGGCATTGACATGAGTTATTTGCAGGTGTCGGACAAGGGTTCTCTCATGGAGGAGCCAATCCTCATTCTATACCATTGCATTCGAAATCTATGACATCAAACAATCGATCAGGTCAAGGTCCAGTGGGACAACTATAGTCCACACTTGGCGACATGGGAGGACACATACCAGATGCGTCAACATTTTCCTTACTTGTTTGATAGATTATATATATAGATCTATGTCAGATACATTGTTTACTTGCATTTATATACTGTACAAACTTGAGGACAAATTTTAAAACAAGAGGGGGTGTATGTAACATACCTCTCTACTGAGCACACTTTTATTGACATATACTTTGAGGACACTTGCATGCAAGTCATGCGGTTATGGTATATTATGATTTTGTTTCGATTATGAGTTATATATGATGATGATGATGTGTTGTGAATTATTGTTATTTTGATGTATATATATTGACAGATGCTATTGATGAGTTTTTATGAGTGTGCAGGAAACATGACAGTTTATGGATGTTGATGGCATCAATGGATTTCCTTGGACTCTGGATTGAGTCATGGAGTGGATTGTACTTGTTTGAGTATTTGATTTTATGCACATGTGATATATGATTAATTTTAGTATGATTTATGTATCTGTATTATTGAAAGTTTTTTTGTTAGTGGATACAAGCTTGACGATGTTTGCTAACCCGACTCACATAAGGAGTAAATGGGCCATGCACAGAAACCATACATTTGAGGGAGAGGTTTGGTAGCGACACTGTCACAACCTACTAGCATTCCCACCATGGTTGGAACAGTAGTTTTTTTCGACAACACATGTATTCCAACAGAGGACGAACACCTTCAGTAACCACTCACATAACCATATCAAAGATCAACACACCGATGTTTTCACATGGTAAAATCCCTACAGGGAAACATCCACGGCCCCAGCCAACGCAGCCACTTGGAGTAGTTTATTAATGCAAAAAAAAATATTACAGAGAGATTTTACAAGAGAGTTTCTCACAATCGATCATCGGAAAATGACCCTCCATGCTATTTAAATAGAGATCATGGACCAATCAGGTGTTAAGCCACAGATCAATGGCCCTTAAGATCAAGGAGAGTATGAACCGTCAGATCACTCTATGTCGGGAACATATCGTGATCGCCGAATTCCCTAACTACAAATGCATACTAATGCATACTAAAGAAACACACTAAGAAACAAGCTTTTACCTAATGACACATTAGACCAAGTAGATCTTAACTAACTCCTAAGTGTCTAAATATCCTAACATCCCCCCTTAAGAACAACTTGGGATAGGATTGAAGTATTTACAATAGTGACACAATAGGAGAAGGAAGGAGGCATTAGAGCCTATCCCCCCTTAATGACAACTTCCTGAACTCCTAACATAGATCAAAGTTTGGAGAACTTCTCTTCTGTAAGAGACTTTGTGAAAATGTTTGCAACTTGATCTTATGTAAGGAAAAAGAGCACTTCAATAACTTGATCATGAATGAGATTTATGATGAAGTGCAAGTGTAGCTCGATGTGCTTGTTGTGCTGATGTTCAAATAGGTCTTTGGCGAGCTTGATGGCACTTTGATTGTTGCACCAAAGGTTGGTCGGATGCTGTTGCTCAAATACAAACTCTGAAAGGATCTGTTGAAGCCACAAGGCTTCCTAACTTGCATTTACCGTTGCTCAGTACTTTGCTTCTGCTGAAGAAAGTGCAATAGCCTGTTGTTTCTTACAGGCCCAAGTGATAGGTCCTGAACCAAGGCTGAATACATAACCTGCAGTAGACTTTCAATCATCAGGGTCACCGGCCCAATCTGAATCAGTGAAACCAACCAATAAATGAGTCCCCCCTAAATTGTAATGTATCCCTAACTGAACTATACCACAGACATAGCCAAGTATCCTTTTAGCTACTTTCCAATGGATTTCATGGGGTGTTTGCATATACCGGGAAACAAGACCAACAACAAAGGAAAGATTAGGACAAGTACGAGTCAAGTATAAGAGGCTACCAACTAACTGAAGGTATAGGGTGGCATCAACTTTAGGAGAAGTACTGGTGGCAGTAAGATTGACTCCAGACTGGAAGGGAGAAGGGGTTGGTTTACAATCATACATGTGAAAGCGACGAAGAAGGTCACAAGAATACTCAGACTGGGAAAGAAAAATTCCTTCATTGGTTTGCAAAACTTGGAGGCCAAGGAAATAGTGCAAAAAGCCTAAGTCGGTCATTTCAAATTTCTTCTTAAGGCTAGTTTTCACATGGTTTAAAAGGTTTGGGTCACTACCAGTAAGGATAAGGTCATCAACATAAAGGACAAGGATTATGAGATGGCTTCCTACTTTCTTGGTATCGACATTAGGATCAGAATGGCATCTAGAGAATCCGGTGGCAATAAGAAAGTTGTCCATTTTGGCATACCAAGCTCGAGGAGCTTGATTGAGACCATAAAGATATTTCGTGAGGCAACAAAAAAGGCTAGATTCATTCTGGATATAGCCAGGAGGTTGTTCCATGTATATTTCTTCTTTCAAATCACCATGCAAGAAGGAAGATTTAACATCCATCTAATGAACCTCCCATTTATGTGAGGCGGCAAGGGAAAGAACAAGGTGGATGGAATTCATTTTGGCTACATGGGAAAAGGTTTCATTATAGTCAATTCCTTCAACTTGGGAAAATCCTTTGGCAACTAACCGAGCCTTGTGTCTTTCAACACTTCCATCTGATGCATACTTAGTTCTGTAGACCCATTTACATCTGACAAGTTTTCTTCCTTTTGGAAGAGGTACACGATCCCAAGTGTTGTTTTCCATTAAAGAACGATACTCTTCATTCATTGTTGTATCCCAATATAGATGACCTGAAGCTTTTTCAAATGTCTCTATATCATGAGTCTCTGAAGCTTGAGCCAGAAGAGAATAGGCTCGCTGGAACTGTGAACATGTTCGACGTTGATCTGAAGGATCACCGACAAGATCACTAGTTGCTTCTCATGTTGAATGGACCCATCTAGGAAGCGGTGGAACTGGTGCTTGTTCAGGTTCAAAGGAATCATTTGGAGGAAGGTTAGCAGGTGGAGGTCGATTTTCATCCTCACTTTCATCATCTGAAGAAGAAACCAGAATAGGAACAGAATAAGGTACAAACGTCAAAGATGGCTCTCAGTCCGAAGAAGGCACAACCACCGAATTAGGCTCGCAGGCCAAGAGATTTTCATCAAATTTAACATCTCTTCTAAGAATAATTTCATTACAATGTGGTTGAAGAATTCTATAACCTTTGACATCTTCAGAATAACCAACAAATATACACTTCTCAATTTTAGGCTGCAATGCTTTCCTTTTCTCATTAGGAATGTGAGCCCATGCTATACTGCCAAATACACAGAAGTGACTTACATCTGGTTTAATTTTAGTCCAAGCTTCTTCCGGTGTTATATTTTTAAGAGCCTTTGTGGGAGTGTGATTGACTATGTAATTTTCATATTTGATTGCTTCCACCCAATACTTTAGACTTAATCCCTTAGATTGGATCATACAATTAGCCATTTCTTTTAATGTGTCGTTCTTTTGTTCAGCAACACCATTTTGTTGTGGTGTATATGGAACGGTGTGTTGCATTTGGATGCCTTGTGTAGTGCAAGAACTTGTAAAATTATTGTTCACATATTCGCCTCCATTATCTGTTCTTAACTTTTGAATTTGATGTCCAGATTGCTTTTCTACAAGGGCCTTGTAGACCAAAAACTTGTCAAAAACTTCACTCTTAAGTTTTAAGAAGTAAACCCAAGTACATTTGGAAAAATCATCAATGAAAGTTAAGAAATAATTGCACCCAGAAAAGGAAGGAGAAGAAAGCGGACTACACAAATCACTATGAACAAGATGTAAAGGGCTCGAGGCGTGCCAAGAGGCACGTTTGTCAAAACTATCCCGATGATGTTTTCTAAGAACACAACCGGCACAAACACCATCTTTGCATGAAACAAGAGGAAGACCAGTCACCATTTGTTGATTACATAGTTGTTGCAATGAGCGATAGTTTAGATGACCAAACCGCTCATGCCAAAGTTTTTTCTCAAGTCATCGCTATGAGCAACAAAAACTGATGAAAAAGTTTATGACCCAAAGTTGTCAAACTTGTACAACCTGGCAATATCATTAGCAATTCCAGTTGCAAGAACATGCTTAGGATATTTTAGATCTTTGATTACAACTTGGTGAGGTGAAAACTCTACGGTTTTACCTTCACCTGAATGAGTGATTTGATATACTGATAGAAGGTTACAAGAAATACTTGGAACACATAATACATCATTGAAATGACCATTATCTACTTGAATTGTTCCAGATCCTACAACACTAAGAGATATGTCATCACCAAAAAATATTTTCTTGGTGTTACATTCATTTAGAGTAGAAAATATGGCTTTATCCTTAGCCATATGATAAGATGCTCCTGAATCAATAAGCCACTCATCAGAAGAAGAAGTAGAAGTAGAATTTGTATTGAAGGAGAAACCAAAAGCAGAAAGTGCATGTCCGTGAGAAGAAGAAGTAGAATCAATACTAATGTTGTGCTTCTTCATCACTACTTCTAAAGTTGCCATCTTCTTGAAACATTTGGATTCATCATGACCATCTTTATCACAAAATTTGCAATGTTTGTTAGTATTCTTACTTTTATATTTTGCTCCTTTGTCACCAATAAGAGTTGAAGCTGTCTGAGTGGGTTTGGGACCCTTATCTTGTTTGTTGTTGTAGCGAGGATGTTGCTTCTTGGGATACTTGGGGTTATCTTTCTGTTGGGAAACTAAAGCTTTGTTGGAGGGACCTGCAATGTTGATCACTCCAATTTGTACAAGCTTATCTTCCTCTTGAATCAAAGAAGCACAAAAGGGCTTGAGAGTGGGTTTTTCATAAGCTTCCCCTAGAGCCTCTCTCATGGCATAAAAGGTAGATACAAACACAGAATATGCACTACCTAGCTTAGAAAGAATAAGATATATGCAACTCTCTTCCTCCATTTTTATCTTACATTCTTCACATAAAATTCTAAGTGTTTTAAACCTAGATAGATAGTCTCCAAGGCAAGAAAAATCACTTAGACTCAAGGTCAGTGTTTGATTTTCTAACTATTGTGCTCGAATATTATTTAGTTTACCAAACAAAGATTCAATCGTGTTCCAAGCTTCTTCGGGGTCATCAATTTCTTGAAGGTGGTACCTTAAATCAGGAGAGATGGACATTCTGATTAGTCCACGTGCTTCGTCATTCCTATTATCCCACTTGTCTTTCTTATCAACATCAGTGGGTGTTTTTTCCTTTCCCAAGGTAATCCAGTACAAGCCTTTACTTCGTAATAAATCTTTCATATGAGATTTCCATTGGACGTAGTTGTTGCTAGTAAGCAAGACATTACTTGTAGAAGCCATATTAAATATGCAGATAATATGGATTTAAAAAATGAAACTGATGGTTTGGATGGAAAGAGCTCGAAAATTTATGTGGTTTAAAAAAAATGGCATTGAAAACGGACTTCTGATGTTAGAGTTATGCCCTTTTAAAAAAAGGCACAAACAGTAACCAAATGATCACGTGATTGTGTAAGTTGTTTTATGAAGTGACCCACTTTTATAAAGAGAAGTGGGAATCACTTTTACAATGAAGTTACTTTATAACAGAAAAGATGCATGCAAAATAAATAACTCTAAAATAAAATATTAAAGCTACTTATAGTGATTCACTTTTATACTTGAAGTGAAATACACTTTACAATTTTAGCATGAACTTTTTCAAAAAAAGTAACAAAAGAGAGACTTGAACTCAAGACATCTTACTTAATAAGGCAACTTTTAACCAAATGATCTAGCAAAACATATTGTAATGTTTAGAAGGAGGATTGGGTTGTTGTTATTGTTGTTGTTGAAGATGGCCTTGGAGAGAATGCTCAAAAAAAAATCTTTTCACACAAGAAAAAAAAATTGCTTCTCGATGACAACAAGGGTTAAATCTCGGTTAGCTTGCTCAGAAGATGCACATTTTCCTATCTGTTTCTGGTTTTCCGAGATCGCACAGGGTGTGGGAGAAAGCGCATACGCAGATCTAAAAGAGTAGCAACCCGGAAATAAATAAAACAAAACCGAAATAAAACCAAAATACTACTCTGCAAAAATTTTAAAAATGTGTATTCAAGCTTTATACCTCTGGATCTAATTGTAATGGCCGTATCTTGGGAAAACGGAAACATTTTCGAGTGAAACAAAATGTTTTCTTAACTGAAATGAGTGCTCCGGATGCAATGGAACAGTTCTCTTAGCCCATAAATTTATGTAAATGACAGAAAGTGGAAATGAGGCAAATCGGCCTCACAATCTCGATCTACAACAGGAGCGGGTCTTCAAACAGGCTCAGATACCATGTTCGACAACACAGGTATTCCAACAGAGGACGAACACCTTCAGTAACCACTCACATAACTAGATCAAATATCAACACACCAATGTTTTCATGTGGTAAAACCCCTACGGGGAAACATCCACGGCCCCAGCCAACGCGGCCACTTAAAGCAGTTTATTAATGCAAAGAAAAAGATTACAGAGATATTTTACAAGAGAGTTTCTGCCAATCGATCATTGGAAAATGACCCTCCATTCTCTTTAAATAGAGATCATGGACCAATCGGGTGATAAGCCATGGATCAATGGCCATTAAGATCGAGGAGAGTATGAACCGTCGGATCACTCTATGTCGGGAACATATCGTGACCGTTAGATTTCCTAACTACAAATGTATACTAATGCATACTAAAGAAACACACGTTTACCTAACGACACATTAGACCAAGTAGATCTTAACTAACTCCTAAGTGTCTAAATATCCTAACAAGTTTAACGATTACATAGTTTGATAGGTCCACGATGTCATGAGAGAAAACTGAGATATTCACTCATGAATATTTCTAAGGGGCATGTAATAAGGATGAGTCCTTATTCCTTAAAATTCATTAGTCTCTCACAAGGTCGACCGAGTGGAGTGTTGACTCCAAGGGTTGGAAAAACTTCCAAAACCAGTCTAAGGCGATTGGCACCCAACTTGCATCACGGAGTTGCATTCTGAAGGCCACATCGTGTAATTAAAAAAACTTGAGTCAGTAAATATAGGTGGCCTAGAAAATGTTGAAGTGATTAGACCTTGTTAGAATAAAATAATTAATTAAACGGTAAATTATTAATTATAAAGACTAACAAAAGTCTAAGCCTAAGTCTAAGTCAAAATTTAAAAAAAGGACTAAATGAATTATGACATAAGTTAAAGATTTGAGAATATAATCAACTCTAGGAAAAAGGGGAATACAAATTTAAAGATTGGAAAAATGCACATGTGTGCATGAAATTAATAAAATGGATTTTTAAAAATAGAAGAAATAATAACATGAGAGAATAGGAGTACACTTGGAATAGAATCTTGAGTCAACCTACCACTAGCCTAACTAGAAGAAGACTCCTAATCCAACTCTAACTACGATCTAGTTAGGAGACACTCACTAAATAAAAAATTGGGGAACAAAGGGACAACTAAGAGCAAAAATAGGAACACATTGGGGAATGTGAGGGAAATTGGATTTTAAAATAAAATAAAATGGTAATTAATTGTGTAACTTAGGGAGAGGGTGACAAGTGTGTGGGTGAATAATACTAATTAAATTATTTTAAAAAGATAATTAATTGTGCATGACGACATGTGTCATTGAGAATTTTTTTATAAAACAAATTTGGTAGAAGGGAAATGGATCTCACTTTTTCTTGGTAATGTTATGCTACCAAAACTTTTGGTGGATTGTGTTTTACTTGTGAGAGTTGGGAAACCAAGCTTGGAGAAAGAGTGGAAGCTCTTCCTTGCAAGGCAAGCCTTGGAGCTATTGTTGGTTGGCTTCTTGTGTGTGACCCCTTTGCAGCTCAGGTGGCCAAGGGGGAAGAAGAGTACCCCTAGAATTAGCTCGGAGGTACCAGTGAAGCTTCGGTGATTAGCAAGCTAGAGTAGAGAAGGAGTGCAAGACTTTGAAGGACACCGTCAACTCTTCGTCTTCATATGTTTCGGTGTTTTCTTTATGAGTTTAAATTTGTAATATGAGCAAATTGTATATTAGAGCTATAAAGATTTGTTGTAATGATATTGTAATCATATTTTTGTATTGCAATTTAAAAAAAACCATCGCATAATTTTAGACATGAATCCTATGATCACCTTCAATTTATTTTACAGTCCAAAATTTTGAACTCTTGTCGCTGCAAATAAAATTTCAATCTTGAATTCCAGAATTTTATACGACTATTTGTTTTTTCTCACAACCGAATGTATAAGTTCGCCATGTTAGCTACTAATTAAAATTTCAATCTCGAGTTGGAATTTCTTGAGTCGTTGTATATTTACAATTGGATTATGAAATACGTCAATCGTTTCTTATCTATTTACACTCTTAAACATCAAAATTCACTAGAGTCATTGTATGACCAAATGCGAATCCAGAATAAGAATGTTGGTCATGGTAAAATAATAGCATATCGAATCGAATATCGTCTGGTCACAAAAGGAGTTTGCTTATCTGTAAATTAGATTTGTTTGGTTGCTACAAAACTAAAATGACCCGTGAAGGATTAAATCTCATTATCGCTTGATTTAGTTACTTTTAGAAACTAATTCAAAGTCAAAGAAATTATAAACTCCACACCCCGGGATTGGATTTTCATTGAGCTCTGTCCATTTATTTAGGAAAACTGAAGGATGGAATTTTTGTTGGGTTTTGCATGCATTTCTGGATTTCTAGGAAATCGTATGGTCTTGTAATTCTGTTTTCACTTCAGAATGTATTACCTATTGAGGCCGCGGTAAATTGTTTCTAAATTTTTTAATTTAATTTCATGGGTGATGTCGATTAAATCCTCAACACTGTGAATTTAATATTGTATTGACGGTGCAATGCTAATTTCTATTTTTAAAAAGTGGAATACTATGGTCATGACCAGGTTGTTCGCAAACCAAATTTAAATTTGGTTGGATGCTCTAAGAGTACTTGTGTTACGAAAAGAATTAATTTACTACAGATTTTAAACTTTTGGGAATTGAATGATTGGATACTATAGAATCATCACGCTAGATGGCATTATCTCAAGATCATTAACTACTTGGCAGACGAACCAATTTTTATTTTAACTATGAGTTACAACCAAAATCTTGGGAGGAAGGTTCTTGTTAGCTAACCATAGTGTTTAACATTGTCTTGATAGGAAGACTCCATGTCTAGTATCAAGATAGTTAAGTTTACAAGATATCATCTACTTTAGGTGGGTAAGATGTCAATATCTAACAAGGATTTGTCGACTGAAGTTTTCGAATTAGAGATACAACTTAAGTTTAATAACTTGTGTTCTAAAAACACTTCCTTCGCTACTCAAACAACGACTAAAGTTTCCTTAATCGATTGGAAAGGAGAGTTCGATTATCCATATTGGGATAAAATAAATCAAGACACTTGGAGGTAGGGAGATATTGGAAAAAAGGTACTAAGACGACCATTCCAAAGCTCGATTAATGGAAGGACCTACTCAACTCTGGAAAGGGTCTATCGATATTCTTGGTAGATACAACTAAATTAAATCTTTTAGAATCTTGAACTAAAACATTCAATCGATGAAACTTCTTAAAAGAAAAAGAAAAATCCTTTTTTTTTAAATATGACATCAAGGTATAAATGATTAAACAATCGTGAGACACATCAATCAATAGTCTTGAGGAATGAATCCATCCAATTAGACCCAAGGAATCTAGTTTCATCTTATTATTACGCATTCAAGGTAGGGCGATTATAATCCGACTACTTCTTCTATGGTACGTACCTTATCCTTGCACCAATTATCTTATATTTTAAATGTACGAATTGCTAAATTTGTTTCTTACTATGCCCATCCATTTTCTTTTCTATTCCCTCAATTGGTAAGTACCGATCCCTCAGAATTAGTATATCCTCCATCTATGACTTCCATAGGGAAAAATTATCCCCATTCAACTTCTCCATGTCACCTAGTGTCATTTTCTCCATGATTAATGGCACTTATCTAGGACAATGGCCTGATGCAACTTAATTGAACCCCACTACCTCAAAAAAAATCTACAATCCTCGTCAGATTTTGTCATCTACAACTTCTTCTCACAGATTTGGTTTACCAATGACCTATTCAATTTTACTAGCAATGGACTCTCCCCCTCATGATCTCAATTAGATAACAACCTCTGTGACGTTAAACCTTGCTCTAATACCAATTGTTAGGATAAAAAACAATAGGATATTGTTGAACAAACAATTATTGAGTGATTTCTCCTCTATGCCTTTTGAAATTTCCCAACAAACCAGAGATCTCTCACTCCATATATGACCTGCAACACTCATCACATACAAATCTTGAAAGCTACTAAACCAACAATACAATACATAATACAAATTTAACTGAACTCATAGAGAAAAATAAGAGAAGCAAAAAGAGAGAAAAATAAGAGAAAACAAAATAATATTCAATTACAATTGTTCATTACACAATTACACACAACCTTTGTTGATTGCAAAACCATTTACAAATTTACATATTTATAGCTTGATATTAAGCATCTAGAGAATTCCAAAATAATCCCGAAAATTTAATCTAGAAACATCTTGGCAACGAAGAAGTTGTTGGGTTTCTCCATTCGAGAAAGTTCTACATGTTTTTTACTTTGTTAAAAGTTTCTAGAGTTTCTACAGATAGACACATGGTTCTAGAAAGCAACGTCTTCTAGAAAATGAAATTTTTCTTCACTATTAACATTTTAGATGGCGTACACATACAAATTTCCTTGTTATCATACATCTCAGTGGTGTAGTTATACACACTCCGATTACAAGACCACAATGAAATTTTTAAAACTCTACGAAGATCACATAATATCATGTTGAGGCCTCTATGTTGAGATCAAAACTTGCAACAAGGAGATTATTATATGAATACCTAAAAAAGGAAGGCATTTTGACATGGTTAGTAGGTTGAATGATTTTTATTTCCCTTTCCTCATAGCTCCTCGAATTGTCCTCCACAAAAATTGCATATATCAGTTTGTGCATGTATGGTATCCTTATTTGCAAATACACAAAAGTATTTCCACTCGAAGGAGGGTATCCATGAAGATTTGGTTTTGATAACTTTAACATCCAAGTCTTTTGATGGAATGAAATTATAGCCTCCCAAATACTCAAGTCTATGTGCTTAGTTTTCATATATCAAATTCTATCCAACAAAGCCAAATATTCTTGAAAATCATCTCCACCATTACCCATTGTCATCCACTAGCATTTGGCATCTACTCATTCTAACTCAGTATTTGAAGCCTCTTGTTGAATAGATGCACTTGATTCCAAGTCGAACAATTGGTTTCTGTCTCTTGTAGGAGGCATGGATCCAACAATATTTTCAAAACCTAGCTTCTAGGGTACTTGCCCACCTATTTGCATGCATGCTTGGAGCCGTCAATGTGTTTCCAATGGCTCTGGATGGAGCAAGTATTTTTTAGGATCATCCATCCATGTACCTGTCTTCTGGCATATCCTGATCCCTCCATACGTTGACCAAATGTGGCATCACATTCTTTAATTGAAACGTCGGCCATGGCATGCTTAAAAAATCAAAATGAAACGCCTACCCCAATATTCCATCCATTGCAATGAGGCCTAAGGTAGTGTCTACTAATCACCCAAATGTGTCAATAAATCTTTGTACACAAATTGATATTTTCTAATCACATAAACGCGGCAGCCATGTAGTAATTTATTAATATGATTAAGTAAATGTGAAAAAATAAACAGGTTAGCAGAATCCAAAAATGCAAAGAGGTTATGAACATTAAATCCCATTCATTAATTTGGAAGAACTATGAAGAATATGCTAGCATCTTCAATTGGTAGTCATAAAATTAGAATTTATAATTAAAAGATCATTAAATGTGTCAATTTCCAATAAATATACGTCTATCCACGTAACTATCGACTAACTAGTACGAATAATTAAAAAAACTAACCATATACATAATAATATTAATATTAACACAATATGTAATCTCACCCTTTAAATCAAAAGTTACAATTTATTTATTTAATAATTTGTTAATTTTTAACATTATAAAAAAATCAATATTAAATTTAATATTTTGTATATTAAATATTTAATTTATTATTATATTATTCTTATTAAAATTACATTTTATTAATTTAATTTATATATATATATATATATATATATATATATATATATATATATATATATATATATATATATATATATATATATATATATATATATATATATATATATAATGAATTAAAATACAAGTCATTTTACAACTTTTCACCATATATATAATGAATTAAAATACAAGTCATTTTACAACTTTTCACCATATCGAATACCGTTGAGATTGAAATTTATATCTATCTTCAAATTACAGTTTATTAATTTAATTTAACTTATTAATATTATAAAAATAAAATAAATGCATTTAATTTATTATTATGAATTAAAATAAAAGTCCTTTTACAACTTTTCACCATATGAAATACCGTTGAGATTGAAATTATACATATCATCAAATTTCATCATTACTTGCAATCACGATGATAATAGTCCACTTCCATAGAGTTAATGCATGGAACAACGATCTTGGCTAGTAATTTTTGAGTGATCAAATTTGAAGGGTTTATTTTCATTTCAAGTTGAAGGGTATATTTTCATCCACCAAACCATAAATAAATAAGTTGTAATTTCAATAAAAATAAAATCAAATAAAATCAAACTTTTAAATTTTAAATATGATCTTCTAGTGGGTTATATGTATATTATAAATCAATATTAAAAATCATAAGCATCAAGCCAAACTTCTTTTCTTTCAGACTATTTTAAATGAAAATGTAAAGCTTTAGATACAATGTCAAAATCAAACTTTTTTTAAACACCTATATAAGAGAGGAGTTGTTCTATGTATCCATATGATAAGTGAGCATTACAACTTTAGATTCATATCTCAAACGTATCTCAATCATTCTTGACCATGGAAGTCATGTTTGTTGTAGATCTCATTAGAAATAAGAAATTGTCCTAAACATTGAGGCATTCGTTGAAAGGGGATAATTCTATCAAAACACGATAAAATCCATGAAGAGAGCCTACCTGCTTTATAGGGCTCTAGGAACATGCTAACATTATTGCACACATTGATTATTATGTAGATTAAGATGTCTATAACTTGGAGATTTCCAAAGTTGTTACAAACACAAAGCTAAAGGAAATTTCCCATCAATACCACAAAGTGTGTGGTTTTTATTGAGGACATTGACTGCTCACTCTATTTCTCAAACCATGCAAAAAATGTGTGACAGAGTGGATGTTAGAGCATAATATTATTGCATAGATCTAAGTATAACATGAATTATATTACCTTTTTCATATCTTACTTAATAATCCTACCTAGGCATCAAAAATGTTTCTCCAAGAATTAAGGTTGTAAATGATACATCTCATTGTTCTTGGACTTGCGATGAGGTAGAGGGAAAGAGATCTAAGGAGCATTCTCAAATATTTGACAATTAAAGTATCATCATGTTGATTTCAATGTTTCTAGAAACACTAACCGTTGTAGATAAAGATACATAAAATTGGGGAGTGGGGAATTGATAATGTAGAAAATTGAATGAAAAGAATCACAATTTTAGGTTTTGTGATGTTGACAAGGTCTATTTTGTGTAGGCTCATAAATAAACTTAATCAAGAACATACAAGTTATTTCTAAACTTAATGCATTTTTTTGTCCCAAACAAAATGTTGGCGCGGGTCATTTTGGGGAAAAGCGCAGTAATTATTGAGGTCAATTAGGAAATGGACCAGAGAATGAGTGTGCATTGAAAAACAAGGAAAAGCAGCACTAGAAAATAGGGAAAAGCAACATTGAGAAAGAAGGAAAGCCAAAGGAAAGAAGAAGGACGTGGATCGACGAGGAAATAGTTGGATTGTGGATCAGTCGTGCTCAGGGAGTTAGAATGTGGACAAACCTAATCCACTTAGGGTTAGTGGGTTAGGGTTTTGGTCATTTTTTTGTAATGGGTGTTAACCCATTTTTGTAGTACAAATACATGTTGTGAGATTGCTGAGAAATGTTGTTGAATGTAAGTCATTGTTGGAGAATTTCTAGTGAGTCGGTGAGTGAATGAGGTGTGATATTATGATCTTAGAGTCAGTTTTTGAGACAGAGAGATGCATTGTAATTGAGGGTAAGATCACAAGCTATGGATCTTGGTGCGATCTTATCAGCCTCATATAGCCACATATGTAATGTGTGCAACCCACAAACTTGATGAAGAATTATAAAAGAGAGAAGAATGCCATATCTTTGTGGATGTAGCTCAAGGGGGGTGAACCATGGTAAAAAATTGTGTCTCTGTATGTAATGTTTATTTTATGTCTTTCTATTACTTGGTTTATGATGAATGAATGAATCTGCTAGTAATAAAATGCAATGCACACTAGAATAGTCATGATATTTACTGCAGAAAGAACTTTAATGAATACAAAATGGTATATCTGGATATAATGATGTGTTAGAATGTTAGATCTGATGTATGTTGAGGTAGAAAAATGTCTAACATCCCCAAAGTAGCCTCTCTTCCACGATTGCATACATTTGGGTCCTGCAGTTACCCATAAGACATCTCAGGAGAGACTTCACTGTGCAATCTGTGTGCAGTGTTTCCTTCTGGTCTCCAGAAGGGCCAATAGTTTGCAGTGTTTCCTTCTGGTCTCCAGAAGTGCCAGAAGGGCCAATAGTTTGCAGGGTTTTGTTGGAAACCTAAAGTATAACCCGGGTCATCCCTAACAATCCAACAAATGGTTCCATTGCCGACTGGAACCCAGAAGAACAGATTGGAGGGGACTTGCTGAGAAGAATAGTGAAGAGAATCCCATATTAAAAGGGGATGTTTAGACCATGGAGTACAACTAAAGAAGAGATTGAACGATAGCTGAGAACAAAAGTGCTCTAGTTTGCACAAAAAGACAATAGAAACTCCAAGTATACACCGCACAAATATTTGGATAGATATGTATTTATGGATCTTCATGAGGCATTTTTCTGTTATTTTCCACATTTTCTATAGGAGTGGATATTGAGGATGAAGGACAATCATCCAACTAACTGGATAAGACCAGTAGAGTGGACTACTGAGAATATTGCATAGCTACAAAGAGTCAATAATAAATCCATTGCAGTCGATTTCTGGCTAGATAGCATTATTGCAGGATTCATTACCGAGTTTGCAGTCAATACTGCAAAATCATACACTTTTGCAGAGCAAGATTTTTTGAAGGGTCCAAGAGGAAGGTATATTAGATCACTTTATACGTTGATCAAGATTTTGTTGCATGATAAAGGTGTGATGACAATGGATTCATACAGCTAAATAACTCAGCGCGCATGGGGGAACTGGGGGAAACACTAAGGATGATTTGAGATATGGAGAGGGATTTGGAGAGAGGTAAGTAGAAAGAAGCAATGGACCCCATTATGATGGATGAAGAACAAAACAAGGAGATATCAAACAAAGCGGGAATGGTGCACAACAGAAGACCCTACCAACATAGGATTAATAGGAAAAAGGGGGAAATAGTCGAGTGGGAAGGCTTGGAAAGTGATGAAGAAGAGGTAGAGTATCTTCGTGCTATGGAGCATATTGAGAAAATCCTGTGTGCCACATATGAGATAAAAATCATAGGTTAAGGGTCCAACACAGAAGATGGATCTCCATTCCAAATTAGAATTAGTGTGGAACCCACAACCCGATGCGTGACTAAGACGTCAGAAAAGAAAGAACCGAAAAATAGTAGTAGAATGATTCTAGTAATACAAGGGACCAGTGGAAATTAAAATGGAAGTACGAGTTCATCTAGAAGTAGTTATTTATCTACACCGCACAGAGGAGGTAGTAGAGAAAATTTTACAATGGCAGGAGCAGATCCGACTATCCAGTTACCATAATTTCATGGAGAAGGGTCAGAGGACCCAGAATAACATTTATTTATTTGTGAAAAGATTTGGGAAGCTAAACAGATCACGTATGAAGATACAAAAGTGGCTCAGCTTGCAATTACATTCAAAAACCACACACTAGATTAGTTTATGAGCCTCGTAGTAAATAGTCCACAAGGAGCACCTATAATCATTGCAAATGTAAATAAGGTACTAATAAATGAATTCCAGCGGCCAAGTTCAGAACATTAATACATGAATGAGATGATAAAAATAAAAAAGAAGCCAGGAGAGTCGTTTGGGGAGATCAACCAGAAGTTCAAGCGATTGAAAGGTAAGTTGAAGTATCCTATAACAGATATGCAACATAGACACCTATTCGTTAATTCATTATTGCCACATTTTAAGTACCCATTGAGGCAACAGAAGTTCCAGACTTAGGCTGAGGCTCTGCAAGCAACCCTACAATTATAAGAGAATCAGTATAAATATATAGATCCAGTTGTAGAAGAGCTAAGAGCATATCTCAATAATCTGACATTTCAGTTGAATCAGAAGAAAGGTAAGGAAAAGAGGGAAGATGTCTAGTGTACCTTATGCAGAATAGAAGGACACCACAAAAATGAGTTCCCAACATTTGCGTAGTACTTGGGAGTAGGATTGATAAATCCTTTACCCGCATGAGGAGTTTCGTGTGAAATATGTAAAACACATGGGCATGATCCCTATCATTGTCCCATGATGCAAAAGTACCAAACAGTGCCAAAGAGTACATTCTGCAATTTCTGCAAGCCTGTAGGACATGAGGATAATGATTATCGAGACTTGGAACTTATGGAGGAAAGGACCTTAGATGCTTATAGGGTGCAAGATGAATTAATGGCAGGACAACCTGCATGACAGTTTACAGTGCCACCGCAGTATAATAATGCACAGCAGTTTACAACGCCACTACAGTATAATAATGCATAGAAGTTTACAGCACCACCACAGTATAATAATGCACAAAAATATAATCAAGTCCCATATTATAATAGACCACACATAGACAATCAAGGTAACATAGGAGGATTCAGAGGAGGTCGTGGAAGAGGAGGAATTGGAAGAGGAAGAGGACTAGTAACATGTCACAATTGTCAGCAACCTGGACATTATGCAAGGGATTTCCACTACCACCAGTGAAATTCATGTATTTTTGCGCAACAGATCATGCTACAGAAGACCGTCCTACACTTCTGACAAAGATATAGGAAAAGAGGAATCAAAATAATCAGAATTTTCAATGGATTTCCACAGAAACTAGAGATGATAAGAAACATATCAATATAGTTACTCGAGGAGGAACCAAAATAAGTGCAAACGCAGTGAATCAGAATCAAAACGAATATCAATGGGTCAGAAATAATACAACACCTCAACAACAATTTTATGCGTGGAAAGAAAAGGAGACATTTAAGTAAGCCAAACAAGAAATTTTGCAGGAGAATATTGTTTCTACTTCAAATACAAATCCAGGAGATGATGTACTAGTATATGATATTCCTTATCCATTTGAACATACCAATAGATATCAACCTTCAGAAAAGGTAGGTAATATAAGAAAATTTCTAGTATCTTGTATGAAGTTATTGAATGATCAAAGATCTCTACAAGTATTAAATTCTGATAAAAAAGTGCAATTCTGAAGAAGAGATAAGGACAATAAATCATGTCCATAGGAAGAGAAGAACAAGTAGGGAGTTCGGATTGAATGAAAATATTAGAGACTTTAACATGGGTGACATTATATTAGATTTGGGATTTGAGGTAAATTTTCTTCCTAAGAAAACATGGGAAGCCATGGGGGAACCTACGTTGGGATATTCACCTATTCAGTTGAAATTAGCAAACCAATATAGAGTAGTACCAATTGGTAGATTGAAAGGCATACCAACGGATTTATATGGTGTGTGCACTATGGAATACTTTGAGGTAATTGACATAGTGGACAATACTATAGCTTATCTAGCATTGTTGGGACAGGATTGGGCATTTGACAATCAAGCCATTATCAACTTGAAGACCCGGAAAATATTTTTTGAATTACGAGAATATAGAGTCATAGCACCATTAGATCCTTCAGAAGGTGGAAGATATGTTGAACCTGTGATAGAAAACTTCATCACAGAAGAGATAAACCAATTTTATAAAACTACCTCGCACGAGGAAGATTACATTAACCTAGAAACATATGGAATACATAGCTGGAGAAGCATTAGTTCTTGTGCCTCGGATTTTGACGTAGGACTGGAGAATTGGCAATAGTGCTTACATGAGATATCTACCAAAAGATTTGCAAGAATGACATGTGCACTAAGATGGGTTGGCACAGAGGTAAGAGAACCTCCAACATTTTATGGTCAAACTAATTTGGAAGAATTATTAACAAATTTTGAGTTGGAAGTCTTGGAAAATCAGAGGTTATTAGTTTTAGATATTTCCCTAAAAGTAACACATACATGTTGGTGGGGTACTCATAAGGAAAATATCTAGGATTGGTATCCATGAAAAATATTACTGTGCATTAGATTTGGTGCAGAGCAGGCGAATCAATATATGAAGAAATATGATGGAATAGGACAACCCAGAGAACATATAGATAGATAGATAACTTAATGGAGACTGATACCACTAGAGGAATGGATACATCACTTCATTTGTAGATTATAATGCATACCAAGAAATTGGTATAAAGAATTGGAACTAAGCAGAGGGACTGTAAACTAGGAAGATTTGTAGTAGAACTTTGTGATCACGTTTTCATTTGAGCATGAGAATCCCATGATAGAAGAAACACTTAAGTTGATCAAAGAAAATATTTTTGAAGAACCTGAAGTTGAAATTCTGACAGCCTATCAGAATCAAAATCGACAAATAGTCATATAGTTGTTACATTGTTACCATGTTGTAGAATATCACCCAGCAGAAGAAGACCCACGTGATATTTAGATAAAAGATCGATCTAACTATTTGGATGTGGATGCAATTCCATCACCATTCATTGAGCTGATCAATCTAACTATTGTTGAAGAGAAGGATCCGACAAAAGAAGGAATGTATGTTGACCCATAGGGAGAAACACAAAACCCTAGCACAGAGAAACATCCTACACAACAAGTTGAACTAGGAGCAACACAATAGATGAATGAGGAAGACGATGATTGAATAAAATCGGATGAGCCCAAAGAACAGGCCGAAGCAACGGAACAACCTGTATCATATCCAACACAACAATAATAGGAAAAAGTATAGGTGCAGTATGTCACCTAAAAGAAAAACTCATATGCAGAAGAAGATGAGGATGCGCACTAAGAAGAAGGGCCATCGGCGGGGAAGAAGAAGACTAAGGAAAAACCTGCAACAATGACAATGTCGCGAAAACAAAATGAGTTAACACTGTCATTGTCGAAGATACCTGAAGGAGTTAAGATCCTTCCTGATATAATAGGATGTGTTGATAAAATGAAGTATTTTAATCATGATATTGCAGATAGGGATAAGTTCCTTGAGTTTGCATCACAAGTCTATATGGAAATTAAAGGAACAGGTCCATCAGGGGATAAGTTCCTTGAGTTCGCACCGCAAGTCTATATAACACGGGGATCATGAACCTACTAGAGATTCCCCACTTTGGGAGATGAAAAGATGTAAATGCATGTGTTAAACAACTACTATAACTCGTACACGAAGGTATCTTATGGATGGCCAAGATAGTATCAATAGATGTAGACTTAATTGCAGAAATCAAAATATTACCAACAGATGGTGCAAAGGCATAACATTATTTGGACGATAAGACAAAGGAAAAATATTTAGAAGAGGATATAAAGAAGAAATATAGCACTAACAGAGGGTCCAAGGGGTTGATAATTAACCAGATCAACAAACCTACAATGAGGTTGGTGACAAAGTTGATGGCTTGTAAAATTTTAAGAAAATGTTGCAAGGAAGAAGCACCTGCAGGATTATTAGCAGCAGCCACGCAGTGCACGAAAGGGAGTATACTTAGTTGGGATTTGTATCTACTTAATTTGTTTTTGGATGACCACAAGGATGTGCAAGGTATTGGAACAAAATTCCATTATCCGTGGCTATTCATAATGATATAATTCGTTGGTTGGGGAGAACCTAAATACAGTGGATTCTACCAGCGGTTAGGTAAGTGTCGTGCAACGAAGTATACAAAACTATGGCACACTTCAGATGCAAAACAAAGGAAGGAAAATTCCAATATTTTTGCTATGTATTACGTTGAGATGCAGGAGAAGTTGGCTAATACATGGAGGATACCACCAAAAGTGGTGGAAGAGCATCAATGCATAACTAAATTCCAGGCTTCTAGACATAACATTTGAATCCAATGTAAGAGGGATCCCAAGAAGGAATGGTTACAATTGAGGTATTGTGTGACATGAGAATAAGTGCAGTGATTCATGAAGGATTGACCTAAAGAATGGAAGGTTCCAATAATTTCAAAGAAGGTACCAAAATCTAAGCAAAAAACAGAGGCTGGCCCTTCACAAAAGTCAAATAGCCCAGCAACAAATACAAGGAAGGAAACAAAGCATGTTAAATAAACAATGGGTATCGCAATAGTTACAAATACAAGGAAAAATAACCCTATCCCAAATCCTTTAGCCCAGGAAAAGGACTACACAGAAGTAATAAATGGAGGAGCACAAAAGGATACCAATGTTCTTATGCATGAGGATATCTCCCAGACATGCACATACCAGTTACAACAATGAAGAAATAAAAACTTCCCATGAAAAGGACAGTAGTGCTGACAACAGGCCAACACAAGAAAATGAAGGCGCAGAAGAGTGTTCCTAAACTCACACTGATAGAGGATGATGCAAAGTTAGTCGCAGAGAAAGTGTGGGATCCCATGGAAGAATCACGATATGATGTTGAGAAGAAAAGGGAAGAGATAATCAAGAAGTTTATAGAGTTCAAGGATACACTGTAAAAACCGCAACTTACTACAACACAATAAAAAGAGCAGGCACCACAAAAACAAATTGTTGAGGAAAGGATAGTTCCAAAATAGGAGATGATACATATCATAGCTTTGGGGAATGAAAATTTTTGTATCACTTAAGGAATGTTGCAGATTAATGAGGATACAATGTAGAAGCAATTAAAGGACATATATCATTTGGACTTGGAACTTCGCAAGGTTCCAATGAAGGTGTTGTACAAATTTCAAATCAGTGTCGTGCAAGAAATTTTGTCAAGGGCCCATGCAGATGCTACAAGTATACAATTTTCCAATGAAGTAAGTAAGACACTAAAGATGACAATAAATCAGATGCAGTTCGAAAGGGATGAAGCCAAGCAGTACACTGGTCGAATAGAGCAGTAGGTGGAAGAAGTGTTCAAAACTATTGCTGACAACAGGCAGGGAAAGAATCTACCAATAGAGGAGAAGATTGAGAAGATAGAGTAAGCGATGGAGAACTACATGAGACACATTATAGAGTTGACATAACTCGTAGCACCAAGAACTCCACCATAAGTCAGAACACAAAGGGATCAGGAGGTGACAGGTCATACAGAGAGTATTGTGCAGATCATCTAGGAAATCGCAGAGTTATATAATAAGAGTATGCAATTATGGACTAATCTTCAAGAGGATGAGAAACTGCAAAAATTAGACTAGAAAGAAGAAGGGGTAAATATTATAGTACAAGACTTGAAGCAGAAACAAAAAGCAATGACAATATTGGACATGTTGAAAAGCGCGCAAGAAATGAAGAATATTTAGGCAGAGATGAAGATGATATAAGTGGATAAACATTCAAGGAAATCCCAATTGGAACCACTACAAGAAGGAGAAAAACAAATTCTTAACGAGATTCATGCAGCAAAAGGTTAGATTGAACAAATTGGCCTGGAGACTAGGGAATTGTTGAAGGAGCATATTACTGCATAGATTGTGGAGATTGTAGCAGAAAAGAGCGCGTAGGTAAAATATCAAGTGGAAGAAATTCTAGGCAGGTTCTAGGAACTGGAGAAGTCAGTGCAAGAAGAAAGCACTACTTGAGTGGCTCAGGACAAGCCACAGGTGCATGTTGGGGGCCTGTTGGCACATATGTTAAGTACCTGTGTATATCTACAAATATAATCACCACAAATACTAAATACACAATAGATCCACAGAGAAATATAGAAGAAACCACACTTTATTATTATCAAACCCTTGAGTTAGGGAAACACCATACAATGGATCCTATTATAGAAGGGATCCTCTCCTATTCACTTGCCTCTTCGAGGGGGCATCCTCCTATTGAGCTTCAGCTCCAAATACAATATTTCTCTTCATGTCCCATTACATTACTTGAACCCCTTTATATAGTGCTACCATCACCTAAGAACATTCTAGAGGAGAAATCTTCTAGAAGTAGAATGTTCTAAGAAGTCCTCTTACACTTATTATATCTAACTACCCATTTATTATATCTAACTACCATAGTGGGCCTTATTTAATAATATAGTGGACCTAGTCCACCTTACATTGAATGGCCTCCA
>ML783264.1:9410-40600 GCA_009831015.1 Picea engelmannii | reverse complement strand
AAAAAAAAAAAAAAAAACCCAAAAATTAGAACAAGGGTTTAAAAATAAATTACTGCAGAAAATCATGACTTTTCGGGAAAAAAACCCTGAAAAAACTGTTGAATTTAAAATGCTCATAACTTTACTTCCCGGACTCCATTTCGGCTCATTTTCTTTTTTGAAATTGGGTATTTTTCCGAGAGGAATTCAAATACCCATTTTTTTTTCCAAATTCAGCTCATAAAACTTCATATCTGAACCTGAAGTGTGTTGCCCTCTTTTTCTTCCCTAGAAAAATTCTGCAAAAAGAGCAAAACATTCTTCCTTTCTTTGGCCAAGGAAAGTGCTCTGATACCACTTTTTAAGAACTTGAATAGATCTACAAATATGATCACCACAAATACTTAATACACAATATATCCATAGAGCAATATAGAAGAAACCACACTTTATTATTATCAAACCCTTGATCTAGGGAAACACCATACAATGGATCCTATTATGGAAGGGATCATCTCTTGTTCACTTGCCTCTTCGAGGGGGAAACCTCTTAATTAACTTCAGGTCCAAATAAAATACTTCTTTTGCATGTCCCATTACATTGCTTGAACCCCTTTATATAGTGCTATCATCACCTAAGAACATTCTAGAGGAGGAATCTTCTAGAAGTAGAACCTTCTAAGAAGTCCTCTTACATTTATTATATCTAACTACCCTTTTATTATATCTAACTACCATAGTGGGCCTTATTTAATAATATAGTGGACCTAGTCCACCTTACACTGTATTGCCTCCACTATTATCATTATGGGCCCTCTGCACCCCACCCGCCCCCAACCCCCCACTACCTCTCTAGCTACCTAACAGCATACCATTTTGGGGAAAAGCGCAATAATTATTGAGGTCAGTTAGGAAATGGAATAGAAAACGAGCGCACGATGGAAAATAGGGAAAAGCAGCACCAGAAAATAGGGAAAAGAAGTGTCGATAAAGAAGGAAAGTGAAAGGAAGGAAGACAGACGTGGATTGATGAGGAAACGGTTGGATTGTGGACCAGTCATGCTCAAGGAGTTAGAATGTGGATAAACCTAATCCACTTAGGGTTAGTGGGTTAGGGTTTTGGTCATTTTTTTGTAACGGGTGTTAACCCATTTTTATAGTATAAATACATGTTGTGAGATATCTGAGAAAGGTTTTTGAATGTAAGTTATTTTTGGAGAAGTTCTAGTGATTTAGTGAGTGAATGAGGTGTGATTTGATGATCTTAGAGTCAGTTTTTGAGACAAAGAGATGCATTGTAACTGAGGGTAAGATCGCAAGCTATGGAGCTTGGTGTGATTTTTCCATCCTCATATAGCCACATATGTAATGCGCACAGTGCACAAACTTGATGAAGATTAATAAAAGAGGGAAGAATGCCATGTCTTTGTGGACGTAGCCTAGGGGGTGAACCACGGTAAAACTTTGTGTCTCTGTGTGGAACGTTTCTTTTATGTCTTTCTATTACTTGGTTTATGATGAATGAATGAATCTTCTAGTAATAAAATGCAACACGCACTACAATAGTCATGATATTTACTATAGAATGAACTTTAATGAATAAAGAATGGTAGATCTGGATATAATGATGTGTTATAATGTTAGATTTGATGTATGTTGAGGTAGAAAAATGTCTAACATCCCCTCAATAACCTCCCTTCCACGATTGCAGACATCTGGGTCCTGCAGTAACCCAAAGCCATCTTAGGTGAGACTGCACTATGCACTCTATGCGTAGTGTTGTCTTCTGGTATCCAGAAGGGCCAATGGTTTGCAAGGTTTTGTTGGAAACCTTAAGTAGAACACGGGTCAACCCTAACATTCCAACACAAAATCATTAACATAATTTTGTGTGAAACAAAAAAAAACTATATGTGTTATCTTTACAATGAGCTTGAGAAAACCCTATACAAGATCAATGAATTGTTGAGAGATTTACATTCAAGTATGAATTATGTGTATATTTCTCTAAGTATCTATTGCAATAACATTGATGTCGTGAACAATATACTAAATGGTATGTATTGCAATAACATGGATACCATGAACAATATACAAAGTGGTATCTATTGCAATAACATGGATGTCATGAACAATATACTAAGTGGTTGAGAGACTAGTGAATGTTCTCAAATAATAATAAAATATTAGATACCAATGCTATAACTATGTTAAATCTATCAACATCTTAGATGCTTTTAGAGAGATGGACTATGTGAACATGAAGAAAGAGAAATGATCTCATTTCTTTGGGTTTAGTCGATGCTTATTGTGTTCTCTTCAAAATTGTCATTGAAACACACGTTTGTAGTGAATCTTGTTAACAATTTTTCAATGTCATTGCAATTTCGTCCATCACCCATGACTAATTGTTTTGGTTTTCTACAAAGACAATAGAGGAGGAAAATATAAACAAAGGAAATTACATTATAGTGACTGTGGGATCTAAACACATTAAATGGCATGCCAATTATCATATCATCAAGGATAGAAAATGCACATAACACATGAATTCAAGTGGGGATTCACAAAGATAAGGTGTCCAAACTTCTCTCGAAAGATTATAATAAGTGAAACTTAATATGTTGGATATGTCAATATAGGGATAGGATTCTATAGGCATGAACTTTGTGATGGATTTTGTGTTGTCGAAGGGTACACCATATCAAGGAATAGATGAGAGCCAACAAGAATAGAAATGATTTTAGTTGTTGTATGCCAAAGGCAAGTAATGGATGTTGAATCATGAATTTTTCTCATGATTCACATCCATCGTCATATACTATGAAAACTATAATGCTTAATGAGTATCCAAGAGTTGGAAATGAGATTGATGGATTCTTGAAAATGTGACCCTTCTTTTGAAATTTTACAATATTTTTTGTCCTTCATAAATGACAAGTGATTTAAAAATTTTCCCTTTTTTTTGAAAGATGTGTTTTGAATTACCCTTCTAAGACAGGTTTGAACCCCTTGAAAAGACTCGAAAAGGTGCAATTTTGCTCATTGAAAAGTATAACGCCAATAGTGGTCCCTCCCGTTATCTTCCTCCGCAAACAAGAATGTCGAAAGTCGTCCCTCCCGTCCTTTTCCTGTGTGAATGATGAATCCCACGATCAAACAAAATTCCAAAACTTGTCTCCCATCCGTTTCCCATAGTCACCCCTCTCGTTGTTTTCCTCTTGTGAGAATAATGTCATAATCGTCTCTCCCGTAATTTTCCTATACCAGTAGTCACCTCACCTCCCACTAAACTTTGAGCCAAAATCAAGAGCTTGTGACCAGGTGAGTGTTTCAATCACATTAATGAATAATCGAAACTAAAACAATGAAAATATGTTAGTTTTTGAGTCACATTAATGAATAATCTAATGTAAAATAGTGAAAATATGAGATAAAATAATGCCCTGTGCATTTTTTGTTTCAAAGGTAAAAAAGGGATTTATTTTTACTCGAAATTGTGAAATTTAAAGTCTCAAGCTTAATCGACAAAAATTTCAAACGGAATGGAATCTATTCAAACATTTGTGGAATAGGATATATTCAAAGATTTGGGATTTAAACCAAATAAACGCTATAGATTGGAGTTGACGATAGGATGGCAGTGTCCGTATCTTACTTGGCCGGAGGTTGCTAATAAGCATCCCCATTGCTCCTAACACACTCTGAAATTGAAATTGAAAGTGATCATCATCCCACATTTGCTTCCACCTCTGGCAGAACCAATTCTCGGTACGATTTGTACCATTTGATTTGATATATAATGTGGTTTCACTTTCACTTCTCTTAAATCCTTTTTTAGAAAATAATTATCTATCGTGCTAAATCGTGCTCTTGGAGCTTGTTTAAGCCCGTAAAGAGCTTTTTTTAATTTATAAACTTTATGTTCTTGTTCTTTAACTTTGTATCCTTGGGGATGTTGAACATAGAAATCTTCTTTCAAAACACCATTCAGAAAGGTTGATTTTACATCAAACTTATAAACTAACCATTTATATTGTGTTGATAATGCTAAAACACTTCTTATTGTATTTAGTCTTGCAACATGAGCATATGTTTCAACATGGTATGTACCTGGATGTTGAGAAAACCCCTTTGCCACCAACCTTGCTTTGTTATTTTATATGGGCCCATCAGCTGCATACTTTGTTTTGTACACTCATTTTACCTCAATGACTTATTTTTCAGTAGGAGGATCCAAAAGCTCCCATGTTCCATTCATTTTAATGGCTGCAATCTCTTCATCCATTTATTTTTACCAATCTTCATGTTTTGATGCATCTTCAAGAATATTGGTTTTGCTCCAATCTGAGACATTAGAGCAAAGTTAGAATATCCATAAATTTTATTTAAGGATTTTACCTTTCTTTGAGGAGGACTTGGACTTGAAGTTGAAGAAGATGATGGAGTGGATGTAGTAGTAGTACTTGGACTATTGGTTGGATTTCTAGAAACATAATATTCATCTTCGTGTATAACAATTCTTGGGCATTCTTGTTGCACTCCTTGATTCCATTTCCATTCTTCTTTTTCATCAAAAAATGCATCACGTCTAACCAACAATTTTTCAATTTGTGGATTATATAATCTATAAGCCTTTATCTCCTCACAATAGCCAATAAAAATGCATTTCACACTTTTATCATCTAGTTTTGTTCTTTTTTCATAAGGAACATGAGCATAAGCAATACAACCAAAGACTTTCAAATGAGCAACACCAGGTTTTCTTCAACTCCATGTCTCATACGGAGTCATATTTTTCACACTTCTGGTTGGACATGTCTATTAAGAAAATAAACAGATGCAGCTACAACTTCAGCCCAAAAAATATTTGGAAGACTTCACCTTACAACATGCTCCTATCCATCTCAACTATTGTCTGATTCTTTCGTTTGGCCACACCATTTTGTTGGGGAGTATAGTCTGTAGTCAATTTCATATATATGCCATTCTTTTTGAAATAATCATTAAAATCATTAGAAGTAAATTCTCCCCTTCTATTTGTGCGTCATGTTTTTAAAAGATAACCACTTTGCTTCTCAACAACTTTAAATTGTTGAAAAATAATAAAAGCATAAAAGTTCTCTTTAATGAAATACACCCATGTTCTTCTACTGAAATCATCAACAAAAATACTAAAATACGTATTTTTGTTGAGTGACAAGGTTTGCATGAGACCACATATATATTCATGTACTAGCTCTAATGGTTTCGTTTCTCTCCAAAATTCACCAACTAGAAACGAGTCTCTATGATGTTTGCCCAAGATGCATCCTTCACAAACTTGATCAACACAATCAATAAGAGGCAATCCTTTTACCATTTGCTTATTATGTAGTAACTTTAATCCTCTTATATTTAGATTCCCATACCTCATATGCCATAGCCAAGAATCATCACCATAGCCAACTTTTAATGCTCTATTTGCATCATAAGAAAAATTGAAAGAAAATTTTGTTTTGCAACATGTTAATTTTGGCTATAATTTTATTATGATTTTCTTTATCATAATGATGCATTCATTGTTCTTAAAAACAACAATATATCCCTTTTCAATAAGCTTCCCCACACTCAAAAAATTATGTGCTAAACTAGGAACATATAACACATCATTAATATGTTTTACTTGGCCTTGCTTTGTTTGTATTGTAATTGTTCCTTTACCTTTAACTTCCATTGCCTTGTCATCTCCCAAGAATACTTTTGACTTTGTAGATTCATCTATCTTAAAAAAACTATCTTTGTTTCTAGTCATGTGGTTGTTGCAACCATTGTCCAAAAGTCATACCTCCTTGGAAACCTTGTTAGCTAAATTACAAGCCAAAAACAAAGTGCCCACATCACTCTTTTCCTCGAAAAAATGAGCTTGTTGCTTTTGTTTTTTCCAACAATTACTTTCATAATGGCCAAATCTTTTACAATAAAAAAATTGCACTTGGGATTTTCCAAATTGTGTACCTCCATCATTAGTGTCATTATCTCTTCCTCTGTCATTTGCATTAAAAAATCTTCCTCAACCTTCGCCTCCTCTATTTTCTTGTCCTCTTCCTCGTCCACAAGTGTTCAAAACTTCCTCACGAGAAGAATTCTCAACATTATCTCTTGAAATATTGGCTTTTGCTTGAAAATCTTACTCAAGAGATTTTTCAACAAATCTATTCATCCTTTTCTCATGAGACTAAAGAGATCCCATAAGCTCATTCACAGACAACTGAGTTAAATCTTTAGATTCTTCAATAACAACAAAAATGGCATCATTTTTTGCAGGAAGACTTCTTAAAATTTTCTCAACAATTTTTTGATCTCTTAAATCTTCTCCATAAGATATAATTTGATTCATTATTACCATAACTCTAGTGAAAAAATATTGCATCGATTCTGAATTCTACATGCAAAGAGTTTCTAATTCTCTTCTAAAAGATTGCAATTTAACAAATTTTACCTTATCTGTCCCTTGATATGCTTGTTGTATCACATTTGATGTCTCCTTTGATTTCATTGTTGTAACAAATCTTGGAAAAATAGAATTGATGCAGGGATTTTTTGGGAATTTTCGAAGGGTCATAACTTTTGACTCAGTTATTCGTTTGGGATAAAATTTTATAGGGAGTTACGTCTCGAAGATTTCACTGTTGTGTCGATCTAATCCTTAATATTGGACATCATTTCAACACTTTTTTGGGGCCAAATTCCTTCATATAAGGCCTCAAATTGGGGTTTAGTGTTTTTACGGGAATTTTTAATTATTCAATTATCATTTATCTCTTAGTTTATGAACTTAATCAGAAAAGAAAGTTTACAAATAGTGTCTCTCTAGTTATCTCTTAGTTAGTGGTAATTTTTAGAGTCATGCGATAATTTCCTAAATTTAGTTGTTTTTCTAAAATTAGTTGTTTTTGAAAATCTCAGATATAGTTATAAGGGGTTGAACTTTCATTGCAATAGTTAGGATGGAGAAGGAATAAAAATGAGTTATTTTCCATTCTTGTCTGTTTGCATGGGTTTTTTTTATCTTGTGAATTAATCTCAATTTTTGGCTACATCATCTGATATCAGAGCAGGAAGATGGTTGGGAGAGGAAGAGGAAGAGTAGGTCTTGCTCAGATGAGTAAATATATGCAAAAGCTCCAAAGTCAAGTAGCATATCTTACAAACATGTTGGCTAGTCAGAGAATAATACAAATAGAAGTGTCATATGAGGAGACTGACCAAGGAGATGTAGATCAACATATAGAACCTGAAGAAGAACATGAAGAAGAACAATTAAAGCGCATATATTTTGAAGAAAGGATGCTTAGGGTTCTATAAGGGAGAAATGATAGGAGCAAGATGGAAGTTTTAGAATATGCAAGGAATATTAAACCAGAGGATTTAATAGATTGGCTAAACACCATGGAAATTGTTTTTGAATGGCATCATGTGCTAGAGGAAAAGAAGGTGAAATTTTCATGCACCAAGATGAAGGTTCATGTTATGATCTAGTGGGATCATGTGAAAAAAGGAAGAGTAAGAAAAGGAAAAGAAAAAATCAGGACCTGGAGCAAGATGGAAAAAAAATTGCAAGAAATTGTTTTTCCTTTGGACTATGCCCAGACCCATTTTCGTAGATTTCAAAACTTGAAGCAGAAACTCTCCACCATGGAGGAACTCACAAACAGGTTTTATCAGTTGTCCATTCGCGTGGATCTCCAGGAAACTAATGAGAAAATGGTTGCAAGGCCATTGCAACAAATGAGGATTGAATCAGGATGGATAGGAAGGCTATTGCCACAATCCATCAGTGTCTAGAAAAGAATGTCTACTTCAATTTGGTCGGAGAGAAGACCACAGAAGACATATGGCGAAAGTTGCATGATCTATATGAGAAAAATGCAACATCGATTAAGATTTTCTTGAAAAATAAATTATTCAATCTCAAGATGAAGGAAGGTGGTTCAGTAGTGGAGAACTTAAATGATTTTAATATAATTACGAGTCAAGTTGCCTCTATCCAAATCGTTTTGGATGATGAGATTATAGCCATCTTATTGATGAGCCCTATGTTGGACATCTGGGAGAATCTAATTGTAGCTATGATCACTTCAACACCTGCAGGAACATTGAAGTTTGATTATGTTAGAAGCAACTTAATGAATGAGGAGCTACGACGTAAATTGGTTACAGAAAACCATGGAGGAGAAGGTCTAACTCTAGCTTATCGTGGTAGGAAAATTGATAGAGGTCGTCAAGGGCATTTGAGGTCAATAGTTAGATTGAAATCGAGAAGAGGCGGGCTCATTTGTTATCATTGTGGAAAACCCGAGAACATGAAAAAGGATTGTTGAATCTCGAAGCGAGAACAGAAGGATCAAAAACCATCCAAGACATCATCCAGCACAAGCGAAGGTGAGAGTATTGTTGTAGTTTCATAGAATGAGGTTTTATTAATTGTTTCAATGGAAGATGCATATTTATTTGCATCCAACTATAGCATTGATTGGATTCTTGACTCAGGGGCATCTTACCATGTAACCCCAAGTAAAGATAACTTTGTTACATATAGTTCTGGTGATCATGGTAAAGTGCATTTGAGAAACCATCACTTTTGCAGCATTGTTAGAGTGGTAGATGTCTATATAAAGACAAAGGAAGGATAATATATCTTATTGAAACAAGTTAGGCACATTGCAGAGATGCACATGAGTTTGATTTATGTAGGATGATTAGATGACGAAGGTTGTTCTACAAGATTTGGAAAATTTGGATGGAAAATTAGTAAAGGGGAATTTTTCATGGCTAAAGGATCTAAGACATGAACATTGTATACATTAAGAGAAATATCAAAGAAATCATCTGTGGTTTTTGTCGCAAGAGAAGAAATCTTAGCATATTTGTCACATAAGCATCTAGGTCACATGAGCGAGAAGGCCCTCAAAATCCTTGCTAGCAAAAATCTGCTCCCAGGTTTGAAGTCCTATAATCTTGATCTTTGTGAGTAATGTATATATGGTAGAAAAAAAAGGGTTTCATTTATGAGAAGTGGCCATGAACTGAAAATAGAGTTATTAGAATTGATACATTCTTATGTGTTTGGGCCAGTAAACATTAAGTCATTAGGAGGAGCTTCATACTTTGTTACATTTATAGATGATGCATCTAGGATAATTTGGGCCTACCCTATGAAAAGAAAAGGTTAGGTATTTGAGATATTTCAAAAGTTTCATGTTGTTGTTGAAAGAGAAACTAATCAATTGCTCAAATATTTTAGGACAAATAACAGTGGGGAGTATTGCTCCAATGCATTCAAAGAGTATTGAAATAGGTTTGCCATAAAGTATGAGAAGAAGGTGACTTTTGTATGCAGAGTGTGGATATCGAACACAAAGAGTGCGTATGTGAATTCTTTGACTTGGAGAAAACTTTGGAGAAATCACTCGGGTGTTTCTCATAAGACAGTGCAGAGGTCTATTGTAAGGAGTACATAGGGCCAGAAATCGACTAAGTGTCGACGAAAATCCTTTTAGGAGTTCAAAAGTTTGAAGAAAGGAAAAGTACAGAAGATTTGCGAATGAAATCCTTCACGAAGAAAGAATTGTCAAAGGTTTGATAAGATAAAGGATCAAGATTCGCCCGGGAGGAGCCAAATCACTCCAGACCATTAGATCTTGGAGAAGTCACGCACTGGTTAGTCGCGAAGGTCCTTCATAAATTCACAAATCAGAATATTTGAAGTGTAGAGGGGTAAGAACCTCCGAAGCACGAAGCCACGAAGAAATCCTAGATGTTGATCGTTCAGGGAAAATTCGGGGTTGGTGATTCAGGAGAAAGTGGTGAAGTCGTTGTCAAAAAGGTCGAAACCTGGAATTCTGAAGTGGGATAAGGGTGCGATCTAATCCATTGATTGTTGGTTAAGGAGGACCGTTGATCTTTGCGTGTGGAGATAATTTTCCTATGCAGGTATAAGGAGTTGTGGGATTGAGTGTGTTAAAGGTTCCCAAAAGATGGAGTCCGGAGGGATCATGACCGTTGGATGCTCAAATGACAAGAGTCCTAGATCTCGTTCAGAGGAATCTGCAGTTCCTAGTTTGGAAGAATTGGAAGAGGTTGCAATCAAAACGACCGAAGCTTGAAGCGCTTAAGGAGTTAATCCTAGGGTCACAACTCGAGGTCGTATGTGATTTTCACCAGAAACAAAATATTGGCACCAAATTAGATTTTGAAGGAACAGGGGGCCTAATTGAATTGTTCCAGGGTTAGTGAAGACCCGAAGAGCTAATTCTGCTCATTCTTGTGAAGATCCTAGACTGATAGGTTGTGCAGCCCTTTGGAGATAAGGGGGGTTTGCACCAAGTGGTATCAGAGCCTGAAAAAGATCGAAGTTGTACTCTATGTGTTAGAAACAATTGAAACAATGTCGTCGAGGATACATGTAGAACCACCTATAGTAAATTGTGTTGTAGGAAGATAAATGAGAGAGCTTCGCGCAAGATTGGAAGTGATGGAAGCAATGCAAAGGAGAACACTTGCTGCTAGAGATGTCAGTGATGTAGAGAGCGAAGAAATAGAAGTTGAAGAAGCTACAGGGGAAGATGTGGCCAAAGAATGCTTATTGAAAGTTGTTGTGAAGTTGTGAGCTAGAGCAGAGATAGACATCCCAATGTGTGAAGGAAACCTAGATGCTGAAGAGGTATTGGACTGGATAAGGTCCATGGAAAATTATTTCGACTATGAAGATGTCAATGAAGGGATGAAGGTGAGACATGTTGTCACTATATTAAAGGGACATGCAACACTGTGGTGGGATGAACTGCAAGCAGATAAGAGGAGAAAAGGCAAACAAAAGATAAAGAATTGGGACAAAATGGTAGCCAAGCTAAAGGCTAAATTCATACCTAAGGATTATCAGATAAATCTGTTTAGTAAGTTGCAGAACCTGAGACAGAAGGGTATGACAGTGAAAGAGTACACAAAAGAATTCTATAGGCTAAATATTAGGACTGGACAAAGGGAGAAAGATGATGAAAAAGTTTCCAGGTATATAAATGGCTCGAGGTATGAAATCTAGGATGAGATCAGCATGACGACTGTAAGGACAATGGAGGATCCTTATCAGATTGCACTAAAGGCAGAAGAAAATTTGTCTAGGAAATAGAGTTAGTGAAGTAGAGTTAGAAGCTCAAATAGAGGTAAAGGAGTTGTCTATGATAAGGCGCATAAAATTAGGGATGAGACTGAGAAATCATATGGTCACTTTGAAAGGGGAGGAAGTTCCCGAAGAGGATCGTTTGGTGGGAGAAATTCTTTTCCTCGAGGAAGAGGAAGAGGTAGAGGAGGTGAAGTCAAATGTTATGCATGTGGAAAGACATGACACATGTATTGGGAATGCCCCGAGAGGAAGAAAGAAGGAGGAGGAGAAGAACACATTTCTGAATCCCAGAAGAATGTGGAAGCAGAAGCAACAGAAGGAGGACAGAACCTTATGATGAGGAAAGTTCTTCTAAAGCCAGAGAAGGCAATAGAAGACTCATTTCAGCGAACGAGATTGTTCAGGATTGCTTGTAAAACAAAGGACAAAGTTTGCAAGATGATTATAGACAGTGGGAGTACTGATAATTTAGTATCCATAGAGATGGTGGAGAAGCTAGAGCTGGAGACAACTGCACACCCAAGCCTGTATAAAGTATTGTGGTTGTAGAAAGGACATCAAGTAATGATAAATCAACATTGCAAAGTTGAATTTAAAATAGGAGGTTATAAAGATGAGATTTTGTGTGATGTAATTCCTATGGATGTTTGTCATATTCTGTTAGGGAGACTATGGCAGTTTGATAGGAATGTCATTCATGATGGGAGAAGGAATACTTACACTATAGATAAAAATGCCAGAACCCACATGTTGTTTCCAATAGAAGAGAAGAAAGAAAATGAAGAATCCATCACAAGAATAATTCTCATGAGTGGGAAGGAACTCTTGAATGAGATCAAGAAAGATCAAGAAATGCAATTTGTTGTATTAAGGAAGCCAAGAGTTATCCTTACCAATACTTCCATAGATGATTTACCTGAAGAAATCCATGAATTGTTAGAAAAATTTTCTAATAGAGTGGTGAATGAGTTACCTCACTCAATACCACCCATTAGGAGTATTAGCCACCATATTGACCCGATTCCAGGAGCCAGTTTGTCAAACAAATCAGCGTATAGGTTTACACCTCGAGAGAATGAATAGGTTAAGAATCAAGTTCAAGAGTTGTTGGATAAAGGTTTAGTCAGGGAAAGTCTAAGCCCATATGCAGTGCCAACTGTATTAAGTCCAAATAAGGATGGAGGATGGAGAATGTGTACAGATTCCCGAGCCATCAACAAGATTACCATTAGGTATAGATTCCCTTTGCCCAGAATTGATGATTTGATGGATTGTTTGAGTGGAGCAAGCTATTTTTCAAAAATAGACTTGAAAAGTGGATATCACCAGATAAGAATGAGAGAGGAAGATGAATGGAAAACAACATTCAAGACAAATGAAGGTTTGTTTGAATGGCTAGTCATGCCATTTGGATTGACAAATGATCCAAGCACATTTATGAGGTTGATGAATGAAGTATTGGAATACTAAATAGGTAAATTTGTCATTGTATATCTTGATGATATATTAGTTTTCAGAAAAACTGAGGAAGAACATTTAAAACACTTGACATTAGTGATGAGGAGGTTGCAGCAAGAAAAGTTGTTAATAAACTTGAAGAAAAGTTCTTTTATGAAGACAAAACTCATATATTTTGGTTTTGTGATCTCTTCAAATGAATTGAAGATGGTTCTAGATAAGGTGAGGGCAATCAAATAATGTTCGTCACCAAGGAGCATATTTGAGGTGAGAATTTTTCATGGGTTAGCAATTTTTTATAGGCAATTTATCAGAAATTTTAGTGGTATATGTGCACCCATAATGGACACTATGAAAAAGAAACATAAGTCTTTTAATTGGACAGAGGAGGCTAAGAAAAGATTCAGAGTGTTGAAAAATAAGATAACAGAACAACCAATTCTGGTTTTACCATATTTTGGAAAGACATTTCAGGTAAGATGTGATGCACGTGGAATAGCCATTGGAGCAGTCTTGAGTCAAGATAATAGGCCAGTTGTTTATTTTAGTGAGAAGTTGAATGAAACCAAGGAGAAATATTCTACATATTGTTAGCGATCAAAATGTAACTGACTTTTGAGAGCGTTTTCATCTCTCTCTATTTTGACTTATTAATTTCTTCAGTCTTTTGGCCAATGTCTTAACCTCCACTTCTTCATCAATCTCCCAGTGATTACCTTTGCCCAACATCCTTGACTTTGCCCTTTCGAACTACAAAATCAAAATGGTTAGTTCACCTAAACTTCCATTTTGATAATACTTTCAAATAAAATTTGTTATTTTGTATTATTATAAAGTGGTGGGTGCTCGAAGTGTTCTGATCATAATGACCAACTCTACCAAGTTATGAGTCATATGTCAAGCTGCAATTTAAGGCACAAAGCCAATTCTCATCCTCAGTCACAAATCATATTAGGTAAATCCACGAGTCCTAGCTAACTCACAAGTCATACACATGCCCAATTCTCATAATAAGCTACAAGCCAACGCTTATGACAGGTCAACACATCAAGCTATGAGCTAACTAAGTCAAAGCCACCATCCAGGTTGCGTCCACATGTCAATCCATATCCATTAACCAACAGATAAACTGAGTCCACATGCCACTCATTCAATCCAATCCGAGCCACAAGCCAAACGTAGGCAGCTGACAGGTGCCAAGGGATTGAGTTTTTATTATGCTTGTACATGCGTTTAAGGAGCTCCATTGCCAGGTATCAGGCCACGAGGAAAATCCACGAACAACTCAATGTGCAGATGCCATGAGAATCAACAGGCGTTAATTTCTAATCATAGATCGATGCACAAGTGCCCTAAGAATGAAGATGGCTCGGCTTTTCAGCATTTGACAGATCTCAAGGAAAAGACAAATGCGTTTTTCTTCTTTTGTAGGGGAGGAATATGTATACAGGAAAGCCACGAACAGAGGCCAAATAGATGCACATTTGCAGGTTTCCAAATAGGTTTTGGGAAAGAATCAGATATTTTTGAGGTTGCCATAGAGGATGGTAGAACATTGGAAATGAAATTGCATAGATTGGGTCGGACATCATTTACAGCTGTTAAACCTAAGCGTGACTATTTGAGACATCGAAACAACTATAATTGGCTCTACCTATCAAGACTTGTTGCTCTTAAAGAATTTTCCTTTATGAAGGCCCTTGAAGAACATGGTTTTCCAGTTCCTAGTGCAGTAGACTATAATCGACATTGTGTTCTGATGTCTCTTATTCCAGGTTATCCTATGGTCCAAGATAAGCAGCTGCAACATCCAAAACAAATATTTAATACTATAATTGGCCTAATTGTTCAATTGGCAGAACATGGTCTCATTCACTGTGATTTCAATGAGTTCAATATTATGATTGATGATGAGGAAATTGTCACAATGATTGACTTTCCACAAATGGTTTTTGTCTCTCATCGCAATGCACAAATGTATTTTGATCGAGATGTTGACTGTATATTCAAGTTCTTTGAAAAGAGGTTTGCCTCTGCTACTGAGTGGGTGGACCTGTTAGAAGAATCAAATTTAGATTCAGATGATGATAGGAGGCCATGCTTTGAAGCAATTGTTGTTGTGCATTCCCAATCTGGGGAATTTTTGAATAGATTCACTTGGCATAATGACAATGATATTGTATCCATTCCCTACACTTGGAATTTTCTTGTTGGTCACAATGAGATTGATGACAAGGATCTTCCCAAAGCTATACATTATACAATGGGAGGTCCTTGGTTCGAGGCCTAGAAGGATTGTCAGTTCGCAGATCTGTGGCTTCAGGAATTGGATGAGTATATCGCAGATGATACCAAAGGTGTTTCAAGATGAGCTCATAAGGCTGTTGGATACAAGAATGAATGAAAGAGTGGGAGAGCTTGAAAAAGAAAACAACATCCCCTGTTATGAGAAGATGTTGAAAAAGCAAGCACTGTAGAACTCTTACAAAATGAAATGCAGTGTCTTACAGAGCAGATGTCATCAACACATGATGAAAGAGAATATGGACACCAAAGTTCTTATTGAGGCATCAGAACTTTGACCAGAAGAGTAAAATATTGAAGGCTTTCTGCATTTTGTAATTTTGAAGACAAGACTTTTGGTGGTTTAGGCGAACAAGACGATTGTTCATTAACCACCAAAAACAGGGCTTTCGGTAGATAATCCACTCAGGAGCTTTCTAGGTTAACCACCGAAACCAGTAACTGGACAGAGAAAGCTAAATTTTGCACAAATCGAGGTTTTTCTTATCCAAATATTTTGAAAACACTCATGATGGATAGATGATGAATTATGTATTCAATTTCAAGATTCATTTTTGGTATATAAGGATTAGAAAAGGTGGCCAAGTTGGTTTTGGCACCTATTTTGGTGGAAACAAGTTGGATTTTTTGCACATCTCAGCATATTCGAATTGTATCTCTTGGAGAGTCATCATTAAGCCTCGGAAGGCTATCCTGCACTGCACCATCACTCAACAAGAGAGGAAGACCATGAAATCTGGGATTGACCTCATTTTTGGGGATCATTCCACATCTTTTGCAACTAAATTTTGATTTACTACCTTTAGCATATTTGATCCATGTTTTCAGCATCTCAAAACTGCATTGTAAAGCTATAAAGCTAAAGGTAGAATGGAAACCATGGGTTCGACTTTGGAGACTTGTTTCATATTATGTACTCAAACTTCTCATTTTCATATTAAGCTATACAAGCTTCTTTTGCCATAACTTGTTCAGATTTCATCTTCTTGTCTATTCTGTACTTGCACCTAGATATTATATTCATGTTGTGATGCTTGTTTATGCTTGATAACTTTCATCTTATCATTGCATTCATAAGTTAAACTTTGCAATTATTCCTGTGATTATTATAATTGGCCATTCATATATGCTTTATATGTGATTCTGCTGATATAATAGTTATTTCTCCATACATCCCTTTATTTGTAAACTCTCTGAACATTTGTGGTTGAAAGCCTTGTCCATCTAAATGTGTTTATGCATGTTTTGAGTGAAAAATAATTCAGTCCTCTAACTTGATCTAAACCCACACTTATTATTGAGAAAACAGTTACCAAAAGATTAAGTTACCAGGCATCTCTGACGTATAGCCTAGGAGAGTTTCCTAGAGTGATAACACATATGACAAAGAGTTTTATATAGTGATTCAATCTTTGAAGAAATGGAGATACTACCTAATTCCAAAAGAGTTTGTCTTGTATAGTGATAATCAAGCTTTGCAATTTATTACTAGACAAGAGAAGTTGAATCAAAGACATGCTAAGTGGGTAGAATTCATGCAGCATTTTACTTTTGTCATTAAACATATTTCTAGAAGTGATAATAAAGTTGCAGATGCTTTGAGAAGGAGGAGTTTGGTTGTACAAGAATTCCAAGTGAGGACCTTAGGGTTTGAGCACCTTAGGGAAATGTATCAGGAAGATCCGGATTTTAAGGAGGCTTATGAAGCATATGAAAATCCTTTGTTGAGGGATAACAACTCATGGGCATAATATCTAATCCAAGATGGATTGTTGTTTAAAAGAAGTCAAATGTGCATACCAGGATGCTCAATGAGAGATAATTTTTTGAAAGAAAAACATAGTGGAGGTCTAGCCAGACATTTCGGTCATGACAAAACATTTGCACAGCTAAATAGTTTGTATTATTGGCCATGTATGAGGGAAGATGTGAAGAAATTTGTAGACCGATGTAAGATTTTTCAACATGCAAAAGGAAAGAGACAAAACATTGGGTTGTATCAGCCATTGCCTATTCTAGAAAGGCCTTGGGATGCAATTAGTATGGATTTTGTATTGGGATTACCTAGAACCCAGAAGGGAAGTGATTCCATATTTGTTGTGGTCGATAGATTTTCCAGGATGGCACATTTCATACCATGCCAAAAAAAAACGATGCTACACACATAGCCAATTTGTTTTTTAGAGAATTTGTGAGACTACATGGATTGCCCAGAAGTATAGTCTCAGACATAGACACTAAGTTTGTAGGACACTTTTGGAGGACTCTATGGAAGAGGATGGGAAATAATTTATCCTTTAGTTTATCATATCAGCCTCAAACAGATAGACAGGCTGAAGTGGTCAATAGGAGTCTGGGAAATTTGTTAAGGAGTTTAGTCACTAAACAAGGTTGTCAATGGGATCATATTCTGGCACAGGCAGAATTTTCATTTAACAATTCAGTAAATAGGAGCATTGGGAAAAGTCCATTTGATATAGTATATGGAAGACAGCCAAGAGGGATTGCAGAATTGAGAGAATTGAAACAAGATGAGTTCAAAAGCATTGGAGCTGAAGATTTTGCTACAGAAATGCAAAGACTTCATGATCAAGTCAAGAGACAGCTACAGGATAGTAATTAAAAGTATAAGAACAGAGTTGATCAAAAAACAAGAGAAGTTCAATTTGAAGTGGGAGATGAAATTTTAGCTCATTTTAGAAAGGAAAGGTTTCCAAGAGGAACATATAATAAATTGAAGATGAAGAAGATGGGACCATGCAAGATCCTTAGAAAATTTGTAGCAAATGCTTATGAGATCAATTTTCCAGACAATGTTGGGATATCATCAATATTCAACGTTGCAGACATGTATCCTTATAGCAAATATGATGCAGGAGAATTAGATGATCAGGAAAATATTCAGTGGAAAGATCACCCAATGGAAGATTCAAGTTGGGTAACTGAACGTGATATTTTGAAGCATGGAAAAAAAGTAAGAGAGCTCATGGACAAGAGTCCATGAATATTTTTGCCAGAGGAGTATGATGCAGGAGCATCGTTGTCAAACCAAGAAAGTGAGGGTGGATGTGAATTGACACCACAACACATTTAAAGGGTCGAACCAACTCTTAACCAGCTTGGTAGCGGTGTGGATATTTTTTTTTTGTAATTTCACGTTGTTAGTTAATTTTATGTAAAATCGGGCCACCGTTTGAAATGACAGATCATTGTAAATCCTTGCATGACTATAAGATATTATAGGTGTAGGATATTATCCCTTATTAGTCATTAGTTTGCATTTAATTGAGTTAGTAGGTAACCGCTAGAGAAGGAGGTGGTAGAACTTAGATAGGATGGAGAAGATCCGAGAACCGACTCCCTTAGTTTTTTTTAGACAAGTTTTTATTATATTCTGTATGTAAGAGACATCAGGGTAACTATTTTTTTTTGGATTGAATAGAACAAAGGAGAATTGATCCAAATATACTGTGTTGATATCGTCTTATAGTTTTTGCTGTTGTTATGAGTTTTGTGAGTACATGAGGTTTACTGTGACTGAATGAATTCAGGAAGGATTGAACAAGTTTCAATTATTTCTCTTCTGTATGTTTATGCAAGGAGTTCATACTGAATGCAAGGAGTCTGTGTGAGAGAGTTTTTTTTACTCAAATCTCAGAAGAGATAGCAAGAAACTTTTGTATGCAGAGTGTGCATATTGAACACAAGGAGTGCGTATGGGAAGTCTTTGACTTCGAGAAAAATTTGGAGAAATCGCTCAGGTGTTTCTCATAAGACAGTGCAAAGGTTTGTTGTAAGGAGTACACAGGGCCAGAAATCGACTATGTGTCGATGGAAATCCTTTTAGGAGTTCAAAAGTTTGAAGAAAGGAAAAGTACATAAGATTTTCGAAACAAATCCTTCACGAAGAAAGAATTGTCAAAGGTTTGATAAGATAAAGGATCAAGATTCGTCTAAGAGGAGCCGAATCACTCCAAACCATTATATCTTAGAGAAGTCAGGCACTGGTTAGTCGCGAGGGTCATTTGGAAATTCGTAAATCAGAAGATTTGAAGTGTAGAGGGGTAAGAACCTTTGAAGCATGAAGCCGCAAAGAAATCCTAACCGTTGATCGTCTAGGGAAAATTTGGGGTTCGCGATTCGAGAGAAAGCAGTGAATTCATTGTCAAAAAGGTCGGAGCCTGAAATTCCAAAGTGGGATAAGGGTGTGATCTAAGTCATTGTCAAAAAGGCTAGAACCTGAAATTTCAAAGTGGGATAAGGGTGTGATCTAAGTCATTGATCGTTTGTTAAGGAGGACTATTGATCTCCACGTGTGGAGATAATATGTCGATTCAGGGATTGAGAGTTGTGGGGTTGAGTGTGTTAAACCCGAAAGCCAGAGTTCAAAGGGATCACGACCATTGGTTGTTCGAACGACGAGATCCATAGATCGCGTTCAGAGGAATCTGCGGTTCGGAGTTCGAAAGAATTGGCAGAGGCTGCAATCAAAATGACCGAAGCTAGAAGCGCTTAAGGAGTTAAGCCTAGGGTCATAGCCCAAGGTCGTATGCAATTTCCGCCATACACAAAAGATTGGTGCTGAATTCGATTTTGAAGGAACAGGGGGCCTAAGTGAATTGTTCCAGGGTTAGTGAAAACCCGAAGAGCTAATTATGCTTAGTCTTGTGAAGATTCTAGACCGGGAGGTTGCGCAACCCTTTGGAGAGAAGGGGGGTTTGCACCAACACTCTCTATGGAATGAAGCGGGCACCTCGTCAATGGTATGATAAATTGATTCACTCATGTTGGAATATGGTTTTAAAATACTAGAGGTTGATCATTATGTTTACATCAAGAGGTATGGCCAAGAAAAGTACATTATATTATTGCTATATGTAGATGACATGTTGGTTGTTGTACATGATAAGATATGATTAACAAGTTGAAGAAGGATTTGGGTAATCGGTTTGCAATGAAAGATTTGGGTCCAACACAAAAAATATTGGTCATGAAGATAATACGTGATAGAAAAGAGAGAAAATTGTGGTTTTCACAAGAAAAATACATTGAGAAGGTGCTTGACAGGTTCAATATGAAGTATGAAAAGCCAATCCATACACCCCTTGCAACCCACTTCAAATTGAGTGTTGATTTGTGTCATTGTAATGATGAGGAGAAGGAGGAAATGAGTAAAATTCCTTATGCTTCATTAGTTGGCAGCTTGATGTATGCCATGGTATGTACTCGACCAAATATTGCACATGCAATGGGAGTGGTGAGCAGGTTCCTAGTAAATCTGAGCAAACAACATTGGAAAGCGTTAAAGTGGATTTTAAGGTATCTCAAGGGTACTGGTCATCATTTCTTATGTTTGGTAATAATGATGTTGTTCTTGAAGGTTATACAGATGCATATATGGATGGAGATGTGGAAATTAGAAAGTCCACTACTGGTTATTTATATTCATTTGCAGGTGCAACAGTATCTTGGGTGCCTAGATTACAAAAATTAGTAGCCCTCTCCACAACAGAGGCATTGTACATAGCTGCAACAGAAGCTTGCAAAGAAATGTTGTGGATGCAGTGATTCCTAGGAGATCTCAAAATAAATATGTGTTGTATTGTGGCAGTCAAAGAACCATCCATTTAGTGAACAACACACCATATCATTCAAACACCAAGAATATTGACATTAGGTACCATTAGATCCAGCAAGTATTGGAGGAAGGAAATTTTAACATGGAAAAGATCCATACAGATGAAAATCTTGTTGATATGCTAACCAAAGTTCTAGCAAGAGACAAGAAAACACTGTGTCGAAGCTTGGCAGGCCTAGGGGTGACTTGATTAGCATACTTGGGCAAGGATCGATAAGAAAAATTACATCTACAAATTTAGTTTATTATTTAGTAACCTTCATTTAACTTCATGTGGAATTTGCAGGATTTATTGTGCCAATGGTTGTAGCTACTCTAAATTACATGTCAAACTATCCAACACTATGTTTTTACCCTATGGGGAATTTGCAGGATTTATTGTGCCAATGGTTGCAACTACTCTAAATTACATGTCAAACTGTACAACACTATATTGATATCTTCACCGAACTTTATATCCAACTCCAAATCACTACCATAGAAAAGGTAATCATCCTTAAATTCAATTTTGGGTTATTAACTCGTTTTCTCCATGAAGTTTCCTTATTTGAGACTTCTACCCTTGAAAAAGATTTTATCCTTTCTCTAGCTATGGAATGCAATATAACTCCCAAAACCCCTTGACTTTATTATGTTCCTCCATTTAAAATATCCTCCCTTGATAATCAGTGGTCCCACTGTCACTAGATATCTTCTCATTCCTTTGCAATTTTTCTATTACTTTAATAGAAAGGCACCACTCATGCTCCACACCACCAACCTATCAACCCCTCGAGTACTATTTTCTTATGGGGGATTTACCATCAATACCTCACCCAACCATCGAGTACTATTTTCTTGTGTCACCCCTTCACCACCTTCTTGCACCATTCAATCCCTCTATGTGTCACCTCGTCAACATACCCAAGAAAAAACAGCCACACACATGGATACCCCTCTTCACCTAAATACCATCTCTCAAACTATCAACTTATCTCCTCCAGTTCTTACCTTGGTCAACCCCAAGATCTTGTTGTCTCATGCCTCCACTCTTGCACCACCCTCTTTGGTCAAATCCATCTAGTATCCCCTCATAGGCATACCTAGCAAGGCTCTAATGCTTTTGGGTTCTCCAATGTTCATCCCTAACCATGATGCACATCCCTCTTGCCCTCTTCCAACACCTATGACTAGGATAGAAAGATAATTACATTAACACAACCACATTATGAGCATAATCACATCTTCAAAAATCATTCCCACCTACCAGAAACCATAGCAATGTTCTAACTTATGAAGAAATGAGGATCGTTGCAATTTGCATAATCAAATAGGATGGGGTCCACTCTCATGTACCTATAATGTTTCTCCAACACATATAGTAGTTACTTTTTGTTACAATGATCTACCTCTGCAAGTAGGCGTCAAAGATTTGGTTCTAACAAGGGTAGATCTTCGTAATCATCATTCAGCATTAGGAAAGAGCTCCACTCTCCTTACAACATCACCTCTTCTTGCAATACATTGCTCGGCATGGAAAAATGTTTCATCCAATATTTTTCCTTCCCCTAGAGTCATTCCTAAACTTGGAGAAAAGCAAGGATTCTTTCAATTTAAATTGGGAGGCACTGATAGGGAATATGGGCGCTCCCACTTAACTCATTCTTCCAAGAAGACACACTCCCTCTTGGTAGCATGTTCCTCAAGGAATTAGTTAAGAGTGAAGGCCTTTGACCAAGTGAATAAATAAGGCCTTTGACTAAGTGAATAAAGAAAGCAATATGTTATGGTTTTTGTCATGTTTCTATTTATTTCTTATTGTTTTGGGGTTTTTGAAATTAGTTGTTGGTTTTTGAGATGTAGAGCACCATGTGTTGTATCATTGGGTGTTGAACACATTAAGTATGGATAATAAATGACATGCCAATCTTAGGATTAACAATTTTCATAATAAATTATTTCAAGTGGGAATTTTAGAAGGCAAGGTGTCCGAGATCTCACTAAATGACACTTAAAATTACAAATATTCCAATGTAATGAAAGGATTAGCAATGTTGAAATTTGAAGTTCACCTTTTCCTATTAAACAAAAAATCGGTAATCGTAAAAACAAATTTACTATTGTCACTTTTACATTCACACAAATTAATAGGCTCTCAACTTTATGTTCATATAAATTTACAAAGTGTTTAAGTTCATAAAAATTTAGGATTCAAAAACATACTATACAAATTTATAAAGTGTCAATTTTAAGTTCATAAAATTTATAATCTATCAAATTTTTTAATAAGAGAATAATGATTATTTTTCTAAGGTTCATTGTAATAAAATAATTCAAAACTTGTTTTACTATAAATATAAGACAAAGTAATCCAATGGTTATTCATACCCTGATGAGGAATACCAATTAGACTCTCTGTTGATGTTGGACCCCTCGGCTCTGTATGAATCTCCATACATGCCCTCCCTTGCTTCTAAAACTACCGTTGCAGCATGCATACTCTAGTCATCCATGGATCCCCCCAAAGGAGGGATTGGGGGCCCCTCCCTTTCATACAAGGACTCCCTAAATTCGACCTCTAGAAAAATCAATGAACCCTTACAACCAAATAACCCTCCTTCACAACAACAGGACTAGCCAAGTGCTCCTCATCCCTCCTCAAAAGTTTCATCATCGGATGCCACCAAAACAAGCACATGCATAGTGAAATATGATGAGAGACCACAGATCGAGCTACCCCCAGTGTGCATCAATGCCTGGATTGAAGGAAATGGTATTGAGCACAGACATACCATTCAACTAGTAGCATCATCATAGCCACACAGGCTATCTCATGATCAAATCATGAGAACCATCATCACTATCCAACTAGATAGTCTCCATGGAAATCAGAATAATGCCATCCAATAGAACACAACTGTGTCTATTCATATTAGTATACAACTACTATCCAGTGGTACACAACCACTCTCAGTAGCATACTACTACTAACCAATGACACATAATCACTATCAGTGGATCACATCCACCATAATAGCATACTACTGCTGTCCAAAGGTATACAGTCTCTACAACAATCATGTCATCTGATATCAATATGCATAAACAATATCATGATACAAATTGAGTCATCTGGGTCATTCTTCCACTCACATCTGTGAGATCTGGAAGAGCATGTGCCCTCAAAAGGTAACAAATCAATCATGGAATATCTGGACTATTCTTCCCAAGCATTGAAGAATAAGTGTCCCTGATTTTTGAGCTTGGACCATTCACCTAACTAGGCCATTCCTCTGGCACTAATCATACTGCAACCTGGAGAGAATGAGTCTGCCCTAGGGAATTCTTGTCCATGATTGTTGAACCTAGACCATTCACCTAACTGGGCCATTCCTCCATCACTAATCATAGTGTAACTTAGAGAGAATTATTATTCCCTAGGGAATGACTATTCGGACCATTTCCTAATGGAAATGATTGTCTTGCACCAACCTCCAAAATGGACCATTATTTGAAAATACTCACAACTGTGAACTTCGAAAGAATGATTGCCCGGCAAGGTGGACCATTCTACTTGACCACTACTCATAGTGACTACCAAGAAGAATTACTATCCTATACCATCTCCCCACGCTGGCCACAAGGGAAATCATTTTCTATGGTACAACAACAATCTATCGGACCATTTTCATTACGAAAATGATTGTCCGATCTGGACCATTTTCTGAACTGGAAAATTCCTATCCATCAGAAATCTCAAACCACTTTCCAGACTGGAAAGGAACTTCCCAACCTGGACCATTTTCCAAACTATAAAATGTCTTCCCAAGAATCAATAACATATCAGTGCTCCCTCCCAACCTGAGGATCCATCTCTTCCCTTTCAACTACGGGAGTTATCTCCATGAGCCCCATTTTGTCCCTTAAGTATGCAAACTTTATCCTGGACAAAGGCTTTGTCAAAATATATGCTACATGTTCATCTATGGAGATATACTGGAGTTTCACTTCTCCTTCCTTGACTTTATCAGGAATAAAGTAATATTTGATCTCAATATGTTTTGACTGGTCATGAAACATTGGGTGTTCTGATAGCTTCATACAACTTTGATTGTCAGAGTATATTACGGTCGAATCTGGTACTTGATCAAATAATCCAAAAATCATCTTCCTCAGCCATACTGCTTCAGTACATGCCTCACATGTTGCAATATATTCTTCTTATGTTGTTTTGAGTATGATAGACTTGTGTTTCCTGTTGCCCCATGATATCATGGCAAAGCCCAAACTGAAACAAATCCCTGAAGTACTCTTTTTTTCTTCTTCACTCCCTTCCCAATCTGAATCTATGAATCCATGAAGTTGTATATTATTGAATGAGGTGTATCTTAAACCATACTTTAGCGTCCCAAATGCTTTGCAGTTATCCAGTGCTCATGTATGGGCTCTACCTGGAACTGGATTAAAGTGCTTACAGCAAAGGGAATATCTAGTCAAGGATTCACTAGATACATTAATGACCCAATCAATTGTCGATATAGGGATGAGTCTACTACATCAAAATCCAAGTCTCTTATTTTTCTTATACTTATGGTCATAGGAGTGGCCATGGATTTGCAATCCATCATTCCAAAATTCTGAAGAATCTTCACTGCATACTTTCCTTTTCCAAGGAATATTTTACCACGCTTCTGCCATACTTCTAGTCCCAAGTAATAGTGCATGAGACCAAGATCTTTCATACAGAACTCAGAAGATAATTCCTTCTTACACTGGATGATGAGAAATTTTGCACCTGTCAATAATAAATCATCAACATACAACAATAGAATCACAGGTGCATTGTTCACAACCTTGTAGTAGAGATTTGGATCTCCATGACTCTTAGAGAAACCAAGTCTTATTAAGTAATTGTCAATTCTGGCATACCAAGCTCTTGGAACTTGCTTGAGTCCATACGAGGATTTCTTTAATATGAAAACATGAGTGTCTATGGGATTTACCTAAAAACCTTGAGGTTGTTCAATGTACACTTCTTCTTCAATTGCTCCATTGAGAAAAGTTGTTTGTACATCCATCTAATGTAGACTCCATCCCATGGAAGAAGCAAGCGATATAATGTCTCTAATAGAAGTATATCTGGCAACAGGAGAAAAATTTTCGTCATAATCTTCTCCCTCCTTCTGGGAGAACCCTCTAGCTATGAACCTTGCCTTGTATTTGTCCACGCTTCCATCTATTGCATGTTTGATCTTATAGACCCATTTTGAAGTTACCACTAATTTTTCCTTGGGTCTAGGCACGATTTCCCACACATCATTTTTCATGATGGACTGGTAATCTTCTGTCATGGTTTCTTTCCATTGTTTCTTTTGAACTACTTCTTCAAATGTGGTGGGTTTTTCATTTTGACTTTTTGGAAGACAGGTGCTTTCTTCTTTAGGCTCTTCATATTCTTCTTCCATGGATTCTTCTATATATTTCTTGAAAGCCATCTTCTCATTGAATTTTATGTATCTGTTGACTTCAATCTTATGTTGTTCTAGAATATAGATTCTATAGGCTTTGAAGGTTTCACTATACCCAACAAATATGCCCTTCTTTCCCGGGGTTCTAATTTCTTCCTTTTATCCTTGGGGATATGAATGTAAACAAGGCACCCAAAGGTTCTTAATTATTCCACATAAGGTTTGTTTCCTGAGAAGGCTTCTTCTCGATTCATGTCCTTCAATATGAGGTGGGGACTTCTATTCTAAACATATATTGTTGTCATGGTTGTTTTTCCCCACAAATACATGGATAAACCTTGATCATTCATTTGTTCCTTCATGGTTTCTTCAATGGATCTATTCTTCCTTTCTGCTACACCATTTTGTTGAGGATTATGAGGAATGGTTAGCTCCCTCCTAATCCTTGATGATTTGCAAAAGGAAAAGAATTCCTTGGATGTGTATTCTCCTCCATTATTCGTTCTCAAAGTCTTGATTTTCTTGTTTGTGAAGTTTTCTATTTCTGCTTTGAATTCTTGAAACTTGTTGAAAACTTCATCCTTTATCTGCAAGAGATATAACCAAGTCTTTCTTCAGTAATCATATATCAAGGTTACATAATAAACAGAACCTCCTAGAGATTTGACTGGCATCGAACCGCAAACATATGAATGTATTAGATCTAATACATTCATATGTTAAGATGAGCATACCTTCTATGCCAAAGTTCACTAGGATTGACTTAATCATGTACAAGAGCTTCATCATTACATTCTATTAGTATATATAATCTTCCTTCACAAGTTCAAATAACTCTAGCATTCTCTATGCTGGAGTCTCTAGACCAATATAGTACTCCACCATCTACAAAGGCTATTTTATTTCCTTTGTCGTCTAGGAAGGATATAAACTAGGTACATATAAGACATTACTCAAATGAACATTGTTACTTGATTTCAATTTGATGTAGGCTTGAACAATTCCTTTGACTGGATAGGTGTTCTTGTCTCCAAGTTCTACCATGTAGGATGTCTTCTTTTCATTCAAACTGAAGAGTCTGGCCTGGTCTCTCGTCATATGCATGGAAGCTCCACTGTCAATTATCCACATGTCATATTCAAGAGTTCCTGTAAGAGTTGAATAGTGTATATGATCTATCTTTTCATTCATGATTTATATTGAATGATAGCTGGTCAAACTTTGACTTTGACTAGTCAAATGTTGACTTTGACTGGTTAAACATTGACTTTGAGCCAAAATCTCAACCTTGCCATTTTTTCCTTCTAAGAGTGTCAATAGGTGCGCTGGACTAAGGCACACTAGAACATCCTCTCCTTAAATAAAGTGTTCCATCATAAGGTGTTAGGCAAGAGATTATAGGGTTTACAGCTGCACTTGCTAGTAACCCTAGCAACAATGCTTTAGTAACTGCACTTGCTAGAAACCCTAGCGGTAGTTCTTCAACAAGCTTGACAATATTATGGCTTAGATTCCTTCCAGTGGTTAGACTGATTGAAGGAGGTGTGGGGCCATAACCTATTAGTAAAATGGGTGTGCTCATTTCACCATAGCCAATATAGAAATATTGTCACCCAACCATAGGCACAACTCTTCCCTAATTCCCTCTCAAGAAATCCCTTCCTCCTCAACAACTTGGGACTTTGATGTTCTAATGGATGAAGATATGGAAGATCTAGATCTGGTAGATCTTGATCTCTTAGGACTAGAGGATGCATGAAAAAAAAAGGATTTACATGCGATCCCTCAAAAATAGATCCATCTGCTCAAAGAATCCCTTAACAAAGCCAAGATACGTACCAAACTAGGAATCCATAATAACCCTCCTAATAATCCAAAAAAAGTATCCAAGGATGATAAAAAAAAGGACGCAAAACAGACCTACAACGCATTTCCATCTTGGGATCCAAGTTAGTGGAGTCTGGGCAATATGCCCAACTCACTGAATTATTTCCCTCTAACCCTCAATGTTCTCAATGAAAGTCATCTCCTGGAATGTCAAAGGAATCAATGGCACCAGCAAGAAAAAAACACTATGAAGAAAGCTACTTCAGGAGAGACCCACAATGCTCATGATCCAAGATACCAAAATCAAAAGTGACAATCTAAAATTCCTGATGTCGTGCCTTTGGGAAAATTGTAAATCCATTTCGGTTGACATTGTTGGAGCTTCCGGTGGTCTAGAGATTGCTTGGAACCTAGCAGAAATAACCCTTAATGATTTCAAAACCACCAGGAATTCCATATCAACCTTCTTTCATCTCTTAGGTACTGATGTGCATGGTCTTATCACAAATGTGTATGGTCCCCAATATTCGAATCAAAAGTCCAATCTTCTGGACTTCCTGAACTAGTACAAACAAGAAAATCCCAGGAAAATGTGGATCATTGAAGAAGATTTCAATCTGATCACCACTCTCAAGGAAAAAAAGGGTGGGTGTCGCATCCTCACTCCAAAAGACCTCATATTCAAGGACTTCATCGACAATAATGAATTTGTGGATCTAGAAACCACCAATGGAATATATACCTGGAACAATTGACGAGGGTGTTCCTCTCAAATCACCTCCCTCTTAGACAAATTCCTAGTCTCAGAAGAGATAGCCACTTCAAGACGAGAACTTGCTTCCACCATTCTTTCCTCTGTGGGCTTTGATAATTGGCACATATGCATGCAATGGCACCATCCCATTAATACTTATAACCGCCCCTTCATATTTAATAATTTTTGGCTAACTCATCCAAAATTTATGCCCATGATCATGGATTGGTGATCCACCACTCACACCATAGGGTCTTCCAAAATGTACATATTTCAACAAAAACTTAAAATGTTAAAGCAACATTTGAGAGTTTGGAACAAATCCAATTTCGATAACATCTTTAGTGCGAAAATCCACTTGGAATAGGAGATGGACACCCTATAGCAACAAATCATTAGAGAAGGACATACACAAGAGTAGGACAAAAAGGAAGAGGAGCTCCAATCCCAAATAGAATATAGGTGCAAATAGGAATAAATACTATGGAAACAAAAGTATAGAATCTCCCAGTTAAAAGAGGGAGAGTGAAATACATCCTTCTTCCATCGCTCCACTATTTAGCACAAAATGCACAAAAAAATATATTTCCTTAAGAGGATGGATCCAATATGGAAGCCCACAAAGATATTGAAAAAGAGTTGGTCTCCTATTATGAGGATATTCTCACTCAAGAAAATCACTCCAGAGAGGAAGCCATCCAACTGGTCACCAACCAGATCCCTTGCCTAGTCACCAAGCACCACAATGCTTCCTTAATGCGCCCAATCACTTTACAGGAAGTGGATATTGCAGTCAGTCAAATGAAGGAAGGCGCAACCCCTGGCCTAGATGGATTCACCATCAATTGTTTTCACTCTTGTTGGGACCTCTTTAAAAAGGATGTTCTAGAGATTATGGAGGAATATCGCCACAGAAAATGGGTGCTACCAGCTCTTAATGCCACTTTTCTCACCTTTATCCAAAAATAAGATAATTATGCTTCACCAAGTAAGTACCAACCCATCGCTCTCTGCAATGTCATTTATAAAATTATCACAAAAGTTATTTCCAATAGGTTAAAGCCCTTTCTCCCTCTTCTCATCTCCCCAGAACAAACTGCCTATTTGGAAGGTAGACAAATTATGGATGGAATCATTCTAGTGCATGAGGTTATCCATTCTTTAAAAACAACCAAGAAACTCGGTATGCTCCTCAAGTTGGACCTCTCCAAATCTTTTGACTTCCTAAGTTGGGAGTACATTGAAAAGAATCTCCTAGCTTTTGGTTTCAGCTTGGAATGGGTGCATCAGATTCTCTCTCTTCTATCCTTAGCCTTATTTTATGTCTTGTTCAATGGTTGTCCCTCTAATACCTTTTCACCCTCCATAGGCATTCTTCAAGGAGACGCTCTCTCTCCCCTCTTATTCATCCTCATGGTTGAGGGCCTTGGTCATGTGCTCAATATTGCACACTCTATGGGCTCTCTAAAAGGACTTAACCTTCACAACAATCAACCCCTCACCCACCAACAATTCGTGGAAGACAACTTTCTCATGGATTATCCCTCCATACATGAATCCCAATCTCTAATTGGCATCCTAAACACTTTCTCCAAAGCCTCTGGAGCCTCTGTTAACCTTGATAAATCTCACATCTTCTTCTTTAACACCCCTCCCACCACCTAAAGGAACATTGCTATAACTTTAGATTTCTCCATCTCCTCCCTCCCCTCAAAGTACCTAGGTACCCCTTGATCAACTCAGCCCTCAAATTGATTCGGATTTTATGAGCAGAATGAAATAAATACAGATTATTATTAAAATTTGCTTAACACAGAATAATAGAGATACAATAAAATTGGTTTCTATTCAATAAGGAAATAAGATGAAACTGTAAAATGCAGCGGAAAACAAGCTTGTTGGAATGGTGGCAGCTTATATATGAGAATATATGTGACGGTTGCGCTCATTCTCAAGAAGATGAGTACAATGAGGTTCTCAAGGCCTTTTTACAATAAACATGAATGCAAAAACCGTAGACATCCAAAAACCTAACCCTAGGAGATGAAGTGCCAAAAGTCATGTGGGCCCCATTGGGGTAAGCTAGTACATCAACTTCTCGGGGTCGTAACTTTTGCATATGATCTTCGTTTTAGGCACACGATAGCCCAATAGACTGTGGCGAGCCCTAAAAACATTGTCTAGGGCCTCAAAACGGTCCCAGAAGCCAGGGACCCAAAAACTAGGAAAAAATGCCAAACTAAAAAACTGCCAAAATGAACCAGTTGGAATAGGTGGAAGGCCACCGAAATCCATCTAGATCAAAAACACTCCTCCTAGAAGGAACTTATTGACAAAATTACACAAAATCTCTCTTACTTGACCTTCTGGTTCCTCAATCTAGCAGGGCAACTTCTTCTCATCAAAATTTTTCTTCAAACTATGCCTTTGTACTTCATCGCAGTTCTCATTGCCCCTAAATTGGTTCTCAAGTCTATAAGGAAAATTCATCATACCTTCCTCTGGGGTGGAGACAACAACACTCCCAAATGGGCTCTAGTCAAATGGGATAAAGTATGCTTTCCCAAATCCATGGGAGGTTTGGGATTAAGGGATCCCGCCAAGAGCAATGAAATCCTC
>ML783263.1:827113-890052 GCA_009831015.1 Picea engelmannii | reverse complement strand
CTGGAAACTATGAGAAGATTGACTGAACACCAACACACTGGACTGCTAAGAAAACTCGTTGTCTCCACTGTAATTGTTCGGTCAGTTACAGAGATGCACTGCAATTGTTCTAGTTACAGAGATGCACTGCAATTGTTCTGGTCAGTTACAAAGATGTTGTTGATATTTATTTCCAAAGATTGGACATGGCTAAATAAATGTACATTTATTTGCATGCATATTTTATCTCCATAGTTGTCCTGACAAACGTCTTTCAACCTGGTGCAAACAAGAGGTGCGTAAGCAGCACGTTCAAAGTAGAGCGCTGGCAACTTTGAGGTGGGTTCTTAGTACTCTGATGAGACATGCACAAATAGATAGATAGAATTGTGGTTGGAAATTCATGAACGCCTGCAAGCACCTGTTGTTGTTGGAGTCTCCGCACTGATGTGACATCACCTGCATCGAACCTGTGACCATTCACCACCAAGAAATTTCGATTAATTTCAGATGATATAAACAKGGGCTCAGTCAAAATATGACATTGATCTGCAAAGCCCAATATTCCGAGATCGTTATCTGTGTAATTAGGGGACTTGGAAGTTACTGTTGTAGGCGAGTCAGTMAAAGCATTTATATATATGGCATTTATGGCATTTATGAAACTATAGTGACTGCATTTATGAAAGCAGYAAGAGTTGGMAGAGTTGGCATGGGAAGAAGTGAAGTCGGCAATAAGACTTCAAACTTCCCAGCCAATCAAATTGTAACAAAATCATAAATTTTTTTATTAAAAAAAATATGTATATAAAGTCCCTAAGTTAAACATTACAATTTTTTCAAAAATTTCAAAGTCAGCGTTCAACTAATGTAAAGTCAGCGATGAACTCATCGCTATAGTCCCTGCCCTTGGCCTTCCGGCAGGGACTAATAATACTCGAGTCTTTTAAGGTTTTGAAATTTTTTTAAGGGTTAGAATTTTTTTATTAAATCAAAGATTTTGAAGATTTTAAAGAATTCTAAAAGTAAAATAATTAGCACAACCACTCAAAATCGTGGATGATGAGCTGAGCAAATCCAAACGCGGTAATCCCAAAGGTTAATCATTTAAACATGGCAATCATATAGTGCTACAGTAATTTCTTAATATGATTAGGTAAATGTTAAAAAATAAACAGGTTAACTGATGCATTCAAAAATACAAGAAAGTTATGAAGAGTAAATCACATTCATTGATTTGGGAAGACGACTAAGAATATAATTGTTAGCCATCAGATTAAAATTTTAAATTAAAAGATGATTAATTGTGCCCATTATCAATAGATATACGCCTTTCGGCGTAATAATAGTTTGATGAAACAATTCAATCTCAATAAACATTAATCATTATAATCATAATTAAGTAATTTGAATTTTATTAATCTCAACAAACATTAATTATAATCTTTTAAGGTTTTGAATTTTTTTATTAAATCAAAGATTTTGAAGATTTTAAAGAATTCTAAAAGTAAAATAATAACATTTTGATGGAACAATTCAATCTCAATAAAAATTAATCATTATAATCATAATTAATTAATTTGAATTTTATTAATCACATATAATAAAAAAATAATTATAAAACATAATAATATAATAGCAAAATAATAATAAAAAAACAATAATTATGCTTTCATTTTATTATATTTTACCTTGATCTAATAATATCAAACTAGATAGATCACCACTCTCTCCATATTTTGTAATTAAAATAGTATTCGAGTGGAGAGTTAGATTATGTTCGACACAAATCTTTTTTATTTAATTAATTTCCACCACGATCGATGTGATCTTATTGAAATCATTTCGCACATGCTCGTCACAAATAGAATATCGATATGTCAAATTGAATAGTCAATTAGATATCACAACCACGGAAGTGTTTCATGTTTTGAATTATTTTTTTCAGTCAATGACAAAGCTTATTGGGAAGATTATGTGGGTTTGACAAAGCTCATTGGGAAGATTATGTGGGTTTGGAAAACGATTGCTTGTCTAGTTGTTATATGTTTGATGTTTGGGTCTTTTTCGTCAGAATTCAGCAATATAAATGTAATCTCAATTTGGTCATTTGGTTATACAAGTAATTTCCTTCTAATTGTTATATGTGTGATGTTTGGGCTCTTTTCATTAGAATTCAACAACATAAATGTAATCTCAATTTGGCATACAAGTAGTTCTCCTCATCAAATCAGAAAAGATCAAGAAAAGAACATTGAGCTCATGCCCTGCGACGACAATGAAGATGAAAACATTAATCAACTGCATGTTACTTACCATCGGTGTATGGACGCATCTGCACCTCTTAGTAGTTGCAGACTCTAATATCTATAAACCCGGTTGGGGTGTTTGTGGGAGTACCGATTATACATATGGTAGTGATTTCTAGCTTAATCTAAACCAGGTTTTCGAATCATTGGTGGGGAACGTTTCTACGAGCGGATTTGATACTCATGTTGAGGGGAAAAACAACAATAGTACTGTTTATGTGCTTCTCTAGTGTAGGGGAGATTTAAATTCCTCTGATTGCAAAGGGTGGGAATCTAATGCGACTGAAAGGCTTCTTGAGACATGCCACAACACTTTTGGATTCATTCAAGTAGAAGGTTTCTTCTTACGTTATGACAACCATAATTTTTATAATGATTACAGTGGGAATAGCAAGTTCATGATAGCTTGCAACCCAATTACAAGCGATGTGTGAAAGCAGTTCAGAGATACTACCAAGGAAGTGCTCTCAACAATTATCGAATAGGTTGTGTAGAGTGCTCGACTTTTTGCTACATATAAATACGAAACCCTTTATGAGAATATGAAGGAAATCTACAGCTTAGCTCAGTGTTGGAATCTATCCTAAACAAACTGCCAGTCATGCTTAGTTGTCGGTCCATCGATTCTATCCGCGGGATGCGAAACTGGAGCGATTGGACCATGCTACATAAGTACGAACTTCTTTTTGCATTACAAGATTTATAGCTTTTTCAATACTTCCATCTTCCCTTCACCGCCACTGCCACTGCTCCTCCCACCACCAGGGGAAAGTCCTCCGGTATCCGGTATCTTCGTTCACATGTAGTTTACAATGATGAGAGATATAATGCTTTTTGTTCATTTTCTGAAATAAAACATAGCCAATTCACTAACGCTGCATGTGCAAATTTGCAAACATGTAGTTTTTCTTGGTTACATTTCTTAGTAGTTCATATTATATGTCTTCGTCTCATGTTTAAGGGATGAAACATGCAAAGGGGATGAAATGTAATGTACCCAGGGAAGACAATATGGGGTACCTTTGGAGGTACCCAAGGAGATACTGAATCTAATGTGGCCATAATAATTGAATAGGTCCACTAGGTAGTTGATGGATAATAAATAGCCCCACTAGTAGTTAAGATGAAATAATATAATAATAAGGGGTAGTTGGAAGAGACCCAAGGAATACTCATGAGAAAGTATAAATACACATGAGTATCATTGTATTTGATAGGTTCAATATATTATTTTATAGAAAAAATGTCTTTTGAAGTGATTCCTTCCATAAGGAGTATTTCATGATGTTACCCTACCTTCAGGGTTCTTCCAGTGACAATCACATGGTTTGTAGATCATATATATTTTGATAGAGTGCTTAGATTTTAATCAAACCATTGCTAGTAGATTTAGAGTATATGTGGAATTTCATAGTTGTTTTCATAATAGCCAATCCGAGAAGTATCGTGGAAATTATGATCATTTTACATTAGTTGTCTCAAAACCCTAACCACATAAAGGAGCTCCATTGAAAAGTAAGTGATTTTATTTAAAAATGTAGTTCTATTTTCAAATATGTTTACTTGAAAAAATGAGAATCTTAATATTGAAGATGACAATCTTACATAAAGGATATCCATTGAAAAGCAAGTGATTTTCTTTAAAACTATAGTTCTATTTTCAAATATGTTTACTGGAAAAGATGACAATCTTACTATTGAAGAATACATAAAAAAAAGTGAAGGATCAATTAGGAATGAGTTGGATACTTAGACTATTTATGGATTTAAAAGACAATGCTTTCATATGGTAAAATTCACTTAACATGGACACGTTAAAGATACTTTCAAATAAAGCATATGAGCAAGTATTTTTAGACATGTGATCTCATGTTGGGAAGAAGGATAAAGAGAGCAACAAGGGTTTGTTTTCATGTACAAACTTCTTATTACAAGTTAATGGATGTATTCAAGATGAAAATATTATTATTTCTATAAGCTCTCATAGAAAGCATAATTTCATCAATGTTAACATGGATACAATATTGCAAGTTCCCTCAAATAATATTCAAATCACACAAGTTGAGGGTGACAATGTTCAAATTTTTACAAATTTGAAGAGTACCATGGATAAATATATGTTGCATTCATTTGTTTATACTATAGATATGGATGATGTAGAATTTTTTGGGATATCCTTGGATGGAATTAGTTGGTATAATTTACATTAATTTGCAAACAAAGTTTTTGAAGCTATGGTATACGAAGAAGAAAATTACACTGTAGGATATTTCTCTTACTAAATAAGAAGGGACCAAGGGGGAACCTAAAGAAGTCATTGTAGGGGAATCAATTGCAATACCTAATGATAGATCAAATGAAGAGTCTGTACTTGAAAAATAAGAAGAGACTATAATAGAACATGTAGGAAATCCCCAAATAGGAAATAAAAAGGAAGAAGAACCTATGAAGCTAAATGACTCAAAGGAACCACATGTTGAAGAGTTAAAGAAAGAAGAATTGATAGCTAAGTTTTATTTATATCACCACCCACACCACTCACAGAAAAAAAAAAAGCATCAAGGAAAGGGCATGAGCATAAAAAAACATACTATAGATAAACATGGAACTAGAAATGAAACCAATATGGAGGCACATGGAAGACTAAAAGAAATCCATGGAGATATCAAAGTAGCACAATGGAAACATGGAATCCAAGGAGAAACTAGAATCAAGATTTAGAAGGAAAGGCCAAAGTTGGACCATTTGTCACATTCATTATCCCCTTGGGTACCTCCCTAGGTGTTGTGGTAAAGTTCTCGTTGTGGACAGGTGAAACCCCCTTTGGATCAAGATCCCTCTTTGATCCAAGACAAAAGAAAACAAATGGTGAACTACTTTCCCTCTAGACCTATTTCAACAGTTATAATGAGAAGGAAGAGATGGATGACTTACCTTTTTACGTTGGTTGTCCTCGCTTCTCCAGTCTTTGATCTTGATGTCCAAACTCATAGGCATAATAAAATACCTGCAAAGAACAAATAAAAACCTCCTTATTCCACACTACATTGTTAAGTGAAAATAGATCTATCTATGATGAATTTAACAACAATAGACATGCATATGCTTGGATGCATAGACATGAGAGGAATAGGCCAATTTATGTATTAATGGAAAGCCAACAAAATGGAAGCACTTAAAATCCCAATTTCGATGTTGTAGCAGCTACTCCTAGCTCTCCTTTCCAGCTCCTTGGGTCTCACACGATCAAAAGTATGATACTCTAAAATTCTCTCCTCCTTTTCACTCAAGTATGGCCTCCTTTATATAGGAAAAGGGCCATCACAACCATATGATAGTTTTTAGGAGACGATGGTGTTGGCCCTTGACCAAGTTTTAAGGCTTATTGGTCATATTAGACCTATTTTTGGGGACTTTGACAGGCTCTCTAAGGAGGAGCGCAAAACGAAGCAAAGATCACGGTATCTCTATGCCTTTTAGGGATTTTTGGGTTTTGGGATTATGTAATGGGTATGGGAATGTCAGCCCATGGGTTTACCCATGTATAGGCATGATTTTGTAATATAAATAGAAATCTAGGCGATGTAGGAAGTAGATCGATTTGTGTGATCAGAGAGGGGTAAGTAGTGCTAAGTGCTAGTGCTTGATCTATTTGATCAACAATGTAAGTGCTTTGTGCATACTGTATGAGGCTTGCAAGGATAAGTGCAAGTAACTATAAGAGACTGTGTGAAGGATTTGTGTTGCACTGATCCGGGTGGATATCAGTGGCCACCCACCTTTTCCAAATGGCTCAAAACGACTTTCTGGCAATTTTGGCAATCTACTATTTTTAGCAGGTTTTAACTTCCGGGGCCATTTTGAGGGCCTAAATGAAGGTTTTTCAAGATCGAGGTTCTCAAAAATAGACTAAGGAATACTTGATCCCCCAAAATGAATCTCCTCGACGATACCTTTCCAACGAGCTATCACATGCCTAAAATGGAGATCGTATGCAAAAGTTACGACCCCGGGAAGTTGATGCACCAACTTACCCAAACGAGGCCCACATGACTTTTGGCGCTTCATCTCCTAGGGTTAGGTTTTTGGATGTCTAGGACTTTTGGCATTCCCATTTATTATAAAAGGGCCTTCATAGACTCATTGTAACCATCTTCTCATGGATGCGAGTAGCCGTCACATCTCTTCTTAGAGATAAGATACCACCATTCTAGCGAGTCTTTCACTCTGTATTTTACAGTCTCTGTACATTTATTTCATTAATAGAAATCGTGTATTACTATATTTCTGTGACTCTCGTTATATTTCCGCTATATCTCTGTTATATTGTTGTCTCTCTTGCAATATCTCTAAATATTTTTGTGTTGTATCTCCGCTCTCATTTCGTGCCGAAAATAATCTGGATCATGCACCCTAGCTCAAAGAAGGAGGATCTGGTGGAGTGCATGCAAATCTCCTGTCTTCTGCAAAGTACGATTTTGATGCTATGTGCCTGTAAGAATCTTGACCAACAATAATAAAGAAGAGAAGAGTTGGTGGGCATAGCCCCAGGGTGACGGTGAACCACGCACATGTTGTGTTGCTATGCCTTGTGTGATGTATTGATGTGTTTATATGTTTACTTTCGAAGTGATTTGATATAGATAGATAGATCTGTTGATGCTTTGTTCTTAATGATGTATATGGATGCTAGATCTGACCTATATGAATGTGCTTAGTGCTTGAATCTGCTAGATCTAATCTATATCTTTATGCTAAGTGCTACTAGACCCTTTAGATTTGAATGAATACTGAGATGCTCCAAGATTAGGATTTTATCTGTGGAGTGGATAATGTTAAATATTGATGAACTATAGTTGCTAAGTGCTCTGTTAAGTGTTACAATCACATATCTATGTCCCAGCTAACGTTGCAGATACTAGAGTCCTGCAACCACCCTTGCCTCTACATCTGGTGAGACTTCATCTACTTCACAGGTGTTGCTGAAAGTGTCGGTAGTTAGGGTTTTGTTGGTGCGTTGTTGTAGCGTTGAACCCTGGGTTTGCCCTTGTGCCAACAAATGGTTTCGTTGTCGGGACCGAAACTTTGATTGCTGGGAACCGAGGAAGAAGAATCTTTGTACAAAGATTCGACCTGAAACTGTGAAAGCTCCGTGCGCAGATCTGTTGCCCTAGTACACAACATTCTACTTAAATTTTGAAGCTTTGTGCTAATAAAATAGGTCAAATCTGAAGAAAAGAGGCAAGATCTGAAAGCTTTTTGCTTTGAAAAAGGTGAAAGTGAAACTAAAGAGGCAAATATATGAAAGATTTGTGCTCTGAAAAAGTTGAAAGTGAAACTAAAGAGGTAAATATCTGAAATCTTTGTGCTCTGAGACTAAAAAGGTAAGATCTGTAAGCTTTGTACTCTATAGAATTAAGATAAGTGGAAATTTTTGTTTCTAGAATATCGATCTAGGTATCATTGATAGATTTTGTCCTAGCTTGAAAACTAGGGCACTGATAGATGAACGAATATTTGATATAAGTAGATCTAATAAGAATAGTGAAAGATCTGTTATACCTATGCATAGAGAGAATGTTTGGACTAATAAGTGGATGCAGGACCCTAGAAAGAATTTTTTGCAGGTTAGCTACTATGATCCTAGCGTGCAGTACAGGAAGGGTTGGGGATAATTTAAAAGAAAGAGAGGATTAACCCTTTCTTACAGTTGCAGAAAACCAAGACATATTGCTAAGGAATGCCCTGGAAGAAGACCTAGTTGCCTTTGCTGTAAATCTATGGAACATGAAGTATTGGATTTCCCTGGAATGATTTTTAATCTTGAAAGCATGAATATGAGACAAGAAAACCCTGAGGCAGATCCATAAACCAAGATTATGGCAGAACCCCAGAAAGAATCAGAGAAAGTGCTGCTACAGATGAAAGAAACCCTGAATGACCACTGACATGTCAGCTTATCATAGATCTTCAAAGAAAAATAATGCATAGAAGAAAGAATAGGAGACTTCAACTTTGACTGTGTTCTGGACGAGGAAACACAGGTGAACATTATGACAGAAAGAACTTGGGAAATTTTGGGAAAGCCTGCTATGATTCCTTCATTGGGAGGAATAGGACTATTCAGAGGAAAACTGATAAACCTATGTGGAAAGCTCACCCAGATATCTATGAATGCCAATGGAACTTCGATAGAGGAATATTTTGAGATTGTTAAATTTATGGAGAACAGCGCACCATTTTCTTTGTTACTAGGAAAACCTTGGATTGAAAGAGATCATGACAGAAGAAAAGAAGAAGAACTCTTAGAGTAGAAGAAGAAAGATTTAAAAGATTTCATGACTAGGAAGATCGCACACTTGATTGAAGAACAGGAGAATCAAGCGAAGCTCTTTGACACCAGATACTGATATGTCGAAGTTGCAAGAACACTAGAAGACTCACAAAAGAATGAAGTACCTATTCCAGAAACAGATGAAGTATTACCCCTAGTTTCTAGGAAAGAATCTCAAGAACATGAAGTTACTATGCCAAGAGGAGATAAGAATCAGAATGGTAAAAGGAATACAGAGATGAAGCTCACTGGGAAAAAAGCTAGAAAGCTAAGTAAGATGAGAGCTACGATTGAAAATTTACAGAAGGTTCCAGAGGGAACTTCGCAGAAGGAAAATTTTCAAAATTGGAACTTCGCCAGGATATCATAACAACGTCACATGGCACTTCACCATGGCAAAGAAATATAGCCATTAGGGACAGTGTAACCATTAGACCGACCCCCCGAACGGGTAGAAAATCATTTATGGTCAGAAAGTTCACCACCAGACTGTTGGATAGCACTGTAACAAACAGAACCGAGTTAATGAAGGATTCTCACCCGTTGCAAGAGATCTGTGGCCTAGTTATCTATTTATCCTGTCGCACCATGCACCGATAACACTTTTTCCAATCGTGATTATCTGAGCCTGCAGATTCGTTGATTTTGCATAGTAATCACCATGCTATTTCCATCCATCCCATTGCAGTGACTAGTTACTCTTTGAGCCCAAGATACTCAACCCCAAGTAAGGTCTGAGAGAGTAATGTTTGTAGGTGTACAGGCATCATTGACGAGAGGAGTGCAAGCCTCTCCGTCGACTACTCGTGGATTCGAACCATCCCGACCATCAGCAGAAAAGAGAACCAAGCACAAAGATGACTTAGTGAATGCAAAGTTGATCCCGACCATATTGCCCGACTACATCCCGCCTCTAGCCGGTTCGGTGAGTCGCGATAGTGTGCCAAGAGATTTTGAGTACACCATAGTTATTGCGTACCTCCCGAAGGGGATATGCGCAGTTCGAGCGAACTAGGACAATATCACCACATTGAAGTTCAGCGACTTCAACTTAGGAGATCGCAAGATCTATAATATGCTCGCCCCGTATAAATATTTGACCAAGACAAAGGGGAAGAATTCAAAGATAATCCCCAGTCGTGGACTTTGAACCTCGTGCAGTCCACCCTGCTGAATGTCTTTAAAATCCCACACTTTGAAAGGAACCATGAAGTCAATGCTTGTGTCAAGCTATTAATTTCATGTTACCATGGCGGCTACTTATGGCTAGATCGTTGTATCACAGTCGATCTGACGTTGATCCATAGGATCACAAGACTGAGTATGCAAGGATCTGATCCATAAGAGTTCTATCCAGGAAAAACTGTATATCGCGCACTCGCACAGAAGATCAAGGATACATACAATGATGTTGAAAAGGGGATGCGGGGCTACAAGGTAGCTTCTATTTAGAGTGGCGCAGTGCGCCTAGCATGTCAACTGATAGTTGTAAAGCTAGTATGGAAGAACCGACCTACGCAGGTCACATGCTTTGTCGTTGACCTCGCAGGGAAGTGTGCGGAAGGCCTACAGATGAACTGGGTGAAGTACCTAGTTAATATGTTGGAACTAGATTTCCGAGAAGCATGGGATCAGGGTTATGAATTTCACTTTAGCTGGCTCCTGATCCTCATCGCGTTTGTTTTCTGGAATATGTCGGAAGGTGCGAGCTTCCTGGATATTGAACCATTCAAGCCGCTTGCTGCGAAGTTCACCACACTCTGGTACTCTAGTGATATGAACAAACAGTGGTAGTCAAACATTGTTTTTCATACATATTACCTTCAGCTGAAGAGAGCCATCTAAGCTGAACCTCATATGAGGCTGAACACCCTACATAGGTTCTGACCCCTGATAAAATTCAACGCAGATCGACACTTCATATACATTATAGCGCAAACAGATGAACACAAGAAACAACACCAGTCATACTATAAAATTACAGAAGAAGACCTTGAGGAGATCACTAAGGACTGGTCAACTAACCTCCTTATCCCCTCCAACCCCGCAAATATGTCAGACCCCGAACTGGATAGCCCAGAGGCCACTCACAAGGAACAAAACACACCCGGAACCAGCAGAAGGAAGAAGACTGAAGAGGTCCAAGACTTACGTAGCACATCAGGAAAGACTTCCTCCATATCACCTGGTTGAGGGGGTGATGAGGGTTCTTGGTCATATTAGACCTATTTTTGGGGACTTCGAGAGGCTGTCGAAGGAGGAGCGCAAAATGAATCATAGATCACTGTATCTCGACCCCTTTTAGGGATTTTTGGGTTTTGGGATTATTTAACGGGTATGGGAATGTCAGCCCATGGGTTTACCCATGTATAGGCCTAATTTTGTAATATTAATGTAAAGCTAGGAGATGTAGGAAGTAGTTTGATCTATGTGATCGGAGAGGGGTAAGTAGTGCTAAGTGCTAGTGCTTGATCTATGTGTTCAAAAATGTAAGTGCTTTGTGCATATTGTATGAGGCTTGCAAGGCTAAGTGCAAGTAACCGTGTGAAGGCTTGGTGTTGCACTCTAGCTCGAATAAGGAGGATTTGGTGGAGTGCACGCAGATCTCCTGTCTTCCACAGAGTAGGATTTTGAGGCTATGTGCCTGTAAGAAGCTTGACCAACAATAATAAAGAAGAGAAGAGTTGGTGGATGTAGCCCCAGGGTGGGGGTGAACCACGTACATGCTGTGTTGCTATACTTTGTGTGATGTATTGATGTGTTTATGTGTTTACTTGCTAAGTGCTTGATATAGATAGATAGATTTGTTGATGCTTTGTGCTTAATGATGTATATGGATGCTAGATCTGACCTATGTGAATGTGCTTAGTGCTTGAATCTACTAGATCTAATCTATCTCTTTATGCTAAGTGCTACTAGACCCCTTAGATTTGAATGAATACTGAGATGTTCCAAGATTAAGATTTTATCTGCGAAGTGGATAATGGTTAAATATTGATTAATTGTAGTTGATAAGTTCTCTGTTAATTGTTACAATCACAGATCTATGTCCCAGCTAAGGTTGCATACACTGGAGTCCTGCAACCACCCCTACCAATACATCGGGTGAGACTTCATCTACTTTGCAGGTGTTGCCGAAAGGGCCGATAGTTAGGGTTTTGTTGGTGCATTGTTGTAGCGTTGAACCCTGGGTCTGCCCCTGTTCCAACATATGTGTTCAAATGAGGATTTGACTCAAAAAATAGGACTGACCTTTCCTTGAATAGAGTTAAGATAAAAAAAATCCCTTAACCAATTGAGATCCCACAAAAACTACCCGACAAATCAAGGAAAAATGGCTGCAATAACTTCATCGCCCCCCGATAACTGTGCACAAGGTGATGAACAAGGGATTATTTCTCCCTAAGACACTTAGGGGGAGCAATGATAAAGGTTTATCCCTCCTTGTATATGGACAGGGGAGTGATGAAGCTAAAACAAGACCAAAATATTAAGGAAAAATGTAGCATTTTGACCTCCAACCGATAGGTTTCTCTTCCAACTTTTCTAGGGATTATGACAACCACTTCTTCTTGATAATGAAGTTGCGACACTTAAATATGACACTTGGTAAAGTATGACACTTAGATGCGACATTTGGTAATGTGACACAATTATAACACTTAAGTGGAACATTTGGTAGTACAACACTTAAGTGTGTAACATTACGTACCCCATATATCCTTCGTAAGTGCATTACAAAGTTACAATTAACTTAAAAGAAAAAAACATGTTTTTAAAATCAAATTAAAAAAAATGTCAAATCATATCAAATATTACTAAAATTTATACAAAAGATACTTTAAAATAAAAGAAATTATATATAAAAACATTTACATTTTAAAATAAGAGAAATTATATATAAAAACATTTACATAATAGATGACCGCTTTCTCGTCACAAACTACATAGATGACCGCTTTCTCGTCCATATTTTGTAATTAAAATAGTAATCAAATGGAGAGTTGATTATAATAAACACAAATAGATGACCGCTTGATTGATGTAACGTTTCGTCTCCTAGGGAAGGCGCTTGCTTGTCCCAAATTGAATAGTCAATTAGACAACTAATAATACTCAAGTTTTTTAAGGTTTTGAATTTTTTTTATAAAGTCAAACATTTTGAAGAATTTTAAAAATAAAGTATGATGGACCAATTGAATTTTAATAAACATTAATCATTATAATCATAAATAAATTATTTTGATTTTATTAATTATATATAATAAAAAATAATAATAATAACACAAATAATTATGCTTTCATTTTATTATATTTTACCTTCGTCTAATAATATAAAATAGATCACCACCAGATAGATCACCACTCTCTCCATATTTTGTAATTAAAATAGTATTCGAGTGGAGAGTTAGATTATAGTAGACACAAATCTTTTTTATTTAATTAATTTCCACCACGACAGGAGCCATTGGAGCACGCTACATAAGTCCGAACTGCTCTTTGCGCTACGAGATTTATAGCTTTTTCAATACTTCCATCTTCCCTTCGCCGCTCCTCCGGTATCCGGTATCTTCGTTCACATATAGTGTTTTTTTGTTCATTTTCTGAAATAAAACATAGCCAATTCACTAAGGCTGCATGTGCAAATTTGCAGTCCTAAAGATCTAAGGTGTTTGGGATAACTCTGGGCGTACTAGCCGCTACGCTTGGATTAATTGCAGCCATATGTCTTTGGAACTCGAATTTTCGAAAACCTTAGGAACGCATTTCTCGAACCAGAGGTCCTGAAATTACTAATTCATTCACTTGTATCTTGTGAACTGTTCATATATCTTGAAGAGAGYAGGAAGAATAGAAAACGAAATTAAACAACAGAGAGAAGGAACAAATACACAGCTGAATTCAAACTCAAACTGATGCTGAACATGTTGATTCACATGAATTTATAGAAAAAATTACAAGCTGCGGGATTGTCTCGAACCCTCCAGAGCTTCCCGCGATTTCTAGAATTCTATTGATATTTTTCTGCAGTCCGCCGTCTTTGCCAACTACCACAATTAATTCTCTGCTTCTAGATGTTTTCCTACGGCCACTAATAAACATTACAGGTTTAATCTCTGTTTTAACATATCTCTTTACCGCATATATTTCTTTAGTTTGAGCCTGTTTCACTTGTATCTTGTGAACTGTTCCTATATGTTTTCACAGGTGAAGGAGGAGAAATTAACTTATCTTGTGAATATTTTACTTGATAATAAATACAGACCCAAAATAGCACACTTTGGTTTAGCCAAACTTGTTGCAGAAGATCAGAGCCACGTTACCACAGGAGTTGCAGGAACTATGTAAGAATTCTCTTTACTCCCCAACTTTATTCAATATATTAAATTTAACAAAATGCAAAACATGAGCCAATTACAAAGGATCATATAATTTTAAGAGGGTTAAGATATGGAGATTTCATTGTGGATAACATTGTGCAGAGGTTACATGGCGCCTGAGTACGCCTTACGCGGACAGCTGACAGAGAAAGCAGATGTATTCAGTTTTGGAGTCCTTGTTCTTGAGATTATCAGCGGAAGAAAGAATCATAGTTTGCCTCAACACATGGAGTTTCTCATCGAAGCAGTATGGCTGATGTGATGTGGATCTCATCTTTAAAGTATAAAGTAAAATTTTCTAAGACGTTTATAGAATTATGATTCTTGCTAACTTTGGTTTATGCTTTGTTCAATTGCCAGACATGGAGACTGTATAACGAAGAGAGAGCAGTAGAAGTTATGGATCCCACATTGGAGGGCAGTTATTCGTATGAGGAAGCGGTTAGAGTAATTAAAATTGGTCTTCTGTGCACTCAAGCAGCTGCGGCGGTGCGGCCTTCGATGTCCCGCGTGGTGTCGATGCTGACCAGTGAGCGAGAACATCTTTCTTCGCCGACAAGGCCTGTTTTCGTAGATCTGGATAGTGTGGCTCTTAGAGTTATTGATCCTGACGAAGCATCAAGCAGGACAACAACTTCTTCTACGAGACCTTCCGATATCTATTCTGCAGCTGCCGATCCTTCATCAGGCACCTTGGAGCCGAGGTGAAAATCAGCCAACGCCTGTTTTAGAAATGAAAATTTATCATAATTCATAATAAACAGCTGATAATTTGTAGAGATAACTTTCACTTGCACTTCATAGCTTTTGAATCTGGGATACAAAATGAACATGTTTGTGTTCTTACAAATGTGCACATGTTTGTGAGCCTATAGCCCCGACTCTTTTAAGAATGTGTGCATGTTCTTAAGAGTGTGCACAATCGATCCATTTTTATCAATATACCACACTTTTTGCAATTTCTTGAGCAAATTGAGTAACAAGATTTGAGGAGAGATAGAGAAGGCATTGTAGGACTATGCTAATGTGGTGTTTGATTGGTTCTAGGCAAGTTTTTCATTGAATTTGATTGTTTTTGTATTTCATAATTTTTTAAATTATAAAAAGAAATAAAATTATATTTCCCCCCATTAAAATGCAACATACTTAAATAACATGGAGCCTACACCTAGAGAAACCCAAACCCAACATCACCACATGAAGAGAGACCAAAACCCAACCTAGAACCATGAAACATAAACTTTGAAATTGATGTAGGTTGAGGTCATTAAGAATCCTTATACAAGACTTAAGAAATGTTAGATATCCCTCATGACTATCACTAGCCACATCCCTAGATGCCATTGTTACTTTAATTGCAAATTCCCAAGGCCACTTAACACACATTTCTAATTACAGGGATAGAATGTTTGACTATTATAGGATGGGTCTAAATAAAAACCAGGTCAAAGACCTCAACATTTCAAAACAAGATTTGATGACATTGTTTATTGACCTATGAACTGGAATACAACCTCCAATCATAAATAAATGCATTTGCATGGACTGGTACACCTACAACCATTTGTAGATAATTGGATGGATAGGTGGTTCATGGTTTTTGACAAACCTCCCCACAATAATAGAGAGGTGTCTTTGTATTTCCTTAGGAAATTATGGGTTGAGTTTATTTTAGGTCATCATGTCAACTACTTTGACATTGGTGAATTCTAAAGGGTGTGTCATGGGTCCACACATGATCGAAAAACCAGTAGAAGTGACCCATTGCTAGGTCATCATCCTCCTAGGTGGAGGCCTAACACCCCTACCCATCATCCTCCCATATTAGAAAACATTAACCAGACCTAGCCATCCATTTCCACCTTGATCCATAGTCTCATGCAACATAGGGCATTCATAGAATTATCCTCTGTCAGGAGGGACCTTCGGGTGATGTTGGAGGAGGGGTTGGGACTTCAAGCCCAACAACAGAGTCTAGCTACGAGAGGTTGCATGGACACACTAGGTGTTCCCATCCTAGTTCATATGACCCTCACGTATACTTGAGTTGTGGGAAGACATGTTATGGGTCAATCAAGGCCACTAGACATCAAAGTTTCATGGAGGAGGTTAGTATATTGATCATGTCTATTTTCTTTATATAGTTTATTGTGCGTTTTTTTTTATATCTAATTATATCATGTTTGTAGTTGCTACATTCAAATAGCAGAACCTCAACACCTACAAATGCATTAGTGTTAGTTTCCACTATTGATGTAGCTATAACAACAACCTACTCATTTGGTGTACTACACACACAGGTATGGTGGAACTTTGTTTATCCTTGCAATCATGGTGTATATGCATACACGTTTATGGATATGTATGAGCTTCAATATTTTTTTGTACACATTCGAGACAGTTTATGTCATATTAAAAAATAAAATTTATAACAATTTTTCAAGTACACATTAAAGTACAACTTATGTCATATTAAAATACAATTTATAACAATTTTCCGAGTACACATTAAAGTACAATTTATAATGTCATATTAAAATGTTGAAATTTGATTGGGTTCTTCCCCTTAGCAAATTATACCACATGGATAGTAAAAATCGACAAATTATAAGGTTTATATTGACATGCACTTCCATTTGTATTTGAGTAATACACCTAGTCTATGCCATCCTTGTCTCTCATTGAGATTTTATCCATTGAATCCATGTGTCATTAACTTGATCTTCCACCTATCTCCTAAGTCTACCCATGTCCTCCATGTGGCCTAATGTTATGTGGTCTTATACTTTTGAAGGTAGAGAGGCATGCAACATAAGTTTGTTGAGAAAGGGTTTCCATCCACATAGTACAAGAAATTCATGAATTAAAATGGTCCTTCCTAAAAACAATTTTCACATGGTTTTTGTCTATGTTCTAGATTTTTTTAGTTCATGTGGATATGTTGCACAATGAATGCTAACTTGATCTTTCTTAACCATGTTTTTCACTTCCACTTTGTTGCAATAGTTATATTGTGGGGTATAATTGTGGCCTTCATTTAATTTTCATATGCTCCTCTTCCCCCTTGAAAGCTTTGGTCATAGAATAAAGAATGAGGTAATATTGGTATTTTCCATGGGTTCTCCACACAATGTGTTGGATCATGTTGTCATTGATGCCAAAAGTGTGATTGATTGATGTCATTGATTGATGTAAAGTGATTGATTGTTTGATTGATGCCAAAGGATGATTGAAAGATGTCAAAGGTCAAATTTTTAGTATAATGATGAACATGGATCAATGGGTTATCATTGATACATGATGCATAGATGAAGATAGATCAATGAGTTATCATTGATACATAATTCATAGATAAATATGGATCGATATGGTTTCATTGGTATATGATGTAGTGTGGATTGATGCAAAGATGAATTATTATAGTCTTATCATGGTTGATAAAGTGTACAAATGGATGAACTCCAAAGTGGTCCCCTTATGGTGAAAGCCCTCATGAGAAGATGCTTTGCAGCTAAGTTATCCTAGAAGTACGGTTAAAGGAATCATGCTTGTATGTGGAATAATGACAAGAAGATCAATGAATTTGTTGGTGAAACTATCCTATATGGATAGTGCTTGTCATGCCATTTCTGGTGTTATGTGGAACGTCACATAACTCCTCATGGTTTGACAGTTATGGCCTTATGAAGTTGAAGGACCCCCATATGAAGGCTTGAAGCCCCAAGGTAAAAGAATTCAAAGTGCCCTAAAAGAAGAAATCATTATTTAAATGATAAAGCAAAGCAACAAAGTCAAGGTGGATTATTTAAATAATAAAGAGAAGTGACAAAATCAAGAAGGAATATTTAAATGATAAAATATTGAAGAACTTTCTATTTGTGGAAAGTGGTTAACCCTAAAATAAGGAAAATAGGTTAAGTGACCTAGAAATGGGTTAAGTGACCTATGGGATGAAAGTATAAATAAGATAGCAATGGTCTCTTGTAATACATCCTTTTTGTGGATCAATGGAGAGCTTCTTGTGAGAATATCTTTTGGAGTATTGATGAAGAGCTTCTTGTGAGAGCATCTTTGGTATGGATCTCTTGAGCATGATAGAATATATAGAAATAGAGTGTGAGAAAGATCTCATGGACGCATCAAAGTTTCAGCAATATCATAGATCTTGACAGAAAAAGTCTCGGAGCTTCAGAAACCTTAGTTTTTGAGGTGTATGCGGGCTGTAATGGGCCAGGGCGCGTACATACGTGAGCTGTATGAGGACAGGGCATGTACAGTGGATAAAATCATGAAGATTTGTGTTTGAGCTGATGACTGGCTGTTGAAGATTGTAGCAGGTTCTAGATCTGCATTCTATGGGCTTAGATCTGTCATTGAGACTCTAGTGTGGTTACATTATTGTCTTGATGGATACTATTGTTTGTGTGCTGTGAATGCTTAGGGAATTCTTGGTATGGCTGTTATGATGTGGTTTAGTTTGGTTGATGGAGTAAGCAGTACTCATGAGATTCAACGGTAATATGATTGCTATGGTATACTATTTGTTTATACATGATTGATTTAACATTCATATTGATTGGTTGTGGAGCATGAGTAAGCTATTGAAGAGATTGGATGTGTTGTGACTGGCTGGTGGTCAGTTTGGACAGTGGAAGACATAAGAAATTATGCTTTCAGGTTGCATATGATTTGAGTATGTGATGAAAAGAATACATCCTAATAGCTCAGAAGGCATACACATGTTTCATTTTAGACTGACCACGTACATACGCGGGTTGTAGTGAGCCAGGGCGCATACACACGCAGGCTGCACTACTGACAGGTCGTGTACCTATGACAGATTGATATCTGTGGAGGATTATTGCCTCATCTCAGTTTGTGATGAGGATGTAAGCTGAGTCTTGCATATAGAATTGGTGCTCTTGTAGAGTTGTACTCTATTCAGTTGTTGCTGGAAACCCCATGGATTGTATTCCGTAATAAATAAAAAATTGTACATACATCTTGTGTTCTTTGTGTTCCTTGTGGAGATGATTTCTTGATGATATATTGTTGATATATGTTCACATACAACTGGTTATAAATAACAACAATGAGTAATGTGTTAATGGTGATTGTTAACTAAGGAGTTTTGTGTAAAAGGAAAGTTTTGGTAAAAAGAGCCTCACACTCATTCACCCCCCCCTCTAAGTGTGGAAGGTGTGTCCAACAATTGGTAGGTGTGTCCAACACAATGAACCTGTGACATAGATAATTCATTCATGGGATATTAAAAAATACCTCTAATTTCACTAAATATTTATAAATACATTTCAAAACCCTTCTGTTTAAACCCCCTCCCAATACATTTTTGCAATCATTAATTAAAAAAATTGTTTTTAATAGTTATTCCCTATTTTCACCAAATACCTCGTTTTATACCCATTGAATACCTATAACACCCCCCCATATCCCATACCCCTCTCCCCCTACCCACCCACACCCCCCAATACCTACAATATGTTGACTCTATTTTTCACAATTTTAAAGCACCCCTTTATGAATGAATGTGACAATATATTGGTCAACAAGGTTAATCCCCTATGTCATTTTCCTTGCATACATAATTCTTCTACAAACTTCATGAGAACTTCCTCCAAATCTTCCTTAGTCACATAATATTGAAATCTAGTCCTCAACATTTTTTTAATTGTCATGGTTGATTTTTAAAAGAACACAACAAGTTGGTTGAAGCTCTGATACCAACTTGTAGTGTTCAAGAACCTTAAATAGAACAATTTTTGCAACTAGGGAAATAACTAAAATATAAACACATATTAAGAGATACAAGTAAGGAAAAATGAGGGCATTTTCACACCCAAGGGTGTCTAGCACCTTCAAATTGAGTAATGCAAGAATATGTCTCCAATAAATACCATAAACTAGTTGGTTGTATTGATAAAATGATAAGGAAAATACATATGAGAGGGGAGAAACCTCTATTTATAACGATAATGATGCAAAAACCCAAGCTTAAAAATTATGTTACTAATTAAGTAATTGGTCCATTGTTATATTAAATAATTCCTTTTACAAATATAACATATGAAATCATTTAAGCATACACATAAAATAACTCATGTACATGGCATGTAATATGTACTAAGGATATTGTGATTAGGTACACAAAACTATTCTTATTTAGGTATTAAAATTTTCTTTCTTGAATATTTATCATTCTAGTTGGTTACAAGGGCGACCTCCTTTTTGTCTCACTAGGTTATTATAGTGTCCTATTTGACACTTCCATTATCCCATTTGTATTTTTTAGTAATGCATTCTTATTTCGAGTTAGTTCTTGGTGTTAGCTAAAGTCCTAAAAGAAATTTGGGATGGTTTCCTTGGGTAGGTGGGGTTTCTTTGGCTTGTTGTAATTTGATCTCAATCAAATAGTGCATACAACCTTTTAAAATTTTAAATAATTTTGAGTGCAACAGACAGACTACTCCATAGCTGAAGTGCACACAATGTCATTCATCATGCATGCATAGGCTTAAACCTATTGTAATTATTGTCATTGATGTCAAAGGATTGATATTGTCATTAATATCATATTACAACATTATAATACACACAACGTTTCTAAGATTGATATATATATATATAGGTTTATAAGTATATTAAAAATGAGGTGCATGTGAAAAAAGTAAAAAGTGAAATGGTGGTTTCAAACCTATGGGTTTGGGTGTTTTCCCATCGTATTTTTCCATGGTATTTGGAAAATTAAAATAAAAAAGAGGAATTAATCATTAAATTAATGTAAATGTCTCTTCATGAAGGGTTATGAAAAATTATAAAAAGAGAAAGTGCATGTGTGAAAAATTGATGAGCAAATATTGAATATCATTTCAAAAGGGAAGAGTTGTGAAATTAGTTTCAAGTCAACTTGGCATTTTCATGATATATTACTTTTTTGGACGTTTAGACCTTGAAATTTTTAGGAGATGAAGAAGATATCTCTACATACATGTGGTCAAAATTTCATATGTTGGTTCACTCTCTGTTTGGAGATATTCCGTGGAAAAGTTAGGGTTCTCGAATGCTCTTGAAATAAGTTTCAAACAGGTTAGATTGACACTTTCACTATAACCTATTTTATAGGATATTTCAGACTGTAAAATTTTGAGGAGACGAAGGAGAGATCCTAGGTACATGTGGCCAAAATTTCTGCTTTTTTTCTCTACACTTTCAGAGATATGCTCTATGGAATTTAGGGTTTATGAATGCTCCTAAAATCCATTTCAAACAGGTAAACTTGGCACTTTCATTATATCTTCTTCTATGGGAATTTTTGAACTGTGAAATTTTCAAAGAACCGAGGAGACATACAAAAATACCTGAAGTAAGAATTTCAAATGTTGGTTCATTGTAATTTTGGATATATTCTTTGTGGAAGTTATATTTTATGAATGGTTCTAATATCCATTTCAAACAGGTCAGTTTGGAATTTTCACTGTAACTTGTTTTCTAATAATTTTCCAAAATGTTCATAGAACTGAGGAGACATATAGAAGTACCTCAAGTAAAAATCTCAGATGTTGGTTTAGTATACTTTCTGAGGTATGCTCTGTGGAAGTTAGGGTTTCTAAATGGTCTTGAGATTAATTTCAAACATGACAGTTTGGCGTTTTCACTATCACCTCTTTTCTGGGAATTTTCATACTGTGAAAATTTCAAGGATATAATGAGACATACAGAAGCACCTAAGGTAAGAATGTCATAATAAGATTTGAAAAATTGGATACATGGCATGATATACAAGTTTGTTCTTGGGAAGAGACCTAAAACAACAAGTTTTATGAAAGTTACTATTTGGAAATTCAAATTTTGGTTAGAACTAGTTAAGGCAGAAGTATTGAGAAAACACGGTGAAGGTATAAGTAGTGAGTGTACCTGGTAAAGTGATCCGAAAAGATCTTTTAAACGACAATGGTTGATTTTTAAATTTTTTATTAATTAATCATTTAGGAAACTGATGAAAGAGGAAGAATTAAAGAGGAAACATAGAATCCATTAAGAAATATATAGATCTGAAAAACCAACATGAAGAAAAACAAACCATAAACACCAAAGTGATAACGGAGTTCGACAATCTCGCCTACATCTCCGAGACTTTGTCTCAGTGGGTGAGGCTTTCTTATTTCTATTCAAAGCTTTAAAATTACATAATAATAGTTCCAAAAGGATTACAAACTGGTCTGGTTGTGTTCTATGGTCTCAAGAACCCAATAAAACTGACGACATTGAAAACGGATGAATGAAGCTCCTAGAAATGGCTTGCACTCCTCAATGGATCATTATCTTCATAAAATAAAAGTATTAAAAACAATATTTTGCAATGCTCAAAATGCCAAATAGATGGCTCCAATGGCTCTAGAATGTTCAAAAACCCTGAGCTGGGCTCTTCCTGCACCAATATTGGCAAAAAATTGAAGAAAATACAGTCTTGGGAGTTTTCTCCAATAACTTGCAGTCCTCTATTATGAAAAACACACCTACATGCCTCTGAACCCGGATACATGTGTGTTCTCACTTAAAAAATCTTTCACACACCTGTTTCAGCAATTCAAGTGATTTTTCTGCACCGTTAAGGTGCTGGCACCTTTTCCTTGGCAGAGGACGAGGTTGTATGGCCCATGTGGCCAAGCGCTAGGATAAATACCCGCACTCATCGGCTAGACCCTCCTCCATTTTCTCCCAGTCACGTGGCTTGGCCCATGTCGCCATGACTTGATGCTCCATGTACTCGCATCCTTATATCCCTTGGTCGTTAGCTCCTGGTTATGCGCCTGGGTCGGTGGGCTAGCCCGACCGACCGAGCGCTAACCCATATCTCCATGCCAAACATATACACCAGGGTCATATGCGAGTTACATGTGACCGCACTGGAATAGATCACAAACTAAATGAACCTATTGCTCCAAAACATAAGAAGTGTGGGCATATGTTGTGGGCATGTGGTTTTGTTTGCATCCGCCCAAACCAAAACGTTGCAAGTTTAAATAAAAGTGGTGTTGTATGTAGTTAAGCACCATCGTGTAGGCGAGCTGGTATTCTGGCCTAAGCGAAGACTTGGCTGCCCATACAGGTCACGCGGTCGACTCCCATGGACTCTCAAACAAACTTTTAATGAAAACTGTCAGCCAATGGAGGGGTGCCACATTGCAGCCCAAGACTGGGCCACGTGGCACCACATTATTCGCCCGAACCAGGACACGTGTAAAACCAACATTCCCCATCTATCAGCTACCCATTTAGCCATGTACCTTCCATGTTAGCCCATTTCCACGTGTCGTATGGACCTTGCCACGTCATCCTATGCCATGTGTCACCCTTGCAGTGGTGCCACATGTCACACTCTAACTTGTCCACATATGCACCTACCCAGTCAACGCCTGTCCATGTCAGCATGAAAACGTACCCTGCCACATCACCTGTATGGCCTGTATAGTCAGCTGCCATGCCAACACTGTACGAATTGTACAGACTGCACAATCATCATTTTTTTTACCAATTTGGCCAAATGAATGGACCACGATATCTTTCGCATATGATGTTTGTTTGAGCCCGTTCAAGTTGCGTTGGGTTCATAACATCGAGGCCTATATACACATCCATTTTGAAGAGATTCTAAGCACTTTGAGTTTTAGGCCTTCTTGGACCCATTTTGGATCCTGGATCCATTTTGGATCACACATCCCCACTAAATACCTTTTGGTCCTCCAAAAGGTTACAAAATGGACCTTACTGATTACATACTCATAATGACAAAACAAAACACTATGTTGTTCAAAATGATGTTATAATAGGTCATCATTTCAACATGTGTGATTACATTAATGGAAGCAAAATACAATGAAGTTGTGACATCCACTTCCCGCATAAGCAAGTGACTATTTTCTTTCCTTACGGTGTTCCTCTTGCTTCATTGGTACCGTCTCTTCCTTTGTGAGTACATGCATAATCCTTTTTTCCTTCTTTGGATGAAAATCTGGATTAAGCTTCGAACAATTATCCTTTTGATGTCCACCTTTGTTGCAATAAGTGCAATGGTTTTTTGGCATCCAGACTTGTTTTCGCTTCTCTTTATTCCATTTTAGAGTTGAGTCTTTATGTCGTGTCTTGTTCCTGGTTGTCATTTATTTCTTGTCTTGTTGATCTTCACTTTTCTTTGGACATGACTTTCATTCACTATCACCATCAGGGAGTGGTACACCATCACCTTTCGTGAAGTGTTCCCATAACGACTTAAGATGGTCATTCGAAGCATTATTTTCTTCCGATGTTTTGGAGCCCATCTTGGAGAATGCTCCAATATCCTCTTCGCCATATCCCAATCCTAAATAACAATGTCCTTCCACAACCTCTATGGGATTAACGATACCTTTTCCCTTTTTTCCAAGGTTCTTTCCTTCATAACCCATATTGGTTAGCAATTTCAAACCTATACCTTTTGTATGTTTTTCAAATGCACCAAAAGAACCATATTGATGGGAACTATGCGAAATTGATGAATGACTTCCATTGCATACCTCAGAGATATTTTATGAATTCGATATAGAAGGCAATTCCTTCAATTCTTCTTTGATTTTGTCATTCTTTGAAGATTTCTCTTGAACCGATCTCTTTTGTTCCAAGTAGTATTCATACAATACTTTCACCATCTCGGCCATGGAAAAGAGAGTAGTTCACATATCCTTATCATCTTGAGAAAGACCCTCTTTAGATGCCATTTTCTCAACTGATATGAGATTTTCCCCGGTAAACATGCAAACACAAAAACCAACCACCAACCTTGCTCTGATACCAGTTGATCCGAAAATATATTTTAAATGACAATGGTTGAGTTTTAAAACATGCGTTACTTAACCATTTAGGAAACTGATGAAAGAGGAAGATTTAAAGAGGAAACATATAAGGCATTAAGAAATATACAGATCTGAAAAATCAACATGAAGAACAACAAACCATAAACACCAAAGTGATAACGAAGTTCAATAATCTCGCCTACGTCTCCGGGCCTTTATCTCATTGGGTGAGGATTTTTTATTTATGTTCTAAGCTTTAAAATTACATCATAATAGTTCCAAAATCATTACAAACTAATCGAGTCATGTTCTACCAGATCTCAAGAACCCAACAAAACTGACGGCACTGAAAATGAATGAACGAAGCTCCTAGAAATGGCCCACACTCCTCAATGTATCATTCTGTTCATAAACTCAAAGTATTAAAAACAATACTTTGCAATGCTCAAAATTCCAAATAGATGGCTCCAATGGCTCGAGAATGTTAAAAAATTGTTAGTTGGGCTCTTCCTACACCTGGATTGGCCAAAAATTGAAGAAAACACACTCCTGGGAGTTTTCTCCAATAACTTGCAGTCCTCTGTTCTGAAAAATTCACGTACAGGCCTCTGAACCTAGCTCTGTGTGCATTCCCTCTTAAAAACCCCGACACACACTTGTTTTCGCAATTCAGGCAATTTTGTCGCACCATTAAGGTTTTGAAAAATTTTCCTTGGTAGAGGATGAGGCCGTATGGTCCATGTGGCCACGCACTGGGATAACTACCCGCACCCGCCGGCTAGTGCCTCCTCCATTTTCTCCCAATCATGTGGCTTGGCCCATGTGGCCATGGCCTGATGCTCCATGCACCCACATCCTTATATCCCTCGGTCATTAGCTCCTGGTTATGTGCCTGGGTCAGTGGGATAGCCCGACCGACCAAGCGCTAACCCATTTTTCTACGCCAAACATATACACCAGGGTCATATGCAAGTTACATGGTCTGTTGGAAATCTCTCAATTCTCTGACTCTTTCCAAGTCATTGAACATGTTGACTTATTTTGACAATCATTCCTTTCTCCCTCACGGTATTCTCCCTGCCTTTCTGGTCTAGTTAGGTGGGAAGACGGTAGAGGTGGAAGTAGAGGTAGTTGATACGCCTCTTGATTATAACTTGTTACTAGGTCGCAATTGGATTTATTGTATGGTCTTCACTGTATTGTTCTTCTTCTATACTCTTTGTTTTCCTCATCAAGGGAAGATTGTGACGATCGACCAGTTATCCTTTGTGTACTCTAGTCCTAATGCATCTGTTGGACCATTGATCCCTGTGATCGAAAATTCTAAGATGACAAATGAGAATATCAGTGTAGGAATGTATTCTTCCCTTATGGGTACTTTCAACTTCTCAGCACCGATTCACCATGTTTACGCCATGTCCAATAGGTCTGTTTCGACAGGAAGGTCCATTCATTTCTGTACTTCCTATTTTAGTGATCCTTGGACCCTACCTTCCTCGACTTCATCTTGTGAGGGTAAGCCACCTACTAGCATTATATCACCAACCTATGGTAGTCATGTTGGAGATGGGTCAACAACCTCTGCTAGTCATGTTGAAGACCAACAACTAGTCGCTGCAAGTCATGTTGGGGGCACAATTCTAGTCATTCATAGTCACACTGCACATACATCACCAACCTCTGTTAGTCATGTTGGGGATCCATCACCAACCTCTGTTAGTCATGTTGGGGATCCATCACCAACCTTTGCCAGTCACGTTGGGGATTTTCTACCAACCTCTGCAAGTCATGTTGGGAGCATGTCACTAGCCACTGCAATTCATGTTGGGAGAATTCATATGATTGAGAAGCCTAGATGTCTCAAACGTAAGACCAAGTTCCTTTGTAGTCTTTGAAAAGGATATCACCTTACTTGTTTGTGCCCTGCTACTGTTATGGTGCCAGAAGTGTGGTCCTTTCCTGGGGGCCCTTTGGGTTATGAGTCGTCTTTGTCTTCCACACCTTCTTTGGTTGATACAGTAGTAATGCAAATGCAATATTTGGCTAAAACTCCTTTTCCTTTAGGGGTTGATGCATCTCTTGACCTTGTTGTCTCACATCCTGTTCAACCAGCGGTCGTGTCGATGCAATATTCGACTGACACCACTCCTATTTTTGGGGGTGATGCATCTCTTGACCTTGTTGTCTCGCATCCTATTCAGCCAATGATTGAAGAAGTGGTCATGCCAATGCAATATTAGATCGATCCCACTCTTCTCTTGGAGAGTGATAAGCCTAAGGAAGTCAAATTGTCGATGCAATCTTTGGTCAATCCCACTGTTCATTTGGAGGGCAATGCATCCTTTGACCATGTCCTTAGCATCTCTAGTTCTGTACCTTTTTCACTAGGGAGCATTCCACTCTCTTTGAGTATGCTCCCTCCAAGTCCTAGGGTGGTTTCCTTTGATTGGAATGACCTTGTAGAGCCTTGAATTCCTTCTTCTACACCCTTCTAGATAAATGGAATTCTTCGATATATTGTAGATAAGGTAACCTCTGCAAGTATTTTATTCTCCTCGACTTGGAAAACTTTTGATTTTCCCAAGCTTGTGTCAACTCTTCATAAGTTTTTGACCTTTCACAGAAGTCCTGCATGGGAGCCTTGGCCTCCCCCATTATATGTTTCTTATAATAACATCCATGAGTCTCAGTTAAGCTCTTTTCTGACTCATCTAAAAATAAAAAAGTTGCTGAGTGATTTGTCCTTTTCACACTTATTAAAGTGGACTTGAAAGCTCATGAGTCTTAGTTAAGCTATTTTCTGACTCATTTTCAAAAAGTGAAAAGATTGTTGAGTGAAATTGTCTCTTTCACACTCGTAAATTGGATTAGAAAGGATGTCTATTTGGCACAATTTTATCCCTTTTTCACACCAAGTAGACTAAATGTCATAAAAAAGGACATTTTTTGGCATTAAGTTGTGATTGCATCTCATGCCTTTGCTTGCAGTATTGAGCCTTTAGTCGGTTCTAGCTTTGCGTTATAAACTGTTTGCCTTAGCAATTTTGGATACTGAACCAAGCAGGGCCTTGTTTATATCCTTTTTAATTTGACACCCTATACCCAGGAGGGAACATTCCCCCAAGTGTCCATCTCCCACATGCATCTCCTTGCATTGAACATAGGTATGTTCCACTGTTGGAACTAGTTTTTATTACTTATGACACTCATTTCCTCCTCTGTATCATAGCATTCATTTGTTATGAAAAAACAAAAAAAGACGGGTGGGAAGGGAGTATTATCTTATATTGGCAGCAGTAGTTCCGCCTTTGAATAGAGCACAAATTTATTGAGTCCATTTGTCACCATAATTTTGGGTTTAGCATGGCCTTAGGAAGGTGATATCGTTACAGAGTCTTCTCTACTGACTAGTTACTCTTCCAGTCCCTATGGAGAATATCATTGATGCCTCCTGCACCTCATAGTTTTATCATTGAGTCTATGCTGCCAGAGTGTTCCACATGTCTCATGCTCTTTTTTAAAGGAAGTATATCAACCTTTATCGGCCACTCCTCATAACTCTTGACTTTGCATGTCGGCCATACCCTCCATTTGTCTTAGAGTCACATGATACTGTGGTCCTATAATGCACCCTGGCCCTACTTTTATCATTGGTAGGTAACCTTGAACCCAACAGTTGACATTTCGTCATTGGTCGTTGAATGGATGGCTTCCCTTGTGTTCAATGACAAGACATCGATTCACACATAGGGATTTGTGCAGTGTCTTGGATTCCATTAGCCTTATTGGTGGTTTCATCACCTTTGTTAGTAGTTTTCATCATTAGCTTCTATTTAGAGGGTATTTTTCATGTACTGCTTTCACTTGGCACACGCGCAAGATGCACAGGGTTGTTGGTTCGTGAACATGTTCTTCATCTGATTTCCACCAAATCATGAAGCTCCTTCCTTGTTAAACGTGTTGACTGATGAGAGATGCCTTAATGCTCTCCTTTCAATGGGTCTCCTTCCATCGAATTCAACTCATCTATTCTGGATACGGGACCTTGAGTCTTATGAGTACCTTGAGGTTTGAAGTCATTAGTGGCAGGCTCTCTTTCCATCGACAATTGGGAATACATCAATGTCTCCTGATCGATGGATTCCTTAGGTGTTAGACACTGACTCCTTTATTCACACTTGTAGGAATGTACTTGGTGCCTTGATACCTACTTTCATTATCGGTAGGTTGTCTCGTATTTTTTAAAGATATACCTCAATGAATAGTAATCAAACAATGTCTCATTGTGTTTGAACTCAACACGTTTATTCACATAATGTATACTTGCACCCTTGGCGGATAGTGTAGAAGACTTGAAGACATCACTATGTGGCTGCAACTTTCATGAGTTGTTACTTCCTTTTCATTGGATCAGTACCTATATGAATTCAATGATCATGGGAGATCATATTATACTCCATTGTATACAGATATCTTCAGATTGGTTTCGAGACTGGTTCTACTGGGCCTTGTTCGTGACTATGACAACTTTTGGCATGTAACTGCATTTGTATTTTCCTATTCATGGTCACAGACACTTGTTTGGTATATTTTCACATGGATCTGCAGTGTAATTCTATTGGCAGCCATGTATGTAAAGTTAGTGCAGAATGTAATGAGCAACTAGTCTTTCTAGCTACGTCGCCATAACTCCACTTCTAGGTTGTTTATAATGTATTTTGGCCATCGTAGATACTCCTCTGATCTCACACATTAGGGGGGATCTGTTATAGCAAGATTTGTCTCACCTTATGCAATCTTGCACAGAGGGCCTTTTTCCATTTCCCTATGCAGCCTTATCATCCCTGTTTGATAAATCCATAGCTGAAAATACATATGTTTCCACATGTATGCACATTTCCTACTATACAACATGTATATATGTAGGCTGCTCTACTACAACCCGTGTACATAGAGATTTGTGCCAAAAAATAAAAATTAAATGTCAGGTTTCCATGTCACGATGGGATATCTCTAATCCTTGGCCTTACATATACTATAAGCATTATGTCTCATCCCTTCAGTTCCATTTGAAGGCTATAAATGGGCCAATTCCAAGCTATGGAAAGGAGGAGAAATAATTCAACTTTGAGAGCAAAGTTACTGTGGAGAAATTATTACTTCATATTGAGTTTGCATCCCTTTATCCTTTAAGTCTAAACACAGTGTTCAACCCCCAAGCTCTTCCATTATTTATGGAGAACCTCATTATCTCCCTTCTATGAGCTTGCCTTTGGTGGAGGATTGAAGTGGTGGAGGCCTAGTTGGAAGGAGCTTAGTTTCTCAGTTCCAAACCATGCCGACACGGAAGTCAGTAATTTTTTCACTTCCGCTGATCATTTATTAATAGAAATACTCCTTTCCCATCCAATTGATATCGTGCAAATATATGAGTTATTATCCATGGGTGTATTTGTTATGTTTATTAATGGATTATGTTATCTAATGTGCCAACCTTTTATATTATCACTATATGCTTGTTATGCTCGTTTGTTGAGAATTTGTTGCAGGTATAAAGCTTTGCATCAAAGTGCTCAATGATGGACATCATCAAACATCTCGACGAGGTAGGCCTCTTTCTTATCTTGCTTGCATGCTGGTTTATATAGCATGTTTTTGGGATATAGTTGATTTATGGAGTCATATCCGTATGTTGTGGTTTACCCTAGTCATAGAGAGTTTTCCCCTTGTAACAATATACTTGGATGCATAGACATGAGAGGAATAGTCCAATTTATGTATTAATGGAAAGCCAACAAAATGGAACAAATTAAAATCTCAATTTCGATGTTGTAGCAGTTACTCCTAGCTATCATTTCCAACCACTTGGATCTCACATGATCAAAAGTATGATACTCTGAAATTCTCTCCTCCTTTTCACTCAAGTATGGCCTCCTTTATATAGGAAAAGGGGTATCACAACCATAGGAAAGTTTTTAGGAGATGATGTGTTCAAATGAGGATTTGGCTCAAAAAACAATATTGACCTTTCTTTGAATAGAGTTAAGATCGAAAAAACCCCTTAACCAATTGATATCTCTCAGAAACTACCTCACAAATCAAGGAAAAATGGTTGCAACAACTTCATAGCCCCCGCATAAATATGCAATGAACAAGGGATTATTGCTCCCTAAGATACTCTAGGGGAGCGATGATCAAGTGATCCAGGTGGATATCGGTGGCCACCCACCGTTTTCGACTGACTCAAAACAGTTTTCTCGCAATTTTGGCAATTTACTATTTTTAGCAGTTTTTAACCTCCGGGGCCATTTTGAGGGCTCAAATGAAGGTTTTTCGAGATCGAGGTTCTCAATGATAGTCTCTGTACATTTCTTTCATTAATATAAATAATGTATTACTATATATATGTTTTTATAGTTGCATCTCTGATACATTTATGTTATCTTACTGAATATATGCGATATCTTTGTGCATTTCTTTATTATATCTTCGCTCGCATTTTTTGCCGAAAATAATCCGGATCATCAAGGTTTATCCCTCCTTGTATATGGGTAGGGGGGTGATGAAGCTCAAACAAGGCCAAAATATTAAGGAAAAAGGTAGCATTTTGACCTCTAACTGATAGGTTTCTCTTCCAACTTTTCTATGGGTTATGACAACCACTTCTTCCTAGTGATGAAGTTGCGACACTTAAATATGGAACTTGGTAAAGTGTGACACTTATATGCGACATTTGGTAGTGTGAAACTTAGGTGTATAACAATTTTGAAACTTAAGTGTGACATTTGATAGTGGGACACTTAGGTGTGAAACACTAGGTACCCCATATTATCCTCTCTAGGTGCATTAAAAAGTTACAATTAACTAAAAGAAAAAAATATGTTTTTAAAATCAAATTAAAAGGAATGTCAAATCATATCAAATATTACTAAAATTTGTACAAAAGATGCTTTAAAATAAAAGAAATCATATATAAAAACATTTACATCATCACTCTTTTTATTTATATTATCTCTCTAGTATTTTAAAGACCAAATTTTACACACTAAATAAAATAATCCTTTGTTCAAAATGAATTTTACTCATATATATATATATATATATATATATATATATATATATATATATATATATATATATATATATATATATTCTATTGGATGTATCTTGGGTGGTCGGGAGGAATGATTGTTACCCTCCCCACCCAGGTTCAATTCCTTGTAAGTGACATGTTATGCTCTTAATGAGTCTATATGATGCTCTTGTTGTTGAGCCCCCAATACACTGAAAATGCTCGATCACCCCGTAAGGTTTTTCGTGGACGTAGAAAGCATCGATATATATTATATAATAAGTTTTCATTTTATTAACTGCTTGGTTGCTCACTGACTGCTTCCCTTGCCGGGCTATATATCAAATGAGAGCATGAATACTACCTCGCTGTAGCACATTGCTAGTCTCCCTGTTTAGGTTACACACGGTTCACTTTGTTTACGTATGGGAAGGCTCACATGCTACTTCAATATGTGCCATATCCTTTCATAACAGGCTGGGTATCAATCTTGACTTAACTCGATTGTAAATTTCGGTAGGGAGGACGAGTCAAACCCAATTTAATAGGAGTAAGTTAACTCTGACCAAAAAAAAATAAGGACTTGAATCCTGTAAGATTTTCAAGGTAGTTTAAGTTTGGTAAGGATCAAAGTTTCATGCATTTCAGAACCTTACCTCAGTTTTTTGCTCCATTTTAAATCAACCCAAATGCTCAGAAAATAGATCAGAATTTTAGATTGGCAGGAAATTTAAAACCGTCCTAGAAAAGTAACTCTGGAGGGAAGATTGCTCCAAAGTTAACCCACTCCATTTACAATAGGGTTGAAGATAGCCAGTATCAACTACAACGGACTCTCCTTAAAACTACTATATTTCATAATTTTAGAAATATTTATTAAATTGTAATTAAAAGAAAATATTCTTTTTAGCATTTTAAAAATTAATATAGTTGATGATCGTGGTGGTGGTTAATGTGTATTAGATTAAATTAGATTAAATTAGTTAGACATTAAAAAAGTAAGGAATTATTTGGAAATTTTTGGAAATTTTTAGAATTTTATTTCAGTGCTAAAAAAACATCAAAGAAGAGTTCCAAGATCACCATAATTTAATTGATTTAAAAAATTATAAAGATCCATAATCTAAGAAATATTTTAAATAAATAACAAAACTAAAACACATCTACAAAAGTGGTGAAATACTATTTTTAAAAATAAGGATAGAATATGATTTTTTTAACCAATTTCAAAAGATTTAAACTTTTCATTTAATTTTATTTGTTTTTTAAGATTAGGATATTAATATCACTTGGATTTTTTACAATGTTTTAAATTTTTTTAATTAAAATCTATTTAAGGCATTAAATATATTTTTACAAATGGAAAAATATTTATTTATTTATTTTAATTTCAAAACTGGATCATTGATAAATAATAGCGTTGAAGAGATTTAAAATATAAATTTAATGATTGTATACATGTTAGGTAATTTGAATGGTTTATTTTTAAATGGAAAAAATATGTTATGATTTATTTTTGTTTATTAAAAAATATTGTTATTTTTCATGTGATGTTTTGATTTTGATGTGATTAATTTTATATCATTTTTGTTGAATGATTTTAGAAGGAAAATTATTTATTTTTATTTGACATTATTTAGTAGAAGTGTCCAAAATAAAATATTATTTAAACAAGTTGATTATATTGTTTAAAAAATGATACACTTTGATTAAAATGCAAACAAATTTTATAGAATAAAAAAATTATATATGAAAATAAAATATTATGGGTGTTTGCATGAACATACATGAACATGTTTGCGCTCTTACAAAATGAACATGTTTGTTTTCTTACAAACGTGCACATGTTTGTGAGCCTATAGCCCCAACTTTTCTAAGAATGTGTGCATGTTCTTAAGAGTGTGCACAACCGATCCATTTTTACCAATATACCACACTTTTTGCAATTTCTTGAGCAAATTGAGGAACAAGATTTGAGGAGAGATAGATAAGGCATTGTAGGACTATGCTAATGTGGTGTTTGATTGGTTATGGGTAAGTTTTCCATTGAATTTGATTGTTTTTGTATTTCATAATTTTTTAAATTATAAAAAGAAATAAAATTATATTTCCCCCCAATTAAATGCAACATACTTAAATAACATGGAGCTTACACGTAGAGAAAAACCAAAACCAACATCACCACATGAAGAGAGACCAAACCCCAACCTAGAACCATGAAACATAAACTTTGAAATTGATGCAAGTTGAGGTCATTAGGAATCCTTATACAACACTTAAGAAATACTAGAGATCCCTCATGACTATCACTAACCACATCCCTAGATACGATTGTTACTTTGATTGCAAATTCCCAAGTCCACTTAACACACATTTCTAATTACAGGGATAGAATGTTTGACTATTATAGGATGGGTCTAAATAAAAACCAGGTCAAAGGCCTTAGCATTTCAAAACAAGATTCGATGACATTGTTTATTGACCTATGAATTGGAACATGACCTCCAATCATAAAGAAATGCATTTGCATGGACTGGTACACCTACAACCATTTGTGGATAATTGGATGGATAAGTGTTTCATGTTTTTTTGACAAAACTCCCTACAATAATAGGGAGGTGTCTTTGTATTTCCTTAGGAAATTATGGGTTGAGTTTATTTTAGGTCATCATGTCAACTAATTTGACATTGGTGAATTCTAAAGGGTGTGTCATGGGTCCACACATGATCGAAAAAACAGTAGAAGTGACCCATTGCTAGGTCATCATCCTCCTAGGTGGAGGCATAACACCCCTACCCATCATCCTCCCATATTAGAAAAAGTTAACCAGACCAAGCCATCCATTTCCACCTTGACCCATAGTCTCGTGCAACATAGGGCATTCATAGCATTATCCTTTGTCAGGAGGGACCTTTGGGTGATGCTAGAGTAGGGGATGGGACTTCAAGCCCTGCAACAGAGTCTGGCTAGGAGAGGTTGCATGGACACACTAGGTGTACCCATCCTAGTTCATGTAACCCTCATGCATTCTTGAGTTGTGGGAAGACATGTTATGGGTCAATCAAGGCCACTAGAGATCAAAGTTTCATGGAGGAGGTTAGTATATTGATCATGTCTCTTTTCTTTATATAGTTTATTGTGCAATTTTTTTTATATCTAGTTATATCATGTTTGTAGTTGCTACATTCAAATAGTAGAACTTCAACACCTACAAATGCCTTAGTGTCAGTTTCCACTATTGATGTAGCTATAACAAAAACCTACTCATTTGGTGTACTGCACACATAGGTATGGTGGAACTTTGTTTATCCTTGCAATCATGGTGTATATGCATGTGCTTTTATGGATATGTAAGAGCTTCAATATTTTTTCGTACACATTCGAGACAATTATGTCATATTAAAACATAAAATTTATAACAATTTTTCGAGTACACATTAAAGTACAATTTATGTCATATTAAAATAAAATTTATAACAATTTTCCAAGTACACATTAAAGTACAATTTATAATGTCATATTAAAATGTTGAGATTTGGATGGGTTCTTTCCCTTAGCAAATTATACCACATAGATAGTAAAAATTGACAAATTATAAGGTTTATATTGACATACACTTCCCTTTGTATTTGAGTAATACACCTAGTCTATGCCATCCTTGTCTCTCATTGAGATTTTATCCATTGAATCCATGTGTGATTAGCTTGATCTTCCACCTATCTCCTAAGTCTACCCATGTCCTCCATGTGGCCTAATGTTATGTGGCCTTATAATTTTGAAGGTAGAGAGGTCTGCAACATAAGTTTGTTGAGAAAGGGTTTCCATCCACACAGTACAAGAAATTCATGAAGTAAAATGGTCCTTCCTAAGAACAATTTTCATATGTTTTCTGTCTATGTTCCAGATCATTTTAGTCCATGTGGATATGTTGCACAATGAATGCTAACTTGATCTTTCTTAACCAAGTTTTTCTCTTCCACTTTGTTGCAATAGTTATATTGTGGGGTGTAATGTGGCCTTCATTTAATGTTCATATGCTCCTCTTCCCCCTTGAAATATTTAGTCATAGAATAAAGAATTAGGTGGTATTCGTATTTTCCATGGGTTCTCCACTTCATGAACATGTGACATAGATAATGCATTCATGGGATATTAAAAAATAACTCTAATTTCACTAAATATTTATAAATACATTTCAAAACCCTTCTGTTTAAACCCCCTCCCAATACATCTTTCCAATCATTAATTAAAAAACTTGTTTTTACTAGTTATTCCCTATTTTTTCCAAATACCTCATTTTATACCGCCCGAATACCTATAACACCACTCCATACCCCATACCCCCTTCCCCCTACCCACCCACACCCCCCAATACCTACAATACGTTGACTCTATATTTCAAAAAATTAAAACCCCCCTTTATGAATGAATGTGATAATATATTGGTCAACAATGTTAATCGCCTATGTCATTTTCCTAGCATACATAATTCTTCTACAAAATTCCTGAGAACTTCCTCCAAATCTTCCTTAGTCACATAATACCGAAATCTAGTCCTCAACATTTTTTTAATTGTCATGGTTCTTTTTAAAAGAACACAACAAGTTGGTTGAAGCTTTGATACCAACTTGTAGTGTTCAAGAACCTTAAATAGAACAATTATTGCAACTAGGGAAATAACTAAAATATAAACGCATATTAAGAGATAGAAGTAAGGAAAAATGAGGGCATTTTCACACCCAAGGGTGTCTGGCACCTTCAAATTGAGTAATGCAAGAATATGTCTCCAATAAATACCATAAACTAGTTGGTTGTATTCATAAAATGATAAGGAAAATACATATGAGAGGGGAGAAACATATATTTATAATGATAATGATGCAAAACCCTAGCTTAAGAATTATGTTACTAATTAAGTAAGTGGTCTATTATTATATTAAATAATTCCTTTTACAAATATAACATATGAAATCATTTAAGCATACACATAAAATAACTCATGTACATGGCATGTAATATGTACTAAGGATATTGTGACTAGGTACACAAAACTATTCTTATTTAGGTATTAAAATTTTCTTTCTTGAATATTTATCATTCTAGTTGGTTACAAGGGTGGCCTCCTTTTTGGCTCACTAGGTTAGTATAGTGTTCTATTTGACACTTCCACTATCCCATTTGTATTTTTCAGTAATGCATTCTTATTTCGAGTTAGTTCCTGGTGTTAGCTAAAGTCCTAAGGAATTCTGGGATAGTTGCCTTGGATAGGTGGGGTTTCTTTGCCTTGTTGTAATTTGATCTCAAGAAAATAATGGATACAACCTTTTAAAATTTTAAATAAGTTTGAGTGCAACACACAGGCTACTCCATAGCTGAAGTGCACACAACATCATTCATCATGCATGCATAGGCTTAAACCTATTTTGAGTATTGTCATTAATGTCAAAGGATTGATATTGTCATTAATATCATGTTACAACATTATAATACACACAACGTTTCTAAGATTGATTTATATATATAGGTTTATAAGTATATTAAAAATCAGGTGCATGTGAAAAAGTAAAAAGTGAAATGGTGGTTTCAAACCTATGGGTTTGGGTATTTTCCCATCGTATTTTTCCATGGTATTTGGAAAAATAAAATAAAAAAGAGGAATTAATCATTAAATTAATGTAAATTTCCCTTCATGAAGGTTTATGAAAAAGTATAAAAGGAGAAACTGCATGTGTGAAAAATTGATGAGCAAAGATTGAATATCATTTCAAATGGGAAGAGTTGTGAAAATAGTTTCAAGCTAACTTGGCATTTTCATGATATCTTACTTTTTTGGACGTTTAGACCTTGAAATTTTCAGGAGATGAAGAAGATATCTTTGCATACATGTGGTCAAAATTTCATATGTTGGTTCACTCTCCATTTGGAGATATTCCCTGGGAAAGTGAGGGTTCTTGAATTCTCTTGAAATCAGTTTCAAAAAGGTTAGCTTGACACTTTCACTATAACCTACTTTATAGGATATTTCAAACTATGAAATTTTGAGGAGATGGAGGAGAGATCCTGGGTACATGTGGCCACACTTTGCTCTTTTTTTTCTCTACACTTTCAGAGATATGCTCTGTGGAATTTAGGGTTTCTGAATGCTCCTAAAATCCATTTCAAACAGGCCAGCTTGGCACTTTCATTACAACTTCTTCTATGGTACTTTTCAGACTATGAAATTTTCAAAGAACGGAGGAGACATACAAAAACACCTGAAGTAACAATTTCAAATGTTGGTTCGTTGTAATTTTGAATATATTCTTTGTGGAATTTAGGGTTTATGAATGGTTCTAATATCCATTTCAAACAGGTCTGTTTGGAATTTTCACTATAACTTGTTTTCTAATAATTTTCCAAAATGTTCATAGAACTGAGGAGACATATAGAAGTACCTCAAGTAAAAATCTCATATGTTGGTTCACTATACTTTCTGAGGTATGCTCTATGGAATTTAGGGTCTCTAAATGGGCATGAGATTAATTTCAATTAGGACAGTTTGGCATTTTCACTATCACTTCTTTTCTGGGAATTTTCATACTGTGAAAATTTCAAGGATATAATGAGACATACAGAAGCACTTAAGGTAAGAATGTCATAATAAGATTTGAAAAACTGGATACATGGCATGATATACAAGTTTTTTCTTGGGAAGATTCTTAAAACAACAAGTTTTATGAATGTTACTATTTGGAAATTCAAATTTTGGTTAGAAATAGTAAAGGTAGAAGTAGTGAGAAAACACGGTGAAGGTAGAAGTAGTGAGTATACCTGGTGAAGTGATTTGAAAAGATATTTTAAATGACAATGGTTGAGTTTTAAAACATGTGTTAATTAACCATTTAGGAAACTGATGAAAGAGGAAGAATTAAAGAGGAAACACAACAGCCATTAAGAAATATATAGATCTGAAAAACCATCATGAAGAACAACAAACCATAAACACCAAAGTGATAATGGAGTTAGGCAATCTCCCCTATGTCTTTGGGCCTTTGTCTCAGTGGGTGAGGCTTTGTTATTTTGATTCTAAGATTTAAAAGTACATCATAATAGTGTTAAAAGGATTACAAACTGATTTGTTCATGTTCTACTAGATATCACGAACCCAACAAAACTGATGGCACTGAAAACGGATGAATGAAACTCCCAGAAATGGCCCTCACTCCTCAATGGCTCATTCTCTTCATAAATTCAAAGTATTAAAAATGATACCTTGAAATGCTCAAAATTCCAAATAGATGGCTCCATAATGTTCAAAAACCCTTAGTTGGGCTCTTCCTCCACTAGGATTGGCCAAAAAGTGAAGAAAATACACTCCTGGGAGTTTTCTCCAATAACTTGCAGTCCTCTGTTCTGCAAAACACACCTACAGGCCTATGAACCCAGCTCTGTGTGCATTCCCACTCAAAAAATATGGCACACACCTGTTTCTGCAATTTGAGTGATGTTGTTGCACTATTAAGGTGCTGACACCTTTTCCCTGGCAGAGGACGAGGTCATATGGTGCATGTGGCCAGACGTTGGGATAACTACCTGCACCCTCCAGCTAGCCCCTCCTCCATTTCTCTCGTTCATGTGTCTTGGACCATGTGGCCATGGCCTAATGCTCCATACACCCACATCCTTATAGCCCTTGGTCATCAACTCCTGGTTATGTGCCTGGGTTGATGGGCTAGCCCGACCAACCAGGCGTTAATCCATATCTCCGCACCAAACGTATACACCAGGGTCATATGCGAGTTACATGTGATCACGTCGGCATAGATCATGGGATGAAAGAACCTATCATGCCAAAACATAATAAGTGTGGGCATATGTTGTGGGCATGTGGTTTTGTTTGCGTCGAGGGTTGGGGCTAGGCCCCAACCCTTTACTCTTCCCAAACCAAAACGTTGAAAGTTTAAACAAAAGTGGCGCCATATGTAGTTAAGAACCATTGTGTAGGCTGGTTGGTATCCCATCCTACACAAAGACTTGGCCACCCATATAGGTCTCGCGGTTGACTCCCATGAACTCTCAAGCAAACTTTCAACCAAAACTGTCAGACAATTGATGGGTGCCACATGGCACCACGTTATTCACTCAAACCAGGATGTGTCAAACCAACATTCTCCCATCTATCAGCTACCCAGTCAGCCATGTACCTTCCATGTAATCCCATTGCCACATGTTGTGCGGACCTTGCCACATCATCTTGTTCCACGTGTCACCCTTGTAGTGGTACCACATGTAACACTCTGACTTTTCCATATCTGCACCTACCTAGTTAGCTCATGTCCACGTCAACATGCCAACACACCTTGCCATGTCAGATATATGGCCTGTATAGCTAGCTTCCATGCCAACACTATACGGATTGTATGGACTGCACAATCATCATTTGTTTTTGCATGTTTGGCCAAATGAAAATATAGTGATATCGTTTGCGTACGACATTTGTTTGAGGCCATTCAAGTTGCATTGGGTTCGTAACGCCAAGGCCTACACACATGTCCATTTAGAAGAGATTCTAATAACTTTTATTTTTAGGCCTTCTTGAACCCATTTTGGCTCCTGGATCCATTCTGGATCACACCTCCCCACTAAAGACCTTTTGGTCCTCCAAAAGGTTACAAAATGGACCTTACTAATTACATACTCATAAGGACAAAACAAAACTATGTTGTTCAAAATGATGTTATAACAGGTCATCATTTCAACATGTGTGATTACATTAATGGAAGCAAAATACAAAGAAGCTGTGCCATCCACTTCTCGCATAACCAAGTGACTGTTTTCTTTTCTTCATGGTGTTCCTCTTGCTTCAATGGTACTACCTCTTCCTTTGTGAGTCATGCATAATCCTTTTTTCCTTCTTTGGATGAAGCTTCGGATTAAGCTTCCAACAGTTAGCCTTTTGATGTCCACCCTTGTTGCAATAAATGCAATGGTTTTTTGGCATCCAAACTTTTTTTCCCTTCTCTTTATTCCATTGTGGATTTGAATCTTTATGTCATGTCTCTTTCCTGGTCGACATAAATTTACTGTCTTTTTGATCTTCACTTTTCTTTGGAGATGACTTGCATTCACTATCACCATCACAAAGTGATACACCATCACCTTTCATGAAGTGTTCCTGCAATGAATTAATATGGTCATTCGAAGAATTATGTGCTTCCGATGTTTTGGAGCCCATCTTGGTGAATAATCCAATATCCTCTTCACCATATCCCAATCCTAAATAATGAAGTATTTTCACAACCTCTATGGGATTAATGATACATTGGCCCTTTTTTCCAATGCCCTTTCCTTCATAACCCATATTGGCTAGCAATTTCAAACCTATACCTTTTGTATGTTTTTCAAATGCACCAAAAGAACCATCTTGATGGGAACTATGCGAAATTGATGAATGACTTCCACTGCATACCTCAGAGATGTTCTCTGAATTTGATGTAGAATGCAATTCCTTCAATTCTTCTTTGATTTTGTCTTTTTTTGAAGATTTCTCTTGAAACAATCTCCTTGGTTCCAGGTAGTCTTCATACAATACTTTCACCATCTCGGCCATGTAAAAGAGAGTAGTTCGCATATGCTTCTCATCTTGAGAAAGTCCCTCTATAGATTCCATTTTATCAACTAATATTATCTTTTCCCTGGTAAACATGCAAACTCAAAAACCAACCGCCAACCTCGCTCTGATACCACTTGATCTGAAAAGATCATTTAAATGACAATGATTGAGTTTTAAAACATGTTCTAATTAACCATTTAGGAAACTGATGAAAGAGGAATAATTAAAGAGGAAACATAGAAGCCATTAATAAATATACAGATATAAAAAATCACCATGAAGAACAACAAAACATAAACACCAAAGTGATAATGGAGTTCGAGAATCTCACCTACGTCTTCAGGCCTTTGTCTCAGTAAGTGAGGCTTTATTATTTATGTTCTAATATTTAAAAGTACAACATAATAGTGCCAAAAGGATTACAAATAGATCTAGTCATGTTCTACCAGATCTCAAGAACCCAACAAAACTGACAGCACTGAAAATAGATGAACGAAGCTCCCAGAAATGGCTCGCACTCCTCAATGGCTCATTCTCTTCATAAAATCAAAGTATTAAAAAAAATACTTTGAAATGCTTAGAATTACAAATAGATGGTTCCAATGGATCCATAATGTTTAAAAACCCTTTGTTGGGCTCTTCCTGCACCTGGATTGGCCAAAAATTGAAGAAAATACACTCCTGGGAGTTTTCTCCAATAACTTGCAGTCCTCTGTTCTGAAAAACGCACCTACAGGCCTCTGAACCCAACTCTGTGTGTGTTCTTGCTTAAAAAACCTAGCACACACATGTTTCCGCAATTCGAGTGATTTTTTCACACCTTTAAGGTGATAACACCTTTTCCCTAGAGAAGGATGAAATCGTATGGCCCATGTGTCCAGGCGCTGGGATAACTACCCACACCCACTAGCTAGCCCCTACTTTGTTTTCTTTTGGTCATGTGGCTTGGCCCATGTGGCCACGACCTAATGCTCCACACGCCCGCATGATTATATCCCTTGATCATTAGCTCTTGGTTATGCGCCTGGGTCGACAGGCTAGCTCAACTGACCAGGTGCTAACCCATATCTCCGTGCCAAACGTATACACCAGGGTCATATGTGAGTTACATGTGACTGCAATGACATAGATCATGGGTTGAATGAAGCTATTGTGAAAAAATATAAGAAGTGTGGGCATATGTTGTGGGCACATGGTTTTTTTTGCATTGAGGGATGGGGCTAGGCCCTAGCCCTTTACTTTTCCCAAACCAAAATGTTTCAATTTTAAATAAAAGTGGCATTGCATGTAGTTAAGCACCATTGTGTAGGAGGGTTAGTATCCCAACCTACATGAAGACTTGGTCACCCATATAGGTCATGCGGTCGACTGCCATAGACTCTCAAACAAAATTTTAACCAAATTTGTCATCCAATGGAGGGGTGCCACGTGGCAGCCCAGGACTAAGCCACATGGCACCACGTTATTCTCCCAAACTAGGACACATGTCAAACCAATATTCTCCCATCTATCAGCTACTGTGTCAGCCATGTACCTTCCACATCAGCCCATTTCCACATGTCGTACGGACCTTTCCATGTCATCCTCTGCCACATGTCACACTTGTAGTGGTGCCAAGTGTCACACTCTGACTTGTCTAAATCTCCACCTACCCAGTCAACACCTACCCACTTCAGCATGCCAACACACCCTGCCATGTCACTTGTACGGCCATACAGCCTGTATAGTCATCTTCCATGCCAACACTGTATGAATTGTACAGACTACAAGGTCATCATTATTTTGCCTGTTTGGCCAAATCAACAGATTGCAATATCTTTCACGTACAATGTTCATTTGAGCCAATTCAAGTTGTGTTGGGTTCCTAACGTCGAGGCCTACACACACATATGTTTTGAAGAGATTCTAATAACTTTGATTTTTAGGCCTTCCTAGACCCATTTTGGCTCTTGGATCCATTTTGGATCACACCTCCCCACTAAATACCTTTTGGTCCTCCAAAAGGTTACAAAATGAACCTTACTAATTACATACTCATAAGGACAAAACAAAAAACTATGTTGTTCAAAATGATATTAACTGGTCATCATTTCAACATGTGTGATTACATTAATGAAAGAAAAATACAATGAAGTTGTGACATCCACTTCTTGCATAACCAAGTGACTATTTTCTTTCCTTCATGGTGTTCCTCTTGATTCACTAGTACTACCTCTTCTTTTGTGAGTACATGCATAATCCTTTTTTCCTTCTTTGGACGAAGCTCCGGATTAAGCTTCCAATAGTTAGCCTTTTGATCTCCACCCTTGTTGCAATAAGTGCAATGTTTTTTTGGCATCCAGACTTGTTATCCCTTCTCTTTATTTTGTTGTGGAGTTTAGTGTTTATGTCATGTCTCCTTCCTGTTCGACATAAATTTTCTGCCTTGTTAATATTCACTTTTCTTTGGAGATGAATTGCATTCACTATCAACATCAGGGAGTGATACACCATCACCTTTCATGAAGTGTTCCTGTAATGACTTAAGTTGGTCATTCGAAGCATTACTTGCCTCCGATGTTTTGGAGCCCATCTTGGAGAATGATCCAATATCTTCTTCTCCATATCCCAATCCTAAATAACGAGGTATTTCAACAACCTCTATGGGATTAATGATACCTTGGCCCTTTTTTCCAAGGCCCTTTCCTTCATAGCCCATATTAGTTAGCAATTTCAAAGCTATACCTTTTGTATGTTTTTCAAACACACCAAAAGAACCATCTTGATGGGAAATATGCGAAATTGATGAATGACTTCCATTGCATACCTCAGATATGTTTTATGAATTCGATGTAGAAAGGAATTCCTTCAATTCTTCTTTTATTTTGTCGTTCTTTGAATATTTCTCTTGAACCGATCTATTTCATTCCAAGTAGTATTCATACAACACTTTAACCATATCAACCATGAAAAAGATATTAGTTCGGATATCCTTCTCATCTTGAGAAAGTCCCTCTTTAGATGCCATTTTCTCAACTGAGATGAGATTTTCCTTGGTAAACATGCAAACTCAAAAACCAACCCCCAACCTCGCTCTGATACCACTTGATCCGAAGCGATCTTTTAAACGAAAATGGTTGAGTTTTAAAACATGTGTTAATTAACCATTTAGGAAACTGATGAAAGAGGAATAATTAAAGAGGAAACATAGCAGCCATTAAGAAATATAAAGATCTGAAAAATCAAAATGAAGAACAACAAACCATAAACACCAAAGTGATAACGGAGTTTGACAATATTGCCTACATCTCCAAGGCTTTGTCTTAGTGGTTGAGGCTTTCTTATTTCTGTTCGAATATTTAAACATACATCATAATAGTTCCAAAAGGATTACAAACTAATCTAGTCGTGTTCTACCAGATCTCAAGAACCCAACAAAACTTACGACACTGAAAACAGATGAACGAAGCTCCCAGAAATGGCCCACACTCCTTAATGAATCATTCTCTTCATAAACTCAAAGTATTAAAAAAAATACTTTGAAATGCTCATAATTCCAAATAGATGGATCCAATGGATCCATAATGTTCAAAAACCCTTAGTTGGGCTCTTCCTGCCCCTGGATTGGCCAAAAATTGAAGAAAATACACTCCTGGGAGTTTTCTCCAATAACTTGCAGTCCTCTGTTCTAAAAAACGCATCTACGGGCCTCTCAACCCAACTGTGTGTGTGTTCACATTTAAACAAACCTGGCACACACTTGTTTCTACAATTCATGCAATTTTATCACACCGTTAAGGTGTTGGCACCTTTTCCCTGGCAGAGGACGAGGTCATATGGCCCATGCGGCTAGGCGTTGGGCTAACTTCCCACACCCTCCAGCTATCCCCTCCTCTGTTTTGTCCTGGTCATGTTCCTTGGTCCATGTGGCCATGCCTTGATGCTCTACGTGCCTGCATCCTTATAGTGCTTGTTCGTTAGCTGTTGTTTATGTGTCTGGGTTGGCAGGCTAGCTCGACCGACCGAGTGCTAACCCATATCTCCACGCCAAACGTATACACCAGGGTCATATGCAAGTTACATGTGACCATGTCGACAGAGATCATGGGTTGAACAAACCTATCGCGTAAAACATAAGAAGTGTGAGCCTATGTTGTGGGCACGTGGTTTTGTTTACATCGAGGGCTGGGGCTAGGTCCCAGCCCTTTACTGCGACCAAACCAAAACGTTGCAAGTTTAAATAAAAGTGGTGCCATATGTAGTTAAGTACCATCATGTAGGAAGGATGGTAGCCTGACCTACTTGAAGACTTGGCCACCCATATAGGTCATGCGGTCGACTGCCACAAACTCTCAAACAAACTTTTAACCAAAATTGTTAGCCAATGGAGGGGTGGAATGTGGCATCCTAGGACTAGGCCACGTGGAACCACATTATTCGCCCAAACCAGGAAACGTGTCAAACCAACATTCTCCCATCTATCAGCTACCCAGTCAGCCATGTACCTGCCATGTCAAGCCATTTCCATGTGTTGTACAAACCTTGCCACATCAGCCTATGCCACATGTCACACTCTAACTCGTCCACATCTGCATCTGCCCAGTTAGTTCTTGTCCACCTTAGCATGCCAATGCACCCTACCATGTCACCTATATAGTCATATGACCTATATAGTCAAATGCCACATCAGCACTATATAGACTGTATAGACTGCATAGTCATCATTTTGTTTTGCATGTTTGGCCAAATGAAAAGATCGTGATATCTTTTGCATACGACGTCCATTTGAGCCCGTTCAAATTGCGTTGGGTTCATAACATCGAGGCCTACACACACGCCCATTTTGAAGAGATTATGAGGACTTTGATTTGTAGGCCTTCCTGGACCCATTTTGGCTCCTGGATCCATTCTAGATCACACCTCCCCACTAAAGACCTTTTGGTTCTCCAAAAGGATACAAAATGGACCTTACTGATTACATACTCATAAGGAAAAAAAAACACTATGTTTTTCAAAATGATGTTATAACAGGTCATCATTTCAACATGTGTGATTACATTAATGGAAGCAAAATACAATGAAGTCGTGAAATCAACTTCTCGCATAACTAAGTGACTATTTTCTTTCCTTCATTATGTTCCACTTGCTTCGCTGGTACCTCCTCTTCTTTTGTGAGTACATACATAATCCTTTTTTCCTTCTTTGGAAGAAGCTCCAGATTAAGCTTCCAACAATTATCTTTTTGATGTCCACCCTTGTTGCAATAAGTGCAATGGTTTTTTGGCATCCAAACTTGTTTTCCCTTCTATTTCTTCTGTTGTGGAGTTGAGTCTTTATGTCATGTCTCCTTCCTGTTCAACATAAATTTCCTATCTTACTGATCTTTAGTTTTCTTTGGAGATGACTTCCATTCACTATCACCATTAGGGAGCGATACACCATCACCTTTCGTGAAATGTTTCCACAATGACTTAAGCTGGTCATTCGAAGAATTACTTACTTCCAATGTTTTGGATCCCATCTTGGAGAATGCTCCAATATCCTCTTTGCCATATCCCAATCCTAAATAACGAGGTCTTTCCACAACCTCTATGGGATAGACGATACCTTGGCCCTTTTTTCCAATGCCCTTTCCTTCATAACCCATATTGGTTAGAAATTTCAAACCTATACCTTTTGTATGTTTTTCAAATGCACCAAAAGAACCATCTTGATGGGAACTATGCGAAATTGATGAATGACTTCCACTCCATACCTTAGAGATGTTTTTTTTGAATTCGATGTAGAAGGAAATTCATTCAATTCTTCTTTGATTTTGTCCTTCTTTGAAGATTTCTATTGAACCGATCTCTTTCGTTCCAAGTAGTCTTCATACAACACATTCACCATCTTAGCCATGGTAAAGAGAGTAGTTCACATATCCTTCTCATCTTGATAAATTCCCTCTTTAGATACCATTTTCTCAACTGAGATGAGATTTTCCCTGGTAAACATGCAAACTCAAAAACCAACCACCAACCTCACTTTGATACCACTTGATCCAAAAATATATTTTAAATGAAAATGGTTGATTTTTAAAACATGTGTTAATTAACCATTTAGGAAACTGATGAAAGAGGAAGAATTAAAGAGGAAACATAGCAGCCATTAAGAAATATACAGATCTAAAAAATCAGCATGAAGAACAACAAACCATAAACACCAAAGTGTTAATGGAGTTTGGAAATCTCGCCTATGTCTTAGTGGGTGAGGCTTTCTTATTTCTGTTTGAATATTTAAAAGTACATCATAACAATTCCAAAAGGATTGCAAACTGATCTGGTCATGTTCTACCAAATCTCAAGAACCCAACAAAACTGACGGCACTGAAAATAGATGAACGAAGCTCCTAGAAATGACTCGCACTCCTCAATGGCTCATTCTTTTCATTAAGGAGTGATGAATGTTCAAAAATCCTTAGTTGGGCTCTTCCTGCACCTAGATTGGCCAAAAATTGAAGAAAATACACTCCTGGGAGTTTTCTCCAATAACTTGCAGTCCTTTGTTATGAAAAACACACCTATTGGCCTCTGAACCCAACTCTATTTGTGTTCCCACTTAAAAAACCTGGCACACACATGTTTCCATAATTAAGGTGATTTTGTTGCACCTTTAAGGTGTTGACACCATTTCCCTGGCAGAGGGTGAGGTCATATGGCCCATGTGGCTAGGTACTAGGTTAACTGCCCACACCTGCCAGCTAGCCCCTCCTCCATTTTCTCCGGGTCATGTGACTTGGCCCATGTGGCCACGACCTAATGCTCGATGTGCCCACATCCTTATATCCCTCGGTCGTTAGCTCTTGGTTATGCGTCTGGGTTGATAGGCTGGCTCGACTGATCGGGCACTAACCCATATCTCCATGGAAAACGTATACACTAGGGTCATATGTGAGTTACATGTGACCGCACTAACATAGATCATGGGATGAAGGAACCTATTGTGCCAAAAGATAAGAAGTGTGGGCATATGTTGTGGGCATGTGGTTTTGTTTGCGTCAGGGGCTAGGGCTAGGCCCCAACCCTTTACTCTACACAAATGAAAAGGTTGCAAGTTTAAATAAAAGTGGCACCATATGTAGTTAAGAACCATTGTGTAGGCGGTCTTGTAGCCCGGCCTAGGCGAAGACTTAGTTGCCCATATAGGTCACGCGGTCGACTCCCACAGACTCTCAAACAAACTTTTAACTAAAATTGTTAGCCAATGGAGAATTTCAAGTAGCATCCTAGGATTGGGCCACGTGGCACCACGTTATTCCCCTGAACCAGGAAACATGTCAAACCAACATTCACCCATTTGTCAGCTATGTAGTCAACCATGTACCTGCCACGTCATCCCATTTCCACGTGTCGTACAGATCTAGCCACATCAGCCTATGCCACTTGTCACCCTTGCAGTGGTTCCATGTGTCACACTCTGACTTGTCCACATATGCACCTTCCCAATCAGTGCCTCTCCATGTTATCATGCCAACGCACCTTCCCACGTCACCTGTATGGTTGTACGACCTGTACAATCAGCTTCCACATTAGCACTATACAGATTGTATGGACTGCACAATCATCATTTTGTTTTGCATGTTTGGCCAAATGAAAATGTCATGATATCTTTCATGTACGACATATTTTTGAGCCCATTCAAGTTATGTTGGGCTCATAACATCGAGGTCTATAGACACGTCCATTTTGAAGAGATTCTGATCACTTTGAGTTTTAGGCCTTCCTGGACCCATTTTGGATCCTGGATCACACCTCCCCACTAAAGACCTTTTGGTCCTCCAAAAGGTTACAAAATGGACCTTACTGATTACATACTCAAAAGGAAAAAAAAAAATACTATGTTGTTCAAAATGATGTTATAACATGTCATCATTTCAACATGTGTGATTACATTAATGGAAGCAAAATACAATGAAGTTGTGACATCCACTTCTCGCATAACCAAGTGTTTGTTTTCATTCTTTCATGGTGTTCCTCTTGATTTTATGGTACTGCCTCTTCCTTTGTGAGTACATATATAATCATTTTTTCCTTCTTTGAATGAAGCTCTGGATTAAGACTCCAACAATTATCCTTTTTATGTCCACCCTTGTTGCAATAAGTGCAATGTTTTTTTGGCATCCATAATTGTTTTCCGTTCTCTTTCTTCCATTGTGGATTTGAGTCTTTATGTCATGTCTCCTTCCTGGTCGACATAAATTTCTTGTCTTTTTTATCTTCACTTTTCTTTGGAGATGACTTGCATTCACTATCACCATCAATGAGTGATACACCATCACCTTTCATGAAGTGTTCACGCAATGACTTAAGCCAGTCATTCGAAGCATTACTTGCTTCCAATGTTTTGGATCCCATATTGGAGAATGCTCTAATATCCTCTTCGCCATATCCCAATCCTAAATAATGAGGTCTTTCCATAACCTCTATGGGATTAAAGATACCTTGGCCCTTTTTTCCAAGTCCCTTTCCTTTATAACCCATATTGGTTAGCAATATCAAACCTATACCTTCTGTATGCTTTTCAAATGCACCAAAAGAAGCATCTTGATGGGAACTATGCGAATTTGATGAATAACTTCCACTACATACCTCAGAGATGTTTTATGAATTTGATGTAGAAGGCAATTCCTTCATTTCTTCTTTTATTTTTTCGTTCTTTGAATATTTCTGTTGAACTGATCTCTTTCGTTCCAAGTAGTCTTCATACAACACTTTCACCATATAGGCCATGGAAAAGAGAGTAGTTCACATATCCTTCTCATCTTGAGAAAGTCTCTCTTTAGATTCCATTTTCTCAACTGACATGACCTTTTCCTTGGTAAACATGCAAACTCAAAAACCAACCGCGAACCTCACTCTGACACCACTTGATCTGAAAAGATATTTTAAATGACAATGGTTGAGTTTTAAAACATGTGTTAATTAACCATTTAGGAAACTGATGAAAGAGGAATAATTAAAGAGGAAACATAACATCCATTAAGAAATATACAGATCTGAAAAATCAACATGAATAACAACAAACCATAAACAACAAACTGATAACGAAGTTCGGTAATATCGCCTACGTCTCCGAGCCTTTTTCTTAGTGGGTGAGGCTTTCTTATTTATGTTATAATCTTTAAAATTAAATCATAACAGTGCCAAAAGTATTACAAACTAATCTGGTCGTGTTCTACCAGATCTCAAGAACCCAACAAAACTGTTGGCACTGAAAACGGATGAACGGAGCTCCCAGAAATGGCTCGCACTCCTTAATTGCTCATTCTCTTCATAAACTCAAAGTATTAAAAACAAAACTTTGTAATGCCCATAATTCCAAACAAATGGCTCCAATGGCTCTAGAATGTTAAAAACAGCTTAACTGGCCTCTTCCTGCACCTGGATTGGCCAAAAATTGAAGAAAATACACTCCTGGGAGTTTTTGCCAATAACTTGGAGTCCTCTTTTATGAAAAATGCAACTACAGGCCTCTGAACCCAGCTCTATGTGTGTTCCCGCTTAAAAAAACTGACACACACCTATTTCCACAATTCTGACGATATTTTCACACCGTTAAAGTGCTAGCACCTTTTCCCTAGTGCAGGACGAGGTCGTATGGATGATGCGGCTAGGTGCTAGGGTAACTGCCCGCACCCTCTGGCTAGCCCCTCCTTCATTTTCTCCTAGTCATGTACCTTGGCCCATGTGGCCATGGCTTGATGCTCCATGCACCCACATCCTTATAGCCCTTGATTTTTAGCTTCTGGTTATGCACCTGGGTCAACGGGCTAGCCCGATCGACCAGGCGCTAACCCATATATCTACGCCAAATGTATACACTAGGGTCATATGTGAGTTACATGTGACCACGTCGGCATAGATCATGGGCTGAATGAACCTATCACGCCAAAACATAAGAAGTGTGGGGATATGTTGTGGGCATATGGTTTCGTTTGCGTTGGGGGGCTCGGGCTAGGCCCCAACCCTTTACTCTTCCCAATGAAAAATGTTGCAAGTTTAAATAAAAGTCACGTCGTATGTAGGTAAGCACCACCATTTAGGTGGGCTAGTATCCCAACCTACGTGAAGACTTGGCCACCCATATAGGTCACGCAGTCGACTCCCATGGACTCTCAAACAAAATTTTAACCAAAACTATCAGCCAATGGAGGGGTGCCACATGGTATCCTAGGATTGGGCCACATGGAACCACATTGTTCTCCCGAAACAGGATGCGTTTCAAACCAACATTCTCCCATCTGTCAGCTACCCAATCATCCATGTACCTACCATGTGTCATACAGAACTTTCCACATCAGCCTGTGCCACATGTCACCCTTGTAGTGGTGCCACATGTCACACTTTGACTCGTCCACATCTCCACCTACCTAGTCAATGAATGTCCACATCAGCATGCCAACTCACCCTTCCATGTCACCTATATGGCCATATGACTTATATAGTTAGCTGCCATGTCAGCACTGTACGGAGTGTATGGACTACACAATCATCATTTTTTCTTGCATGTTTGGCCAAATCAACAGATTACAATAGCTTTCACGTACGAAGTCCGTTTGAGCCCATTCAAGTTGCGTTGGGTTCATAACGTCGAGGTCTTCACAAAAGTCCATTTTGAAGAGATTCTGAGCACTTTGATTTTTAGGCCTTCCTGGACCCATTTTGGCTCCTGGATCCATTCTAGATCATGAAGGTACAAGAAGAGAGAAGGCTTGGTGAAGTCAGAAACAAAAATCAAACTCGATGAAGATTGGTGTAGCTCACACAAAGAGATTGGTGTCTCTTTCTAAGTTGGTGCTTGGTGTCTCCAATAGATTGGTTTCTACAAATATTTGTAAGAGTAGGTTGGTTCTTATCATGGTTTGTACCAGTGGGGATTGGTGTCTCCAGTAGGTTGGTGCCTACAAATATTTGTGACAATCATTTGGTTCCTACAAAGAATTACAAAGGGATTTTTTTGTTGAAATTATGCTTATATTGAGAGGGTGGGGGGTGATTAGTGTCTCTAGTAGATTTGTTTCTGTGAATATCTATAAGATTAGGTTAGTTCCTCTCAAAAGTATATATTGTTGTCTCTTTCTATTTTGTTGCTTAGCAGTGGGGATTGGTGTCTCCAACAAATTGGTTTCTACAAACATTTGTAAGAGTAGGTTGGTGCTTATCATGGTTTATACTAGTGGGGATTGGTGTCTCTAGTAGGTTGGTGCTTATCATGGTTTGTACCAGTGGGGATTGGTGTCTCTAGTAGGTTGGTGCCTACAAATATTTGTGACAATCAGTTGGTGCCTACAAAGAATTAAAAAGATAATTTTTTGTTGAAATTATGCTTATATTGAGAGGGTGGGGGGTGAATCAACATAAGTTACTTTTTCCTTTGAATGAGAATGCATAGCTCATTCATTAACTTTATAACACTAAATGCAAATAAAATCAAATCATTGTACATCAATTTTAACGTAGAAACCCTTGTGGGAGAAAACCACAAAAAATTATCTTTATAAATATCTATAGGCACCAACCTACTATTACAAAGTTTGTAGGAACCAACCTACTGGAGACACCAATCTCCCCAGTTGAGCACCAACTTAGCAAGATATTGTTTTGACACTAATCTCCTCAACTAAGAAACAACTCGGTAAGAGTATATAGGCACCAGCCTAATATATTCATACCCAGAGTACTCTTGAATTCACTTGCATGCTTCATACTTCATGTGTTTCATAGCATCATACCCTTAAATTTGTTTCTCAAGTGCCTCTCTTTGCTTCATACCCTAGACATAGATTCAAACCTTAGTGAGATTTAGCCTTCATTCCCTAGCTAACCTTGTAGCATCATTCCTAGAATATAATCCCATATTGTAGCATCATTCCTAGAATATAATCCCATATTGTAGCATCAAAACCTCAAAACAATGCAATTTGCAACATTATAGACGTTAGTCCCTCATAACACACCCTCAGAACTCCAAGAAACTCCTCTTGCACACCATTAGAGCCCAAGAATACTCTCTAACTTCTCTTGCATACATAAGATCTCTTTTGTGCACATTAGAACTGATCTTCTTGCTTGTATTCTCTTCAAATGTGCACATCTGTCATGTATTTATAGTGTTCATGTGATCACTTTTTTGGGCTGACCTGTAAATACTGGTTGGGTCGACCTGAACTTTTTGACTGGGTTCTCTGACAGAAAAAATCATATCTCCTCATTCCTAAGGAGTTAGAGGAAGCCCCATATACTGTTGGAAAGGTATCTGAATAATATTTCCAACCATATAATCTATACTCCCATTTGAGATAGGTATTTAGAGTAAAAATTACTTCAAAGATAGGGTATCCAAACTAAGTATAAAAAATCCAGAAACAATATTTTCAACAATCTCCATCTTGCAATATTTATCTTGGACATATGTAGTCTCCCCTTGTCTTTGACATCAATGACAATAATATTTCCAATAATATCTCCCTTTTTCATTGATGGAAACACTTAGTCAATTATGATATTTCCCTTGTCTATAACTTTCCTTGCGAATAATTCTTCCTTGGTCCACAACTTCTCCCCCTTTGACATCAATGGAAAAGGGTTGCTCTCCCTGAGCTTATGCTTCCCTTTATTGACGATATGAGAGGGATATCACTCCAATATTTTGTCTAAGATATTCAAATGTGTCTCTAGGAAGGGGTTTGATAAAAAAATCTACAACATGTTCTTTGGTGGTAATGTATTCCAGGTTGACACTTTGCTTGACTACTTGTTCTCTTAGTAAGTGGTACTTGATTGGAATATGCTTGATATTTGAGTGAGTATTCTTTGAAATGTTTATCAAACTTTTGTTATTGTGGATGATTGATATTGGTTGATCATATTCTACCTTGATATCCTTCGGTGCCTGCTTCATCCAAAGAAATTTTGTGTAACATGTTGTTGCAATATATTTAGCCTCTGTTGTGGATAGAGAGATTGAAGTTTTCTTCTTTCTCAACCATGATACTAAACATTTGTCTATAAATAATTCTCCTCCACTGACAATTTTCTTGTCATCAATAATTCCTACCCAGCTTGCATATGTATATGTTGTTAGAGTGACTTCCTTACTTTTTGAATACCACAAGCCAAAGTCCAATGTTCGCTTCAGATATCTGAATATTCTTTTTACTTATTTCACATGTGTCTCCTTTGGTGTAGATTGAAATCTTGCAACCAATCCTACTACTTGTGTGATGTATAGACTTGATGCTTTCAAATATAGTAGGATACAATCATTGACCTGTATAATGATTGATTTTATTCTGTAGATTCATCATCTTTGCTCAAATTACATCCTATGATCATAGGTGTACTGACAAGTGCACAGTCTTCCATTCTGATTTTCTTCAACATTTCCTTGATATATCTGGAATGATAAATTAATATGCCTTTGTTATATTGAGAAATATGTAGACCTAGAAAGAATGGAAGTTCTCCAAGAATGGACATCTCAAATTCTTTTTGCATTTCTTCTACAAACTTTTGGCTCATTCTATCAACATTAATTCCAAAAATGATATCATTCACATAAACCAAAATTCTTAACAAATTTTCATTGTCTATTTTGATGTGACTATTATTTTCTAGAGCTCCTCTTTCGAAACCTTGTTTTTGTAGGTATTTTTCAAGTCTTGAATACCAAGCTCTAGGAGATTGCTTTAGTCCCTGGAGCACTTTCTCAGTCTGCATAGATAATATTCTTTGTCTAAAAATTCAAATCATTATATTTGTTCAATATATACTTCTTCTTCTAGATTTGCATTTAGAAAGGATGAATGGACATCCATTTGATAGAATTTGAAGTTATTTAAACATGAAAATGCCCAAAAAAATTTGATTGCTTCTAATCTTACAGTTGGAGAAAATGTTTGTTCAAAGTCAATACCCTAAACTTCAACATACCCTTTACAAAACAATCTTTCTTTATTTATTACTACTCATCCATATTCATCCAATTTGTTTCTAAAGATCCATTTGGTGCCAATCACATTCTTGTCTTTTGGTCCGGGCACCCATGTCTCATTTCCAAGAAAGATACCTTCATCTGTTTTGGAATAAAAAATATCCTAAATTATCTTCATTTCTCTTTATATATCACTTACTCCAAAATACTTTGAATTATTTGACTAGATCTGGTCTACATTTCCATAATTCATAAGGTGTCTTATAGTTTTTCGCTCTATGTTATAGCTCAAAATGCCACTATCATGCATTTTTTACTTTGGCATTCTTACTTACACATCCACAAACCAATTTTGGTGAGGTTCCTCTTAAAAAAAAATTGCATGGTGTACGCGCCCTGCTACATATGCAATGTGCATACATATGCTAGCTACATGCCTGACAACCCATGTATACTCTAAAAATTTGCAAAAATTAAAAATTTTCATGATTTTGGGTGGAGTTTACAAGCTATGTCAGGTTGCACAACCATATTACCTCTTGTATTCATTTTGAAAACTAATTAACCGTATTTTCTCCATATAAAGGGGCCCTAGGGGCATCATTTGGATATGTGAAAGAAGAGGCAAGATAACTCTGCCAAAATTTCTTCCTTGCATTCCAAGCCTTTTGCATCCTGCTCTAAGTTTCATCCTCAACATTCCCTTCTATCCACCCTCCCTTATACAATCCATCATTTTACCCTATATTGGTATGTTGGTTGTGAGGATAGCATATTGGGAATTGTGCACTTGGAGTCAAAGTAGAGGAACCCAGGTGAGGTTCGTAGAGCGGCGTCGGCAAGATTCAAGTTGTAACTTCCAATCTTGTTATCAATAAAAGAGAAACTTCTTATCCCAAATATTTATTTCTTTATGTTTATATTTATGAATGTTTTTCATGAATAACTAACCATTTATATGATCTTGGTATTTATTCATATATTGTCATAGTTTTTTCTGTGAATTTGTTTCAAGCCAACTTTGGGAGGAGGCCCACAATTTTGGAACATACAACAACAAGAAGGGAGTTACGACAGACGAAAGGAATTAAGGTACACATTTGATCTTCTCTCCATTCCCTTAATTATCATTAGTTATTATTGGATTTGGGTAAAATATAAGCATTCTATATTTTAAGGTGTCAAGGCTTTTCCTGGTCGCTAGACCCAGATTAGGTGGATTTTTCGGCATAGCAGATTTGGAGACTCCACTGGGGAGTCTCTCTAGGGAATTGTTAGGATAATATTTTGGTTTGATTTCCTATTATTTTATGTGCTTTCTGAGTCTGTAAGAGTCTCTGGTCACTTTCCATATGTTTCCAGTCTTCCTAATATGGATAATGACTCTGTAGTTTATCTCTTTTCTGAGTTGGTTTAGCAGTATACGTGCCCTATTCTATGCCCAACATGTGTACATATGCACCCTGAGTCATCCCAAAACACGTACATCGACAGTCTCTCTGTGTACATCATGCATACCTGTTCTTTTGAATAGTTTTTCAGGAACCTTTCATTTTCTTCTAGGGAACTTTTGGTCTCTTAGATCCTCCTGAGTACTAGAGACCTATGTTAATTGTTGTTGAGAAAGTTTTAAGTCTCATATTGTCTATGAAATTGTAAAGAAATATCTTTTGTTTAGTTTTCTTTGTCTCTTTTTGTCTTTTGTCAAGGTTGAAGGTGTATTTTGAAGATTTAGGTTCTCCTTTGGATTATGGTGAATCCCTGCTCTCTAGAAGTCATTTAGGATATGAGTTAGTCTCTAGTTTTTCATCCTTCTGTCTTGTTGTGCTTTGAAAAGAAAAAAATATAATTGTTTGTTATTTTCATTTCATAAGCATTAAAAAGTTAAAAAAAAAAAAATTGTAGTTTCTTAACTGCATTTGCATGTTTGTTTGGTTGTAGTAGCTTAGGTTGTATTTTATAAAAGAAAAGAGATTTCAACCCAAAGTTCCTTCTTATATTATTCCTTGACACTTTAAGTAGTTTCATCACATTTGGAATGAAAACAATTCCTAGGATAGATTACATAGTAGGAACTTGGTTTTCATTTTGAAAAGTTTGCACCTTGAAAGTTAAAAGAGCCAAATATTCACTTGTAGGATGTAGTTTTATTTCATTTACTTTTAAAGCACATTGTTATAAAATCTCATTTAAATCTTCTCTTTCGTCTCTCAAATAAAACCATGAGTTTCACTACCATACCCATGAGTAATCAAGAAATTAAAATCAATGCTTAATGCTAAAATCAATTATAATTTTGTGCTTATGGGGTACACCAATTAAACTAGGCTTTAGGGCCTTGAGTTAGGTGTGGAGAGGAAACTATTCAAGGCCAATTAAATAAAATTAATATTATGAGATAGAGAGTGTATAGGTACAGTGTCGAAAAGTTTAGTCGGCACCCCCCTCTAACACAGGGGCTAAACACGAGGTCGAGTGAGGAAAGGTAGAGGAGATAACCCCTCCAAAACCAGACCAAGCATAGTGGGGATCATATTTGAGGGTAATTCTTGGGATTTTGATAACCTCATTTGACTACGAAGCTTCGTGGACCTCGAATCCATTCAGTATCCTCAATTTTCTTTTGTATTATTTGACTCTGGTACCCTTGAAAGGCTTCAAACATAGTTATCCTTCTCAAATGATCATCTCGAATACGAGATGTCAACCTAGTGTCAGACAATTGGCTTAGGTTGATGTAAATTTAGTATGAAATGTTGGTTTCCATTGATTTCAACGATTGGAGAGTGATATTCTATATTGATATCAACCCTTGGAGAAAGTTCGGTAGCGAATTTTGGTAGCACAAAGGTTTGGGTAATGGAACAAAGTTTGTTTGATGTATAATGGTATGAGTTTTAATATATTTGAAGGTAAGACTATTCTATATGGATATTACATGTCATTCGATTTCTGGTGGTATGTGGAATGTCACATAACCCCTCACAGTTAGAGAGTTGTGGCCATGTGAAGTTGGAGAACCCAGGTTTGGGTAATGGACCCAAGTTTGTTTGATGGATAATGGTATGTGTTTTGGTATATTTGCAGGAAAGACTATTCTAGATGGATAGTACATGTCATTCCATTTCCATTGGTATGTGGAATGTCACATAACTCCTCACAGTTAGAGAGTTATGGCCATGCTAAGTTGGAGAACCCTCATGAGTCATCTAGAAGCCACAAAAAGTCAAAGTAGTCAAAGTGTTTGCAAAGAAGAAATTATTTAAATAATAAAGTGAAGTGATGAGTGTACTATAAATAAAATTGGATACAAAATAAATTATTTAAATAATAAAGTCAATGGAGAAATTACTAAGTAGACAAGTGGTTAGAAGTGGGTTAACCCTAAAATAAGGAAAGTGGGTTAAGATGGTTAAAAGGTAACACCTTGAGGAAGCTACATGAAAGTATAAATAAGAGGAAAGGCTCTCTCATTTTAATAAAACTTGAGAATATTGAATATCTATAGGTGACTGAGGTAACCAAAAGATATCTAAGTTGAATTTAAGAGGGAAGGTGAAGTAAAGAAGGCCAAAATTCAAGGGAGGATAAATTCTTTTGATGATGCTTTCTAAGGTATGTTATTTACAGGTCTTCTCACCATTTTCACAATAAATATTTTTTATAGAATGATTCAAAACGTGAAATTGGGAGTTGGTTGAGGAAACATATCCAAGTATCTTTGATACAAATTTCACCTTGTGGGTCATTTTGTTTTTGGAGTTACACGCTGTGGAAAATAGGGTTTGGGGCTAGTCCTGAAACTAGTCTAGAACATGTGTTTCGGGTAAAAATGTCATAACGGCTTCATAACAAATCAAAATTAACTAAGAACAAATGTATTGGTTAGAGTACAGTTTGTAGTATTCTGTGTACAATTTTCAGATCCATACAACAAATATTACGTCTGGGGCATGCTCTACAAGTTTGCTCTCTAGAATAAGCCGAAATTCAACAAGGTATGCCATTTTTGCTATAACTTCTTTTTTGATAGGTTCCAAGTAGTAAAATATGGAGGAATTGCATAAAAGAAACTGAAGAACATTGTGTACCATTTTTAGATCTTTATTCATTACAGGTACATAGTTATGATTATTGCAAGTTAAGGTTTTTGATTAATCCAAAATTAGTAATGTGAGACTAAAGTAAAGTTTGATGAAAATTATAGTCTCTTGTTGTTAAAGTTAAGGAAGGTTTGTAGGTATGTGATCATATACACCAGGTCTATTACAAAGTTAAATATCAGATTTCGATGATGAAATTGATGAAGGATTTTGGTTGACGTACATGTTGGGCACATGGTTGAGACAAGTAGTTGATGAGTTGACACATACATGAGGTGTATAGTTGATGATGTTGGTACATATTGATGAGTCATAGTTTATGTGTAATTTATGCATGATTGGTACATATTTGGTGCATGTTTTATGCACTCGTTAATGGTACAGGTTGTGGTACAGGATGGTGCATGGTTGATGCACTTGTTTATGGTACAAGTTGATTACAAGTTGTTTGGTACAAGTTGGTGCATGGTTGATGCACTTGTTTATGGTACAGGTTGATTATAGGTTGAGGTACAAGTTGATACATGGTTAATGCATATTAGTGAGTCCATCATTCCCTATTATTGTCACTTATTATGAGATTGTTATGAATGATAGCAAGGCTTTGGCTCGCTATGATTGAAATTGTTTAGTTGTCTATGAAGATAGTGGCCAACAGGGAACTTGTATTCGACTTGATGTCCACATGTTTAGGGAGCAGTTAATCACAGATGGAAAGCAGGAAGTTCTTCTACAAGGAACACCTGGCAGATCAGAGCACAAGTGGCATCCTCCATCAAGGCACTCCATTTGCAGTTGAGAGATTATGGGAGGAAAGCCAGCCAGAAGAAAAGCATCTCCAGGATCTGGGGCAACCAAAGGGACAAATGGCTATCCTTTCCCAGATCTGAGGGACAAACATCAACCACCTTCCAGCAAATTTGAGACACATAAAGCAAAACTCAGTTTCCTTTTAATTTATTGTTGTATTGTTCTAGGAGACAAATTGACACATGTCAATCTTTGTAACTGTTTACTATTTTTAGTGTGCAGAGCTAAAGCGCCAGTTTTGGAGGATTGATAGGCTGGGAGGGTTTTGTTTTCTTATATATAGTGATGTAAAAAACTTAATGAGGGTTCGACTGGGCTGTAAGGAGAGAGTTAGACCTGTGTGAGAGGTCCATGACCTGTAGCTTTTATTTTTTTAATTTGTTGGAGCTAAGGGTTGTGTTTTGGCCAGAGAATGTCTCTGTATTTTTTTTTTTGAATGATTAGTGATGAACTAAGTTCTTTTACAGGATTCTTGTGTAGTTATATTGGTGGAGTTTTCTCTTTGTAAAATGATTTCATTGTCATCTTTTTCCATTTGTTTTCTATTCTTATTATCAGAAGGAGAGTAGGAGGGGTAGAATTTATTATCAGATACTCTGCCCTTCAGCTTCTGATAATATTTATATTGATCTTCTAAAAGGCTAGCTTAGGGATTCTTAAGTGCTCCTTTGCCTGTCTTTTTCCTCACCTATTTCTTTCCTTAAACCGACGCCATCATGACTTGATTCGATCCAGTGTGGCTGCTACCTTGACTTGTGAAAGAGTTGTGTCCATATCTGAGAATTTAATCACCTTGTTTAAAACGCAGACCCCATTTGCCCAATGGCCCTCCTTGTTGTCCCAAGCTGACCATCTAAAAACCAAAATCAAAACCCTGTACCTTATAGCTAGCCTAACATCCTTTACAAACAAAGTTAAATTTGAAAGAGAGATCCCTCTCTGAGTCTTGGAGGGCTAGATCCAAGACTCGAAGTGGTTCGAGGTTACCTCTGTGTTTGCCTCAGCAGCCTTAGGAAAATTACAGAGTGCTAACATTTTTTCCTCTCAACATTTGATACAAAGAAGGGAAGGATGCACATGGCATTCCTCCATGCACAAGTACCTGATCCAAAGGTAATATCCGATTATAAGAGGTCAACATTCGAGTTTCAAGCCAAAGATGTACATTCGGCGGATCAGATGGATCTGCATAAGCAAACTGGGGAGATGATCTCCCACACTTTAGCTCACGTTGCAACTTCTACGTCAAAGTTTCAGATAGCTTTGAGCAATGCCCAGACCCAGTTGAAGTTGGAAAAAATGTCTTCCTTCGCGAAGGATAACAGGATAAAAACACTGGAGGAGCTAGTCCTCAAGATTGGATACGATCCTGCGAACGTCAAGGCTGCTGAGGAGATGATCAAAAAGAAAAATGCTGACATAGCCGCTTTGAGAAAATAGCTGAAGCTCCCTCTGACAGAGGACCCACAGACCAAGGAAATAGCTGAAAGGGAAGGCGAAAGGGATGAAATGTTGAAATTACTCCTGGAACAAAGTGCGCAGCTAAAGGAGATGGAGGCAGAGATGGAAATACTGCTCAAGGAGAAATAGCAGGCACAGCCAATGGAAGGCGTTCCATTGAGTGCGGTCCCGATCACAACCACAATGGTGACAGTCGTTCCTTCTGCGACAACAGTTCCCCTTCCAGAAGGAGCTACTGACCTGGCCAAATCAATGGAAAGAATGAACCTGCAAGAGTCAGAGATCAGTAGGCTTAAGAAAGAATTAGAGAGTCTCCAGGAGCTGAAGACTTCCTTTCAGACGAGTCTGTCAAAGGAAAAGCAGGTGAACGAGCAGATAAGGAAGGAACTACAGCAGCTCCAGAAACAAACATTGGCCGGAAAGACCTTGGCCGAGGTTAAAGAACTTGTGTGGACTGATATCTCAAAATCCATTAATGAAATCTGGCCAATGGTCCAGATAATGTTTGAACAGAACGAGTTGCTCGAGAGGAGGAAACAGGCCGTGGAGAAAATCAGAACTGAGCTGGGCGACATGCCAGCCTAGGCCAATGACATCATAAGGTTCCTGAATTCTAAGACTCGGGAGGAACTCGAGGAGCTGAAAATCAAAGACAGGACATAAACCATTTTAGAAGTGAAAAGAGTCCTGACCAAAAGAGGTCTCGTGCTTCAGCTAGAAGAGAAGATCCAAGTCATGGATCAAGGAGTGCAGAAGTTCTTCCACAAGATAGATGCTCTGCAAAGGAAAGGCCTGCCTAGCATGAAGGTCATAAACGACAGATTGATGATGCTTCCCGATTATAAGAAAAGGCTGATCGAAGTGTCCAAGGACAGTGCTAAATTCGCAGGAATACAATCAAACATCACAGGAAGAGATTTTATGGAGTCCTTGCAGCTGGACATCAGTATCCAGCATGAAATTAAGCATATTTTCATCGTCAAGCCTACATTTTCTAAGTACATAGACATGGACGAAGTGTACCGGAGATTGCTTAAAATCACAGTGCCAGGTCATAATAGATGGGAAGAACTGTGTGATCTACTAGATTAGTAGATGAG
>ML783263.1:796991-813634 GCA_009831015.1 Picea engelmannii | reverse complement strand
TGTTTCACTGGTGATGTGATTTTCTTAGTTAAATGTTTTCTTGCTTCGTGATCATCTTATTTTCCAATAACTAATCTGTATGAATAGCGTTATGTTACAGGATTTATCCCCGATACCCTGTTTCCGATTCTATAGATTTCAATATTCATCTTCCAAATATCTTCAGTTAAGAGATTCTTAAGTGCTTGTTAATTGGAGTTATTTTCCTTATCTTTCTTCTGTCCATCATTTAAATTATTAAAGATCTAGTGTACTTGTTATCTCGCCTTGTGGAAGTTTCTTCAGCGTTTCTGGTTGCATCTTGGATTTTACTAAGTGCAGACCCCATAGCCCAATGGATGTGTAATTTGTTTCAACCAACTTTAAAAACCTTTTACAACAAAACAAAACCCGTGCCTTTACCTAGCCTAATATCTTTTAAACAAAGCCAAATCTTATAGAGAGATCCCTCTCTGAAGCTGGAAGGGCTAGATCCCAGCTTTAAAAGTGGTTGGTTAAGGTTACCTTTGTAGATTTCCTCTTTTTCAACCTCTAGGAAATTTACAGAGTGATAACATACTAGACGAAGGACTTGACTCAAATAGAGAGGGGGAAAACTATTTCACTTTTTAACGAGCTTGACATAGAAACAAGAACTATGCTCGTAACCTCTGTTTAATTTTTTAATGAGGTTGCCACAGAGATGCAAAAACTATCTTCATATGTGGTTTCATTTTCTAATGAGCTTGAAATAAAAAAACCATGCTCAAAGACTTCTATTTCATTTTTTAACGAGGTTGCCTCAGAGACACAAAAACTATCCTCGACCTCTCTTCTTGATCATGGATTCCAAGAGGAAAATGCTCCGGAATGACACCATGTCAAGGGACAAAACTCAGTCATGGCTTCCAAGAGGTCTTAACTAGAAGGAAGAAACACACTTTGGAAGGAAACCATGTCAAGGGTCACGACAGGAGTAAAGAGATCAGACTCTAATAACCTTATCGAAGAGATCACCATGTCAACTACTGGATCTAAGTCATCATAAGTTGAAGCCATGGGTAACAATGCCACATAATTGACCTGTGGCAGGGGCGATATTGTTTGCATATAAGAACCATTTAGGGAGGCAATCCAGGCGGGGTCAATGAATGAAAGTTGACCAACAGTCACAACCCGTCCATCGTGAGGGAAAGATATCACATGAAAAAGAGTAGACACAATAGCTTTCATGGCATAGACATAATCTTGCCCAAGGAGTAAGGCGAAATCCAAGGGGTCTTGGACTACCATCACATCAATAAAGATAGTTTTCCCTCCCAAAGTTACAGGAAACTAAGGAAGGGTCCCTAAAGGTTGACTAGTTCTTCTGTTAAAAGATAACAGATTCTGCGTAACCGGTGCAAGTGGAGGGCAACGCAACACTTGCCAAACAAAAGAGGACAAAATACTAACAGATGCACCTTCATATATCAGTGTCTGAGGAATGCCCCAACCACAAACCTACACTATAATATGGAAAGGAAAGTGAGAGGGAAGATGAGGTCCAGTTAGCACACCCCAATCAAAACGGATGGTCTCATTACTTGGAGGGGGTTCCACAGGAGAAGGAGGAATATCCCCCAACATGGGAGATTATGTATCAACGAGAAAAACATGGGCAGTATCAGGTTTACTCTCTAGCGGGAGAGTAGGATCGACCGATGATGAGATCAGATGGACCACTTTAGTTTCACTCTCTGAGGGGAGAGTGGGATTGACCGAGGATTGTATTGGATCAACCACTTTGTCAACTGGTTCAACTAAGGATGTGATCAGACTAACAACATGATCAACCAGATTGACCGTTGAAGGGACCAAAGTGATCATTCCATCAACTACATGTGGGTTTAGAGAAATCTTGCGATAAGCAGCTGGAAGTTGAGGCTGTGAAATATTCATGTCTTCCAGTAATTTCGAGGCTTTATCCATATGAGGGAAAAGATGAGTTAGATGACTCCATTTGCATAACATACACGAGAACTTGACTCTACTTTTCTTCTTTGCAACCAAATCATGACTAGTTGATGGGAGGTCGCCAACATGTTGTTTAGAGGCTAACGACATGGGTTGGCGAGGGTGTGTAGACCATGCTTCTATAACCATGGATAGACCAGGGCATTCCTTAAGAAGATGGCTACCCTTACAAAGCCTGCAAGGGTACTTGGGCTTACGAGTTGTTTGGGCTATATTGACATCATCAACACTCCCAACACAATTAACAGTAACTGGTTGTTTTCCAACATGTTTGACAGTGGTTGGAGGTTTTGACCCTTGTTTATCTTTCTTCCTCTTAATCTTCATTTTCTTCTTCTTCTTATTCACCAAGTTACTAGCTTCAGAACTTTCACTTGACCTTGCAAGTGAAGAAGGTGAAGAAGACCTTACTGGTGAACATGGTGAAGGATCAACATGAGGTTGTTGTTCTTGGGGGGAAGTGCTTGTGATCGAAGAACTTACTACATTCAGGATTACCTGAGTGGAAAACAACCATACCGGTAATCCAATTGTGAGACCTGGAAGGCTCAAAGTAGTGAGGTGAGGAGGACCAATGTTTCCATAAGAGGGAAAAACAAAAGGTTCCCCTGGAGTAGGGGTTCCTTCATTGGTCATTTCAGAAACTAACGCCATTAAATAAATCCAACCTAGAGTCTGCTAGGGAAAACAAACAGCACACGCTAAAAATCTAGGAAGCAAGCAAACAAACAAAACCTTCTCACAATGAACACACTAGTTGGTGATGAAATCCAACATCATGGGAACAATGTAAGAAGGGGCTGAGATAGAGCAGGTGGAAAAGTTACATTGACGACCTGCTTAACAGACATACATTCTGGTGCAAGCTCCCACACATAATCGTGGGTATGCCCTCCAAGGAGCCCGAGTGAGTTTGGCCAACATGAATTCTAGGTACCATGAAGACTTTCCCCTCCACAGTCACCTTGTGTAAAGACCCTAAAGAGATAGGCCACTAAGGTTACAACTAACAACAATAAAGCCTAGGGGGACAGTCGACAGTCCAATCCACATGCAAGTGCAGGGTATCTAGCCCGAAATCAACTTGAGAGGCTTCCACTCATCATTGTGGGTATACCTTCAAGTGACCCCCATAATATGTGCAATCTCTGCACCAAGACCAACAAAGCAGGGTGAGTAACTCTGCTAGTCTCAATGTGACCTCGTGATTGACCCTTGTGTTAGAAGGGCTTCCCAGGACAAAATGTAATAAGTGGATTCAACCGCTCCCTAACTCAAGATTCTATGTTTGTTTGCAACTTTGGAAAGTTATCTTTCACACCTATTCCAAAGTCCTACGACTAATCTAATGTAGGTTTTCTACCAGAAAATGTAAAAATGTCTAATCAATTTTTATAAGCGCTTTATTTTTATGGCTGTTGTTACTCAAGAGGAAAATGGTGTGGACAATATGGTGTTTTGACTGACTCGAAAATTATGCAAAGATATGAAGATGCAATTTTTTTCATTTCGATGAAAGCTATGCTACGAGAAGGAGAAAACATTTATCATTCCCATATGCATGATGTCCCAAAATATATGAAACTCATCAATATCAAGTTTCTCAAGAAATGAGAAAAAGGTACTGAACACCAATGCACGATTCATGCCCCCTCCCGGCCATGAGGGGGAATTTTTTTTCATAATTTAAGATAAAAAAACACCAAGAATCATGCAATTTCGCTACTTCAAATGCAAGGATTCCCCCAATATAATATAAAGCAAGAAATTAAATCTTTTTGTTTCAAAAATTTCACTAAAAGCAATAATGAACTTTGTTAAAACAAAGAAACCCAAATTAGTCTTTTCAATTGCATAAGAAAAGTGATCTTTCAAACAATAAACAAATGATAAAAGACCAAGAAAACTCAACTTTCAACCGATCACCAGTTCTTAACTAATCAAACACACTCAGATTCTGAAATCAGAGATAATGGTTTTGTCAAGAAAAGTCAAGAAATGAAAGTCAAGACAAAAAAATACAAGAAGAGCCTTGCAATCCTAAGACAATTTCATGCATGCAAATGAAGACAAGAAAGACACCAATCAATGGTCCAAGAAATCCTTATAAGGCACCTAAGTTGATCTGGGCAGTTGAAGATGCCAAAAATCAAATCCAAAATTTTGAAAAATTGAGTTCGTAGGCTGGCAATACTACACAATGCGAGAAGTAGGCATTCTCACAGGTGGCCTTTGAGCAGGGTGCGAGAACCTCGCACTGAACCCTAAAAGAAGAGTGTGAGGCCTACCAATTCTTGCAGGCTACAGTGAAGTGTAGTGTGATAATGACTGAACATAGTCAAAATTTTGGAAAATGAAGCAAAATTTGAAAAGGCCTTTGGACCTAGAGTGTCTATCAGGATATCCTGAAGACTCAGAGATTGATAGCACAGGAGAAAAGTGGAACCAGAGTAAATGGCCATAGAAAAATATCAAAAGCCACAAAGAAAATGGGATTTCTCCCCAACGAAGTCGCCAATTTTTTTATTAGATAAATCCGTAGGTGCAGACACTAACCGATCTCCCTAGATCCACCCGGATCTAGAACAAAGCAAGACAGAACATGACTCTTTCCCTAGATTTTGACCATTGAATTAAATAGGAGGCAAGAACTAATAACATACCTTATTATCGCTTCCTATGGTCTTTTTTGCTCCTGTTTTGCTCCATTGCTCTCGTACAGCCAAGACCAAGACAACAAAAACCAACCAAAGTGAAGATAGCACAATTTATTCAACAAGCAATCTATGTATATGATCAAGGAATTATACAATAAAGTGGAAATAGCTTTATGGGAAAGCGACATGTCACTGTATCATATTAATGGAAAGTAAAGATTACAACCTGAGCCTTGATGTCGCAAACTTCCTTTCGATGGCCCTTGGCTCCGACACACACACTTTCTCAATCCTTGCATGAAGAAGATCAAATCCTCTTGATAGACCTGCTAGAGTCTTCAAGTTGTTGTTCAATGCTGAGTCCTTCACACAATTCTTTCACCAATTCTCCAATGAATCTTGCTTAACCTTGCTTCATAAGAATTCCCTCAATATATAGGAGAGAATGAATTAGTTACTTCAATAAGAATGATCCCAAAATATCAAGGAATCCAGTACTAGGATAACCATTCGAATGCCATCTCATCCTTCTAGAAGATTCCCTTCTAGAAGCATCGAGAATTCATCTTTTTCCTTGCTTTAGAAAGAGTCCGCACCCTAGCAGTTCAACACAGTGTGAAATTCTCACACCCTATCTTAAGGTAGCCTGTGAGAATCATGCATTCTCGCAGGAAAATATACTAGTAGCCTGTGAATAGTCTTCAAAAATGAGTTTTCTAGAAGAGATGAAAATAACTTTTTCTCAGGAGAAAGTTCTTATGAAGAGCCTGAGTACACCATCATTAATACATCATCATGATGACCAAAATCATGGGTAACACCCTGAAGTAGAAGTAGAATGATGGAACCACTGTCACACTATCACCATGAGATATACTGCTGTAAACCTGTACCGATAAATATGAACCATGCATCAACCATGCATCAACCTGTACCTCAACCTGTAATCAACCTGTACCATAAACAAGTTCATCAACGATGCACCAACCTGTACCAAACAACCTGTAATCAACATGTACCATAAACAAGTGCATACAACCATGTACCAAGTATGTACCAATCATGTGTCAACTACTCATCAACTATGACTCATCAATATGTACCAACATCATCAACTGTACACCTCATGTATGTGACAACTCATCAACTACTTGTCTCAACCATGTACTCAACATGTACCTCAACCAAAATCCCTCATCAATTTCATCATCCAAATCTGATTTCTAGCTCTATAATAGACCTGGTGTATATGATCACATTCCTGCAAACCTTCCTTAACTTTAACAACAAGAGACTATCATTTTCATCAAACTTTTCTTTAGTCTCACATGCCTAGTTTTGGATTAGTCAACAACCCTAACTTGAAGTAATTATAACTTTGAACCTGTAATGTATAAAGATATTAAAATGATACATAATTTTCTTCAGTGTGTTCTATGAAATTCCTCTAGGTATCACTACTTGGAACCTCTTAGAAAATGATTTATAGCAAAAATGACATATCTTGTTGAATTCTGGATTATTCTAGAGAGCGACATTGTAGAGCATGCCCCCCATGCAATATTTGTTGCATTGATATGAAAATTTTACAAAACATACTACAGACTATAACCTAAACAACACATTTGGTCTCACTATATTTGGATCTGTTATGAACATGTTATGACGTTTTTACCCAAAATGCTTGTTTTTTACTAGTTTCAGGACTAGCCACAAACCTATTTTCCACGGCGTGTAACTCCCAAAATACAACGACCCAAAAGATGAATTTTTTACCACGGATACTTGGGTATGTTTTCTCAATGGAATAGAAATTTCACGGTCTAAAGAATTATATAAAAACCATTATAGAGAAAATGGTGAGATGACATGTAAATAACATACCTTAGAAAGCACCATCAAAAGAATTTATCCTTCCTTGCATTTTGACCTTCTTTTCTTCACCTTCCCTCAAAAATTTGTCTTAGATATCCTTGGTTACCTCAGACACCTATAGATATTCAATATTCTCAAGTGTAATTAAAACGAGAGAGACTTGCTTCTTATTTATACTCTCTAAGTAGCTTCCTTAAAAACATCTTCTAGGTCACTTCGCCCACTTTCCTTATTTTAGGGTTAACCCACTTCTAATTTCTCCATTAAATTTATTATTGAAATAATTTATTTTGTATTCCATTTGAATTATAATACACTCATCAATTCACTTTATTGTTTACCTTTTAAAATCCCTTAAACCACTTTCACTACTTTGACCTTTTGGGGCTTCTAGATGACATATGAGGGTCCTCCAACTTCGTAAGGCCATAACTCTCAAACTGTGAGGCATTATGTGACATTCCACATACCACCAGAAATGGAATGACATGTAATATACATCCGGAATATCATTACCTTCAAATATAGAAAAAATCATACCATTATCCATCAAACAAACTTGGGTCCATTACCCAAACCTGGGTTCCCCAACTTCACATGGTCATAACTCTCTAACTGTGAGGAGTTATGTGATGTTATACATACCATCGGAAATGGAATGAAAATAAATATATATCTAGGATAGTTTCCTGACAAATTCAATGTCCTTCATCTCATTATTCCATAATTATGCATGGGTTCTCTTACACCGCAAAGCGTCTTCCCGTGAGGGATTTCACCATAAGGGGACCACTTTGGAGTTCATCCATGTTTACTTCTTATCAACTCTTGTTCCTAAGTTTATACTTTAAGGCTTTTAAGTATACCATCAAGGCATTTAAAAAAAACAGAGGGAGCTAAGAATAGAAAAAAAAAGACTGATAAAAAGGTAAACGCTATTGTCGGTTTCTCAATTGTCTCTATCGAAATTCCCAGTTTTCTTGATACTGATATCTCTCTCAATTGTTTCCCATGAAATTTCTAAGTCAACCCAGTTATTTGTTGTTTTTAAAATAGTGTTAAATAAATTTAGAGCAATGCCGGTTTGATCCGAGAGATCGGGCTCGATGTTAGGTTGCCTTGCAACTGGTACTGTCATGAAGAAGGAAAGTAGAGGAGGATAAAGTTTTGTGTTTTCTTTTTAGGCTGGTTATCTCTATTCCACAATGTAACGAGAATGATGTCAAAACAAAAATAAATAGTATGACCAAATTGTAGGCCTTTTCTTGTATCTGAGTTAAATTTTAAAGAAAAGAGACATACATGATATGGAGAAAAACATAAAGCTATTAGCAAAGTGGGGCATCAATTTCAGAGAAATGTCACATTGTAACAGAAGACTATGAAATGAGAAAAATATTAATGAAGAATATGATGTTAAAATCTAAGCATCTATAGGTCTTGTATTTGTTGATAACGGATATAGAGGAAAAATTGTAAATGATTTGAAATAACAAGAATAATAATTTCCACAGTAGAGGTTGTACTAAATTGTAGTTAATCATTCATCAATTAAACATATATAATAAGATGAGATGATAGAGAAACAAATAACTCATAAGTGACAAGATCTGGAATCTTCAATCTGCATTTCTATTAATTTAGAGTTTCTTCAAAATTACTTCGTCAAAATTTTTTTTTTAGAGAGATCAAAAAGCCTTGTTTTAGTCTTCGTTCCCTGTATTTATATAATGGTCATCCATACTTGATGGTTAACAATATCCTACTTTCTAGAAGAAAAATAGTTACAAAACTGCAACCTTAACCGTTGCACGATTATATTTTGTTTATCTATCATTCCAACAATATGAGTTTCCAAATGATACTTCATTGCTTAGTTGAAGCATCTCCCTCTTTTGATGCTACACATTCAATACATTTCTCCAAAAAATGGACAAAGTTTCTAGGAGGTGTTCGAAGATCTTTAGCCTCAAACAGATAAAACTTTCTTTGTACCTTTGGGAACTGGTCTTCAAAACCTTGGTCAGAAAACTTGATCACTTGCAATTTCGAATTGGGCTATACCAACCATCTTTTTATTAGGTTGGCATCGATTTACTTCAATTGTAAAATTTCAATCTGAATCTTCTTCAAACCTTCTTTGTAGTCCAGCTGTTGTTTTTCAATGTTTATCTGCCCCAGTGACTCAGAGAAGTCATTTTTTTCGATGCCTAAAGCTTTCTTATCCAAAGAATCGAAGCTTCCTTCACAATCATATTTGATTTCTTTGACTATCTTCTTACTCTTAGATATATTTGTTTCCCATACCTTGAGCATGATGTCTCCTTTTATTTGTTCTATGACAGAGAGCTTTAGATTTTTCGTCAACTCTTTATTCCCTGAACATGCAACCACTTTCTGGAAAGTATTCCTTGCTACTTTAGCTTCCTTTTCTAGTAAAATAACATTATCAAGATATTTTCTTACCTCTTGAAAGTAATTCTGGATGATCCCTATTTTGGAGATCAGTATTTGTTGCTCGACTTCTATCTTTGTATGCGTTTCTAGCGAGAGGGTCTAGAAATCCTTTAAATCTATAACCCAACCTTCCATCAAATTTAACTTAGCCTGTAACTATTCTGCATGCTCCTTTTGCTGAGCAACCTGAACCTGACTTACTTGTATCCTCTGGTTCATTTCGTCTAGGCTCGATTTGAGTGATGGAATTTCTAGTGTTTCGACAGCCTTGGTCTACTCCAAGATTTTACTCACCTCTTCTTTGATGTTCTTCTCAACATTCTTTAACTGATCCTGCAATTGAGATATCATGTTATTACTCTTCTTTATCCTCGTTCTCATGTTTTCCACGGTAAAAAAGTTTTTTTTTGCATGGCTCCCATGGAACCTGCTATCGTTGTAGCAAAATCCTCCTCCTCCAAATTATGTCCATCTAGCAAGACTTTATGCTTTTCTACCATACCCCCCTCCTTCATATACATCTCTTGTTTCAGGACAACCTTCCTCTCTCTGCTGAAAAAATAATCAGAAGGAGGAATCTCATCTATGGAGATAGAGGTGAGGTCATCAACAAATATGGCTCCCGTCTATGGGAATCCAAAGGCGGACTATAAGGGGGTTAAGGAGGCTATGGGACTTCCTAGATATGTAGATCATTTACCTTCTATTGCCTTAGGTATATTGACATCAACAATAGGTGATGAAGGGGGAGTAAGCTTATTGTACTCGGGAGGTATCCCGGACCTCCTCTTTGCTTTTGTCTCCAGTTTTTTCATCTATAAGGCCTCTTTATTTTGTGGGGGCCTTTCAGTATCCTGTGGGACTTTTTTCAGGATTTCCCTTCTCCTGTGATTCCTATTCGAAGCCTGGGGGAGTATTTTCTTGTTCCTGGGGAAGGGTGATTTCTTCTCGTTGCAGTACTTTGGGCAGGCCACTCTGTCTATGCTTCTAAAAGGTCTGAAAGCTAGCTTGCAAGTTAGAAAACAGTGTATGTACTCATTCTCACACCTCTTTGTAAGTCTTAGTCCCTTTGAACATGTCATACCAAAGGGACTCCTCATGTTCATATGCTTTCATATTGCAGTGGGCCATGTGTTTCCCCACTAACTGGTAAGGATCATGCTTCTTGTGCTCGAGGTCTACCAATTTGACCTCCTCCAGTGCTGTCGCTTCAACCTTGGAATGACCAAAGTTGAGAAGTGAAAATTTTCCAATCTAAACGGAAAAAACAGGCCAAGATTTCTTTTGAGATGTCCTTAATTCTATCCTAATTCCAAAAATTACTATTTGATAAGATACCTCCCTGAACACTAGTCTGTCAGGGAGGAATTGTGGGAGCACATGTGGAGGAATCAAACATCTGAAAACTCTGATGTAGGAGAAATTTTCCTCTATAAACCAGTTAGCAATTTCCCGGAGACTCCCTATGACCAACTCTGAAATCTAAGGGGGTGTAGATTCATATATCATATGGTGTAGTGGTATTACCACAAAATGAAAAATCTCATAGAATGAATCCTTGTCATTTTCTTCGCAAAGTTTAGAATGATATTCATGAATAGGCTCCGGGTAAGTCGACTTCCAACTCCAATTCATCAAAGGGAAAGGAGTTGAGAAGCATATAGCATCGATGATATATGGGGACATATAAAAGGTTGTTGGTTGGCCTTTTGATCTTGTAGTCTGGTATTACATAACCTCTCTTGCTATGTTATCAGATAAAATATTATCCCAATTGAAGCTATAACCTTTTGCGGCCTCATGAAAAAGAGGTACCCATTCTACTAGGAAGTGGTTACGACTTTTCTTACCAAAAAGCCTACATAACATCATCAGTACATAAACCATATACTCGTTTAAAGACAATGTGGCATAAACACCATGTGTGTTGGTCCTGAATTTTGCTTCATTTCTCCACTAGCCTTTTATTATGTCAGGATACGTTTGGTCTGACTCAAAACATTCTTTCCTCTGAAACTCACTAGTGAAATATTTATTATAAATGTATTTGGGATAGGAAGATAGTTTATACATTACTTGTATATCTTATGTTCTAAAGGAGCCGATGACGACCCCTCGGTTATCCAGAATGCTCCTCGTATGCACACCTTCTTGCTCTAAAGCCCAACTGATCATGTCGTTGTAAATCAGGAGTCACGGCCGCATAGCCACCTTATGAATTTCAGAATCCGCTATATCCTGTAGTTTGTTGTCAGCATCATGGGGGAAGTTCTTAATTTCATAATCGAGAGTTTTGAAAATTTGCCTCTAGGATTTTATGGAATCAATGGCATGTGGTATTGTATTAGATACAACATCTCTGTCTAGACTCGAGACCTCTGCAACTTCCTCATTTTTCTTGGTGGCCTTCTTGGGTGCCATGGTGGTTATACTGGACCAGAAACCTGTTTATAGAGAAAAGTGTATAAAATTAGACAAATGTGACTCACTATAAAGGTAAAGGTTAATAATGAACTTGGACACACAGGACCTTTATTAATCTCTAAATTTGTGTTGTAGCGAGCGTACTAATACCATCGATGAAAAATAAATGCTTTAATTTGAAAGATATGCTTAGAGATACGAAATCACATCAAAAATATTTGCATTTAACCATTATTAATACTGTCGTATATCGGCAATTTCGAAACTGAAAACCCAAAAATCAATGCCTTCCTTAATTCCCAAAAAGAAAAAAGTAGCTTAGTCATCATTAATCGTGTTTTGAAAATAGCTTAATCTTTTAATCTTAGGGTTTGTTTAAAGAAAACACAATTATTTATTTCAGAACTTCGGGGATCTTGCTGTCGGGGGATATGTCACAAGTAAAGCCCAAATCGCGAAATTGTGATGGGATTAGCAAGGTGCTAATCATTCGTATTAAAAAACTTTAATTAATCATGATTAATGGACAATTACTTTTTAATTTTTACTTTTCAAAAAATCGAGGACCTGGAGTTCGAAGGAGAAGAGTTTGAAAATGCTTTAGCAGAGAGAAAACCAAATTGTGAAAGACTAAGGGAGAGATAATTGTGTTTAGGGATTTGATTATTTATGAATTAAAGAGTGTTTTGTGGTAAACAACGGAAAAAAGTAATGTTCACTTCTTCCCCCTTTTTACTTTATATTTTTTAATACTTTGAAATGGCTTCGGGATTTCAGCGTTGGGAAAAAGGGATAGTTGAAGATCACACCTCGAGAAGAACCAAATTTCGAAACCTGAAAAGGAATGGGTGATTCTGACTCCTTTCTATTTTGGAATAAGGGCATCTCTATGGCTCAGGAAAAGATGAAGCTTCATTTTTAAAGGGTGGAAAAATTTAATCTTTGTGTCAACATTAGGCTCCATTTAGGGATCTCGTCTCCTTGTGGGACAAGAAGAACATGTAGACCAAGTGCCTTCATTGGTTAATGGAGTCAAAGATTTGGCTCTGTGAGACAAATAAGGAGAAAAAAATGAACAAGATTAGGGTCTCAACGTCAACCTTGAAAACTCTACAAAAACAAAAACTATGACTATCCTAAGCTAGGGTTTCAATAGATTTCTTATCCTAAAGTTGACCTCACAACTGTGTAAGATAATCAAAACCCAATTAATCAATATTATCAAGATTTTTGTGATTCTATTTGCATCAAGTCAAGTATTTACACCGTGTTCAATAAGGAGATCTTAGAAACCTATGATAGAATCCATCTGAAAAGAAGAGAAATTACCAGAGTATCTTTTAACTCACGTATAACAACTTTTATCAAATATGAGGATATTGATTCACTACCAGCGAGCCTATTCAGTACCCCGGTGAAGTTATCCGACTTCCCACATTGAATTTCCTTTCACCACTTCATTTTTTTCAAGCATTTAAATGTTGATATGAGGGCAATCAATAAGTATGAATTTCCTTTCTTCATCTCTTTGAACTAGATGGGGGCAATCAATATTGAATTTCCTTTCACCATCTGTCCGTATAATTTTTTTATTTTTTTTTAGATCTGAAGTGGGGTCAATCAATGAGTATGCAATACATTTGAGAAGATATATGTTTGAAAATGGATCAAATTCTGTAAGCTCATTTAAATCACTCTGGGTCAATCTTCTCACCTACCTTCAAAAATCAAGGGTTTTAGAGGACTTCCTAACGAATTTTTTTTTACCTTTAGTCTAGGGAACTTCCTTGAGAAAAAACAATCAGTTATTCATGTTAGGATAACTAATAAGTTTAGGATTAACCTAGGCATGTTTATGATCCATACAGAGTCAAAAAATGAAAAACACAACCTGCTCTCTTTCTTGAAAATATGTTTGAGAGTTTCCAATGACCGAAGTGAGACCCCTCCGTTCTCAGTAAATTTCATTGAATAGACGTCTATGATCAAGCAAGAAAAGGATTTACTGTGGCCAAGGAGGAGGGAAAAGGGGTTTAGGAAAGCTATTGTACATATGGTTGTTCTTAGAGAGAGTTTTTTTTTTTTAAAACAACGATGACTTATTTATTGTACTTTTCAAAGTTTTTATCCATAATGTTTTTTAAAAATGGGATTTCATACCTTTATGAGCTCTTATATTTCCAGTCCAAAGATTATTCATTCATTACCTATTTCATTATGAGAGGCTTGATATGAGTACCTGTGCATTTCAGGACTTTCAGTACCTCAAGTCCATTGTCTCGCGATAAACATTTCCTACGAATAACACAACATTACAGTCCTTAGGAAATGAAATGAAAGAAGCTTTTGTTTATTTCTTTTTATATGCGTGTTTTAATATTTTTATTGGATAAATCCATAGGTGTGGACACTAACCGATCTCCCTAGATCCACCTGGATCTAGAACAAAACACACCAGAACATGACGCTTTCCTTAAGTTTTAGATATTGAATTTACTAGTAGGAAGGAACAAGTAACATACCTTAGTATCACTTCCTATGGTATTTGTTGCTCCTGCTTCACTCTAGTTCTCTCGTGAGGTCAAGACCAAGAAAACACAAACCAACCAAAGTGATAACAATAGCATAAACTCAATAAAAACCTATGTATGTGATCAAGGAATGATACAATAAAACACAACAAGCTTTATAGGAAAGAATCATATTACTGTATCATATTAAATGTGAAAGAGAGATTACAACCATGGCCTTGATGTCGTAAGGTCCCTTCCAACTGTCCTTCATTCCCCACACACTTTGACTCCAAGAATTCTGAGAGCATAGATCTGATGATATTCACAATCTATCTTGACAAAGCAAATCTCAAAGCCACTCCAACCAAGCTAATAATTCCAAGCCAACCAAAGTGAACAAGCTCAAGAACCAACAAAGATAACTTTCTCCTTGAAAACCCTATCCTTTTATAAGTTGAAGAGGATAAGGTGAGGAGGTTAGGATGATCCCACTAAATCATGAAAGCAAGTAAGATCCAAACCATTTGGATGCCACCTCACCATAGAAGTTTCTCCTTCTAGAAGATTCGAAAAAACGCTCATTTTTCCCATGTGTAGGCATTCTCGCACCCTAGCTATAGAGCAACCTACGAACATCTCACACCCTAGCTATAGTGAAACCTACAAGAATGGGTCATTCTCTCACCCTGCCTATATAGCAACCTGCGAACTTCCTTTTTTTATAAGGTTTTTACATAGGAAAATGCAACTTCTTTTCTCAAGAAAAGTTCTTCTCCCTTCTCTCTTTAGGAACTCAGGCCACTGACCCCTCTGAAGGCAACAAATAGGTTTACATCATTAACAATCATAGGGATGATGAAAATAATGTGTAACAGAGATCCCCCCAAAGTATGAAGTTAGAACAGAGTGATAGCTGAAATACTTTGTGGAGTGTGTGTAGGGAACAAGGAACAGTCGGTCAGAAACCTGCCAACAAACAAGGAAATGTAGTACAATAATATATCATCACTGAGGTAGGCATTTCCATACTCAAAATACAAATGAATCAAAGAATAAATTCCGACATGTGAAGATCCATGTCAAGTAAGACAGGTCATGGCCACGAAACATACACTGTGGATCCATGCCGATATGACTCAAATCTGAACATAGCCACCAAAAATACACTGTGGATCTATGTGTTAAAGACTCAAATTTGAACATAGCCACTAGACATACAATGTGGATCTATGCAACAATACAATAAATATACTCCAACGCAACCTGGATCTGTCAGAAAATATCCAGGGTCTTCATCTCCACCACTCTATAGTATGAATCTAACCATGTGAATACATGTGTTGAAGTCGAACATGGTAAAAACCACTTGATTACCGGTCATTAGTGTATACCATTAACAAATGCGAGGGAAATCACCATTAATGTCAATGACTCCCAAGGTACACTAGTACAATCCAACGAATGTGAATAAATGAGCTGAAGTCGAACACTCGGTAGAATCTTCCAATCAGGGGTCAATTATGAAAACCCACTATCGAAAGTGAGCAAACCTGCCATTGAGGCATGCAAGTTCCAAGGTACCAATTAGTTTCTAAGTCTAATTCCTGGATAATGAGTTGAAGTCGGTAGGAAAAAACTCGTCACAGGAGGGCCTTAATGTATCCCACATCAGTGACATGAAACAAGCAACAAGATTTGATGTAGATCAGAGTAACAAGTGATTCAGGACTAACTCGGGGATGGCCGATGCAATAGAATGATTAAAGGCTACAAAAATGGACGACGCAATAGAAGGCTTTTCAGGTTGGACATCTTTTTGAACATATCGAAGACACGACAACTATCTTGGAAAATAATGACTCAACAACAGGGATCACAGACCAATTTGTAATCTTATAAAGGAGTATGATTAGGAGACAAGTGGATTTTCCAACCTAGACACAAGGCGAGTGAAAGGGTGTCATGTTCAAAAGAGACTCTTCCACAGAATATAGGTTTAGATACATTTCTTTCCCAATTTTCCCCCCACCATTTCTGGTGAGTACCTCTTTATTTTTACGCAAGCTTGAGGAGGATAACATATTCTTGTAATGTAAGCTCATCCTTTGGATGAGTCCCTTGGAGTATGTTTAAAAAACCCCAGGAAGGAGTGGTTCGGTCCCATTGCAGGTCTGGCAATGTTTCTTTAATGAGTCCAGAGCTAGAAAACTCGAAGGTTTTTCAAGATTATAGAGTTTGGAAAAACACTTAAAAGAGAACTCTCTCAGTTCCTTTTTCGTAAAATAGTCTGGATGAGACCAAAAAAGAGATAAATTATCGCTCATCAGATGCTTACTTCAAATACTTTATCGAGCATGAAAATAGCAAGGTTTCTCGGCGATCTTTTCATGTTTAAAGAGTCTGAAAAGAGCTTAAAGAGGACTCCAAGGGGGTTCCTTTTTCGTATAACCTTGTCGAGTCAGAAAAAGTGATAAAAGTATACTCAGTTACTTTCTCATTGATTTACGAGCATGAGAAAGAACAAATACTAAGCTCAGTAACTTATTCTCATGTATTTACGAGCATGAGAAAGAACAAAAACTAAGCTCGAGATTGTTTTCATTTTTACGCAAGCTTTAAAACAAAACAAAACTATGCTTGGAATAGATTTTAATTTTTTACACAAGCTTAAAAACTAAACAAAACTGTGCTTGGACCTGGTTTCATTTTTACACAAGCTTGA
>ML783263.1:735785-765619 GCA_009831015.1 Picea engelmannii | reverse complement strand
ATAATTTCTTATTGTTATACATATCTTGTTGCTTCCAAGGAGTTTAAGAACATAATAGTTGTTGATTCATCTTATGAATGATAGCTTTGTCTTCTTCGTAGGCTGAATTGTTATATAAATTTTCTGCATTATAGGTTTCCCTTTTGCAGAGATTTATCATCATAAAACTGTTATGATTTCTTCTTTGTTTGTCCTGTAACATACTTCAAGAAGCAGTACATCTGATCCTTTGCGAGAAGCTTGAGGGCTAAATGTTGTGAATTTCTTCCTCCAATCAGCTTAAGAAGCAATCATACGCAGGACAGACCTGGAGCGTTTCCAAGTTAATTAGTTAGGTGTTTATTGCTTTTATTAGTTAGTATAACATAAACGATAGCCTAGTTAGATATATATTACATCGTTTAATTTCAGGTATATATATTAGATTGTTTAATTTCAGTTATCTTTCTTTTTTTTGTTCATAAACCATAAAATCCAAAAAGAGACCCTTGGCTGTCTCAGGGCAACAAACTCATTAGTTTCACAGGTTTTAATCAAATCTGTAATTTGTCCATATTGTATATTTGTGAATAAAGAATGATCATAGCTGATAATTAAGTAGTCGATTTGAGTTATTATAATCATAGTTAACATATTGTACATACAAGTAGTTAGTAATTTATAGTTAGATTAGTGTAGTTAGTTTATAGTTTCCTTTATTAGTTTATTTCTTTGTCTTTGTTTTATTAGTTTCTATTTTCCCTTTAGATTTCTTAGCTCAAATAATTTCTCTTTGGTTTCCACACGAGACCTTAGGGCGGCCAACAGAGTCGTTAAACTCGTCAGGGTGGTCCATTCCAAACGGCTTGGGTTATTAGACAACCCCGGACCGGTTCCACTCTCTTAATTGACGGACGGTCGTTTTCGCCCCTCAACACACCGATAATAGGATAGGTTTAATCTGCTTGAGTTTATGTCTAAAAGGTTTGACACCTGGTTTTAGTGGGATTTTATGTTCCATGATGGTTGTATCATAAGTTCTCAACTCGTCATAAGACTAGGCAGAAACTGTTGGACAACTGAGAGGGGGGGGGGGTGAATCAGTTGTTACCGTGCTTAAACAATTTATGCTTCTTTTAAAATATTTACAAGGCACTCAATGATGATCACAATAATGTAGGGAAATAAACAATGGCACATTCAACATCAGTCACATATATGAGAAACACAGAGACAGATATTTCCAGAGGAAACCCATACAGGGTAAAAACCTCTTTTTCTTTATATTATAAGTAATAGTTACATTCTTTACATTATCATACATATGAGCACCAACTCATAATGAGGCTATAAACTCAGTTTTGCAATATGCTACTTGTTGAGAGCACCAACTCTCTATTTTCTCTAGCACCAACTAGAAGGAAGCACTAACTCCCTGGTTTCTCTAGCACCAACTAGAAGGAAGCACCAACTCCCTGAGTGTTTCCAGCATCAACTAGATGGAAGCACCAACTTCCAATCATACAGGCACCAACCTGTATAATAGAGAACAAGAGTTCTCCCTTGCACCACCCTGCCACCCTGGTTTCTCTGGCTGCAACCAGATGGAAGCTACAACTCCCTGTGTTCAAGCACCCACTTGAACCTCTGAGGACAACAGTCCTCCCTAGAACCTCCAAACCACCCTCAATTATGAATTCTTTGTTACTAAAACTTATTACAGTGATATAAAGTTATTCAATGGCTTACCAACCTTGTCGTTGTTCTGTTACATTGCTCTGCCCTGTCTACATCAGTGTCTTCTGCACACCCCTTGCACTTTTTGTTCTTCTTCCTTTTATGCTCTATGCGCCATATCCATTGAATGCACCATTCCTCGACTATGCATTTCTTCTCCTGCGCTTTGCCTCCTTGCACACCCCTGAATTCTACTGCACAACAACAACCCTTATCTCTTCTTTTTTCAACATTCTAATAGTCTCTGTGGTCTTTGTGCATGCAATATCCGCAATGCCTCTGCATGCTCACTCTGTGCCAAATTCCTCCACATATCGAGTGCTCTGCCTCTTCATCATTGTGACTTTTCAACTTCTTCGGCAGTTTTTCCCACGCATTTAGCATCATTGGGTGTTTTGTCTAGATTTCTCAGCTTCACTGGAAGTTGAGGCTCTTCATCTTCTCTGTCTTCGACGAGCTTATCCTTTCTATTTTCAGCTACAGACTTCAATGCTAATCCACCTATCAATCCCTCTAAGAGTTGTCTTCCTTCACTGGATGAAGCTTGGAGACTCTTCATCTCCTCTGGAGATCACATAGAGTCTCTTCAAATCTTTTGGCAGACACAATCAATGGTTTCTAGCAGTTTCATTGTGTCATGCATTAGTATCCCTCCGATCTCTTTCAAGTTTATCTGCACCATTGGATGCATTTTATTAATCTTGCCTTTAAATCAGGCTTCGACACTTCTATGGTAGAGTCTCTTGATGCTCCATGTCCCGATATCTGAAGCTCAGAAATGGATTCAGATCAATGGTCCACATTCTAAGTGATTCGACAGTCCTGATCTCTTCATGATTTCGTATATCTCGATATTGGGGTTCACAACTTTGGGACTCCTATGGTAGGAGTTCTTGCCTCGCCAAATTGCGATTTGCAAAACTTTGAAATGGAGTCGGATCGACGGTCTAGATCGCACCTTGATCTGACGGCTACAATTAAATCGTGATTTCGACATTCCTGTGGTGAATGTTCTTATGCATCTCCAACTCCTCATTTCTGAAACTCTGAAGTGATGTAAACCTGTTAACGTCACACATGGATTGACATGTGTCGAATAACTGCCATTTGTCACTCTGATTTGTGACTTGCATGTGCCTGAAATGTTGAATCAGTTTGACACTTGTCATTGCATGGTTGTGCCACGTGCTCTTAGCTGATGTGGTTTGTTGATGTGAGTCAGATTGACGGTCCAGATGTGATCTTGATTCAACGGCTCAGATTATATCGTGATTTCGGCAGTACTGTGGTATTGTTTCTTGCGTCTCCAAGTCATCTTTCACGAATCTCTAAGATAGAGCTGAGATCAACGGTCTATGATCTCAATGAATCTACAGTCCAAATTTCATTGTGAATTCACATCTCGATATTCCTTAGATGGAGGTTCTTGTCACTCCAAGTCGCGATAGGCAAAACTCTGAAATGGAGCTTAAATCAATGTTCCACGTCTTTTGGTGTATTGACAGTCAGGATCTTTTCGTGAATTCGCATATTGCGATTTCACCACTTCGTGATTTTGTGTGCCTTGCAGCTTCACCATATCCAACGGCTATTGGTCCTTCGTAGTTACCCCAGATTCTACAGCCCAGATCTTCTCACAATTTCTCCACTTTGTGATTTCACATTCTTGATGTGTAAGTTCTTGACACCTTCAAGTCTCGATCTACAAAACTCTAAAATGGAGTTTACTCTTATGATCTTTCCATGCCATTATCCCTACACTATTGTTCTTCTTCCTTGCCTACCTTTCTGTTGATCTTCCTTGCCTGCCTTTCTGTTGATCTTCCTTGCTTGTTCTACAACATCTTCCAAAAATACTTCTGGTGCCCATCTGTTACATTCTTTCTGTACTCATGCCATCTTCACTGCTATACTTTCCATCAATGATAAGCATATGCTACCTGTTAAACATTTTCCAACAAAAACATCTTTGTATTTTCTAGCAACTCAGCATATTTACTCTTGATTTTGGGAGACAGGTACCTGGACACTTTCACTAGTCTAGGACTCTCATCAGAACCTATATTGCAATCTCCAACTTCCTCCAGCTAAGACTATAAGGTAGTCTTCAAAGGGATGTCATCATGACTAAAAAGCCTTTCTAAGGGAATCAGGCCCTTGGATATCTGATTATTTTTTAAAACCAACATCTGGTGATTTGTGATTTTATCTTGGAACTCTTGGGGGTCCTCCCATTCCTGCATGATCCAAATAGGATCATTTTGGTTCTCTTGGTCAACATGGGTTTCAGCGAACTCGTCTATTGTTTCTAGAAATTTTCGGAGTTTTTCATCATCCTCAAAGACTTGTCAATGTTGTATGTTATTGGTTATGGAAGTTCTATGTCTCATTTGTATATGATATTTAAGTTTGAAAGTAGTAGGAGGTGCGAAAGTCAAAGCTTCTTTGGCTAAAGCATTTGCTTGTTGATTTTTAGCTCTCAGGACGAAATGAACATTAACAGAGGAGAAAAAAAATTCGATTAGGTCCCAAACACAATTTTGATATGACATTAACCTATGATGTTTGGCATGATACTGGAAATTAACCTGTCTCACAATCAACTCTACATCACCAAAAACTTCCAAGTTTTTAATTTTCATTTTCCCAGCGACCTCTAACCCTGACACTAGAGATTTGTATTCACATACGTTATTGGTGTGGTCTATGTTCCATTGAAGCCTATAAGAGAAAGGGATAACGAATTGGTTATTAGGTGCCACAAAAATTACTCCAGCCCCAACTCCAAGACAAGATGAGGCACCATAAAAAAACATTTTGCAAACACCAATGTTATACACATTGTTTTCTATTTGTTCTTTTTCTTTTTTATTTTCTGTACAATTTTCTTCTATACAAGCATCCACATCATCATCTATAGATAATATACAATTTCATAAATCCTGATCATGAATATATATAGGATAATTGTTTGGGATGAGAGGATCACTGACCATAAATGCTAACCTGGTTTCCTTGTACAGCCGCGTGAATTGCCCCTTGAAAACTGGAATTGTTGCGTACGCCATATCAAGTTGAAGGGAACCTCCAAGTTTGGCACCCCAATATTGGGACAAGAGAATGACATATTTTGGGGGTATATCTGTGACAACTACATCCATTAAAACACTTTTTGAAGGTACTTGTGCAAGGTTTACAACTAAGTCCTTTATCATACCTATACACTTAACTTTTCTTGAATCGAAAGAATATAAATCTCCATAAGGCCTGGTGATTTCAAGGTCGAGTCTATCCATGATTGCTTTAGGCATTACATTGTGAGATGCCCCAGAATCTAACATACAGTTATGGAGAAGATGGTCGAGAATGGTCAAAGTAATTCAGAAAGGGGAAACAATGTCTTTGGCACCTTCAAAGTGTGGGCCAAAAATTATGTTAGGTTTTTCATCCTCTAAGTTTATAACATCGGCCCGACTTTCATTTTCTGAAAAATTAATCATTTTAGCAATTTGTTTTCGGTATATCGTGTTTTTAGCCAGTTCTACAAGAGGAATAGGAATTATTATCTTATTGATTTCATTTTCTAGGTTGAAACTTCCAATGGTTTTGTCGATTTCCATGTTTTGAACCTCTGACCCTTTCTTTTCAGTTTTCCTTGGTTGAGGGGCCTTTGTTTCGGTAACAGGGGTATCTAGTTTTTGCATGTTCAAGGATGGTGTTTCCACTATCTTTGTTTTAGTAAACTAGATGTTAGCAGCCTTAGTCCCTTCAGTCTATTTCTCAGTTCTTTTTTAAACTGGTTCATCAATTTTAGACCTTCACAATATTTTTTTAACTAGAAGGGTTGCGGAAACCCTGTCTCTAGGTCTCAGGTTTTATTTCTAGTGAAGTTCAGCCATTATCCCATCCGCTATTCCCTAATAGGTCAAATCTTCCGAAACATTGTTGTTCTTTCTACTCTCGGTCCCATACTCTTTAGTCAAAGACTTTTCATAATAGTGTCTTGTTATGTTGGGTTGTAGATAGTAATCGCCAAGATTGTTCATATCCTCTTCTAACTCCTCAAAATCCTCCAAGTCTTGTCCTCCTACAAAGTTTTCACTTTTAAAAGGAGTTTGGATCTTTTGATATTCATTCTTAATTTGTTTTTGGTGGTTTTTAGGGTTATGATTCTTTCTGAACTCCTTTCTAGGGTAATGTTCATTCTTAGCTTGTTCTAGTTCCATTCTCGATATTTTGTTTGACAGTTCTTTGATGATTCTAACCATATTGTCCATTTTGTCTTCTGAAGATCTTCTTGATCCAAAGGGTGCTCCTTGCTCCCTGTATCTCTTGATTTCTTTGTTTCCCATATCAAATTTAGCTTTCAGGTTTCCTGATGCCATCATATTAGATTCGATTTCGAGGGCATCATCTTGCATCTTGGTAAGATCTATTGATCTTCTCTCCCTTAATAACAGGGCGAAGTCGGGGTCAAAAGCTCCAGCGAAAGTCACTTTTGTTGCAGGTTGTGAGGGCTTGACCTCGGTTGGGATTTTATTATACAATTTTTTAAACCGTTGTGTAAACTCGAGGACCGATTCAGATTTTTTATTTCAAAGAGCTCCAAATTTGGTCAAATAATAACGATGGTCTTTCCGTTCACCCCATTGTCTAATAAAAGAGTTTTCAAGTTCATCATATGATGGTATAGATCCGAAAGCTAGGCCTTGAAACTAGGTTCTTACTTTCCCTTCAAAATTTTGAACTAAGAGTTTGGAGTAAACATCTTCATGTTCCAATCCAAGAATGTCAGCGAATTGATCGAAAAAATTTATGTGTTCGGTTGCTGTGAAGTCACCTTCTCCCGTGAACTTAGATAGTTTTTTCATGTAATTTTCTAGTAAATCATGGGGAGGGACCGGTAGAACCAGAGGGACATATCTTGCAACAACTTTTGCAAATATCCAAAGAGGCGGTGCTTGGTCACTCGCTCCTCCTCCTTGACCACCTGCGACAGCACCTCCAGCCCCACCTCCTCTAGCTCTGGACATTGTGGAGTTAACGGTTAAAGTCTGGGGGTTGCAAGGATGGGTTTCAAGAAACTAATTTTCAAAGGGGAAGAAACTTGAGAAAGAAGAGCTTGGGGAATGTGGACTAGTTCCTTCATAACCACAGGGTGAGAATATAGGAGAATCAATAGAAATTGAGTCAAGATATATAGGATAATTGTTTGAGTTTTGAGATGTAGGAAATCGAACTTCGAGAAGGGAGGGAGAATGAGTTGCTGAAGGAAGTGAGGCAGCTCTTTTTTTTCTATCGATGTGGGAAAAGGTTGATAAAGCCTCGGTCTCAAAGACCGGAAGAACCAGATCTGATTTAGGGGATGTGACTTTATCAACGGGGTATTTCCTGTAAAGGGGTGGAATACTTGATTCACCGCATTGATATTTTGAGTCACATTGTGTAAAATTAGGTCAAAATTTTTTATTTGTGGATGAGACAGTCTAGCAGAAGTATCTTCTTGATTTTAGAATTTTTTCGGGGTCCAAAAAGGGTGAAATTTGCTTGTTGTCTGGATTCTTTCTGGTATTTTTCTGGATAAGAGCTAGCTTAAATAATGTGGAGTCACCAAGTGAAAGACAAAGGTAGCCTTAGAAGGTTTTCAAACCTTTTTCACTATCAAAGAAAGAAAGCGTAAATGTCGTTCTCCCTAAGGAAAAAACTTGTTTCTTCGTTCCCCGACAACGACACCAAAAATATGTTGTTCCTGAGTTTATACTTTAAGGCTTTAAAGTACACTGTCAAGGCATCTGAAAAAAATAGAGGGAGCTAAGAATAGAAAAAAAGACCGATAAAAAGGTAAAGGATATTGTCGGTTTCTCAACTGTCTCTGTCGAAATTCCCAGTTTTCCTAGATACTAATATCTCTCTCAATTGTTGCCCATGAGCATTCTAAGTCAACCTAGTTATTTGTTGTTTGTAAAATAGTGTTAAATAAATTTAGAGCAATGTTGGTTTGATCCGAGAGACTGGGCTCGATGTTAGGATGCCTTGCAACTGGTACTATCATGAAGGAGGAAAGTAAGGGAGGATAAATTTCTGTGTTTTCTTTTTAGGCTGGTTATCTCTATTCCACAATGTAACGAGAATATTGTCAAAACACAAATAAATAGTATGACCAAATTGTAGGCCTTTTTTTATATCTGAGTTAAATTTTAAAGAAAAGAAACATGTATGATATGGAGAAAAACATAAAGCTATTAGAAAAGTGGGGCATCAAATTCAGAGGAATCTCACATTGTAACATAAGACTATGAAATGAAAAAAATATTAATGAAGCATATGATGTTGAAATCTCAGCATCTACAGGTCTTGTATCTATTGATAACGGATACAAAGGAAAAACTATAAATGATTTGAAATAAAAAGAATAATAATTTCCACAGTAGAGGTTGTACTAAATTGTAGTTAAGAATTCATCAATTAAACATATATAAGAAGATGAGATGACAGGGAAACACATAACTCAGAAGTGACAAGATCTCGAATCTTCAATCTGCATTTCTATTAATTTAGAGTTTCTTCAAAATTACTTCATCAAAAATGTTTTTTTAGAGAGATCAAAAATCCTCATTTTAGTCTTTGTTTCCTGTGTTTATACAATGTCCATCCATACTTGATGGTTAGCAATCTCCTACTTTCTAGGAGAAAAATAGTTACAAAACTGCAACCTTAACCATTGCACAATTATCTTTTGTTTATCTATCATTCCAACAGTATGAGTTTCCAAACAATACTTCATTGCTTAGTCGAAGTCTATCCCTCCTTTTATGTTATACATTCAATACATTTCTCCAGAAAATGGACAAAGTTTCTAGGAGGTGTTCGAAGATCTTTAGCCTCAAACAAATAAAAATTTCTTTGTACCTTTGGGAACTGGTCTTCAAAACCTTGGTCGAAAAACTTGATCACTTGCAATTTTGAACTGGGTTGTACCAACCATCTGTTTATTAGGTTGGCATCAATTTCCTTCAATTGTAAAATTTCAATCTGAATCTTCTTCAAACCTTCTTTGCAGTCCAACTGTTGTTTTTCAATGTTTATCTGCCCCAGTGACTCAGAGCAGTCATTTTTTCGATGCCTAATGCTTTCTTATCCAAAGAATCGAAGATTCCTTCACAATCATATTTGATTTCTCTGACTATATTCTTGCTCTCAGATATATTTGTTTCCCATACCTTGAGCATGATGTCTCCTTTTATTTGTTCCATGACAGAGAGCTTTAGATTTTTCATCACCTCTTTATTCCCTGAACATGCAACCACTTTCTGGAAAGTATTCCTTGCTGCTTTAGCTTCCTTTTCTAGTAAAATAATATTATCAAGATATTTTCTTACCCCTTGAAAGTAATTCTGGATGATCCCTATTTTGGAGATTAGTCTCTGCTACTTGGCTTCTATATTTGTATGTGTTTCCAACGAGAGGGTCTAGAAATCCTTTAAATCTATAACTCGTCCTTCCATCAAATTTAACTTAGCCTATAATTGTTTTGTATGCTCCTTTTGTTGAGCAACCTACACCTGACTTGCTTGTATTCTATGGTTCATTTTGTCCAGGATTGATTTGAGTGATTGAATTTATAGCCTTTCGACAGCCCTGGTCTGCTCCAATCTTTTACTCACCTCTTATCTAATGTTCTTCTCAGCATTCTTTAACTGATCATGTAATTGAGCTATCATGTTATTACTCTTGTTTATACTCTTTCTCATGTTTCCCATGGTAAAAATGTTTGTTGTTTCCATGGCTCCCATGGAACCTACTATCTCTGTAGCAAAATCCTTCTCCTCCAAATTCTGTCCATTTGGCAAGACTTTATGTTTTTTTACCATACCCCCCTCCTTCATATACATCTCTTATTTCAGGACAACCTTCCTCTTTCTGCTGAAAAAATAATCAGAAGGAGGAATCACATATATGGAGATAAAGGTGAGGTCATCAACAAATATGGCTCCTATCTGTGGGAATCCAAAGGAGGACTATAAGGGGGTTAAGGAATCTATGGGACTTCCTAGCTTTGTAGATCCTTTGCCTTCTATTTCCTTAGGCATATTGACATCAATAGTAGGTGATGAAGGGGGAGTAAGCTTACTGGACTCGGAAGGTATCATGGACCTCCTCTCTGCTTCTATCTCTGGTTTTTTCGTCTGTAAGGCCTCTTTATTTTGTGGGGGCCTTTCAGTATCCTCTGGGAATTTTTCGGGATTGCCCTTCTCCTATAGCCTGGGGGAGTATTTTCTTGTTCCTAGGGAAGGGTGATTGCTTCTCCTTGTAGTACTTTGGATAGACCACTCCGTCTATGCTTCTGAAAGGTCTGAAAACTAGCTTGCAAGTCGAACGACAGTGTTTGTACTCATTCTAACACCTCTTTATAAGTCTTAGTCCCTTTGAACATGTCATCCCAAGGGGACTCCTCATGTTCATATGCTTTCATATTGCAGTGGGCCATGTGTTTCCCCACAAACTGGTAAGGATCGTGCTTCTGGTGCTTAAGGTTTACCAACTTGACCTCCTCCAGTGCTGTCACTTCAACCTTGGAATGACCCAAGTTGAGAAGTGAAAATTTTCCAATCTGAACAGGAAAAATAGGTCAAGATTTCTTTTGAGATGTCTTTAATTCTATCCCGATTCCACCCATTACTATTTGATAAGCTACCTTCCTGCACACTAGTCTATCATGGAGGAATTTTAGGAGCGCATGTGGAGGAATCGAACATCTGAAAACTCTGATGTAGGAGAAATTTTTCTCTATAAACCAGTCAGTAATTGCCCAAACGCTCCCTATGACCAACTCTGGAATGCAGGGGGGTGCATAGTCGTATAGCATCTGGTGTAGTGGTATTACTACGAAATGACAAATCTCATAGAATGAATCCTTGGCATTTTGTTCCCAAATTTTAGAATGATATTCATGAATAAGCTCTGGGTAAGTCAGATTCCAACTCCAATTCATCAAAGGGAAAGGAGTTGAGAAGCATATAGCATCCATGATGTATGCATACATATAAAAGGTTTTTAGTTAGCCTTTTGATCTTGCAGTCCTGTATTCCATAACCTCTCTCACTATCTTATTGGATAAAATATTATCCCAATTGAAGTTGTAACCTTCTGCGGCCTCATGCAAAATAGGTACCCATTCCGTTGGGAAGTGGGTAGGACTTTTCTTACCGAAAATACTACATAACATCATCACCACATAAACCATATACTCATTTAAAGACGTTGTGGCATAAACACCATGTGTGTCAGCCCTAAATTTTGCTTCGTTTCTCCACCAGCCTTTTATTATGTTAGGATACGTTTAGTCTGACTCAAAACTTTCTTTCCACTAAAACTCACTGATGAAATCTTTATTATAAATTTATTTGGGACAGGAAGACAATTTATACATCACTTGTATATGTTATGGTATAAAGGAGCCAATGATGACCCCTCAGTTCTCAAGAATGCTCCTTGTCTGCACGTCTGCTCGCTCTAAAGGCCAACTAATCATGTCGTTGTAAGTCAAGAGTTGCGGCCACGTAGCCACCTTGTGAAGTTCAGACTCTGCTATATCCCATAGTTTGTTGTCGGCATCATGGGGGAAGTTTTTAATTTCATAATTGAGAGTTTTAAAAATTTGCCTCTAGGATTTTATGGAATTGATGGCATGCAGTATTGTATCAGATACAACATCTCTGTCTAGACTCGAGACCTCTGCAACTTCCTCATTTTTATTGGTGGCCTTCTTGGGTGCCATGGTGGTTATACTGGACCAGAAACCTATTTACAGAGAAAAGTGTATAAAACTGGACAAATGTGACTCGCTACAGAGGTAAAGGTTAAGAATGAAATTCGACACATAGGACCTTTATTAATATCTAAATTTGTGATGTATAGAGCGTACTGATACCATCGATGAAAAATAAATGATTTAATTTGAAATATATGCTTAGAGATAGAAACTCACATAAAAAATATTTGGACTTACCCATTATTAATATTGTTGTATATCGGCGATTGCGAAACTGAAAACCCGAAAATCACTGCCTTCCTTAATTCCCAAAAAGGGAAAAGTAGCATAGTCATCATTAATTGTGTTTTGAAAATAGATTAATCTTTTAATATTAGGGTTTGTTTAAAGAAAACATTATTTCACATTTCAGAACTTTGGGGATCTTGCTGTCAGGGGATATGTCACAAGTAAGCCCCGGATCATGAAATTGCGATGGGATTAGCGAGGCGCTAATCATTCATATTAAAAAACTTTAATTAATCATGATTAGTGGATAATTACTTTTTAATTTTTACTTTTCAGAAAATCAAGGACCAGGAGTTCGAAGGAGAAGAGTTTGAAAACACTTTAGCTGAGAGAAAACGGAATCACGAAAGACTAAGGGAGAGATAATTGTGTTTAGGGATTTGATTAATTATGAATTAAAGAGTGCTTTGTGGTAAACAACGAAAAAAGTAACGTTCACTTCTTCCCCCTTTTTACTTTATATTTTTTAATACTTTGAAATGGCTTTGGGATTTCGGCACCAGGAAAAGGGGATAGTTGAAGTTCACACCTCGAGGAAAACCGAATTTCGAAACCCAAAAAGGAATAGGTGATTTTGACTCCTTTCTATTTTGGACTAAGGGAGGCTCCATGACTCAGGAAAAGATGAAGCTTCATTTTTAAAGGGTGGGAAAATTTAATCTTCATGTCAACATCAACCATGACAAACAATAATGAGTCATATTTACATCAAACAACCTTGGGTCCATTACCCAAACCTTTGTGCTACGGGGCTTTCTTCAGGGATTGACATCAATGAAAACCAACCTTGATCAACACCAAAGTGCATTATACAATGTGTTGTGCCAATTCTTATGATTTTTTGAAACTGTCCTTTTAGTGATCTTGATTAAATTTGTGTTTGCGAATTCTACTAGGCCATTTCCTTGAGGGTAGTAGATGGCAGAATACTTTATCTTAATCCCTTTTTCCAAAGCAAAGTCATTCATATAAAGGGATGAAAATTAAGAGGCGTTATCAAAAACTAGGCATTTGGGAACACTAAATCGAGCGATTATATGAGAGTTTAGGAAAGATACTATATGATTTGTGTTCACTACTTTCAAAGGTACAACCTCGGACTATGTAGTGAAATAATATGTTGTTGTAAGAATATAATTGTGCTGTTGGGAAGAAGAAAGGTTGATTGGTCCTATGTTGTCAAGAGCCCATTGCTGAAAAGGTGAATCTACAGTGACAGGCTGCAAAGGGGATGTTGCCTTTTTCACCCATCCTGCAGCCTTCTAGTAGATTATGCATTTATGACATAGCGTATGGGTATCTTTAAACAAAGTGGGCCAATAGTATCTATTTCATGGAACTTTTTGAGTAGTGTTATACCCACCGAAGTGGCCATTGGCTTCACCTACATGAAGTTTAGATAGTACTTTCTCCAACTCTTCCTTTTCTAAACAACGCATAAGAACACCATCAAAACTATTTCGAAATAATACATCATTTATTAGCTAGAAAGATGCATATATTAGCCTTAGTGCTCTTCTATTTTAAGGATCAATATAGAGAGGAGCCGATCCATGCTTCAAATAAAATTTAATATTCTCATACCAATAATTGGCAACAACTTGTGCAGAACTGATTTGTTTTTCATTATGCTAATTTACAATTGAGGCGTTAATTTGACTTTCCTTCCCTTCAACTGAATCGGCCACTATTTTACATAAGCCTTGACCTATAAAAATTTGTGCAAGGGTTATTTCGGGGTCATATTCTTGTAATGACATCATCCAATTTTCCCTTTGCACACCCAGTTCTTTTTGTACTAACAGGTTTCTTACAGCTAGGTAAGGAATGATGACCTTGGTTCTGGATTTCAGTAGGTATGACCGGAAGTGTTTCACTTATTTAGAAACAACATATGCATGTTGATCTATTGTTGGGTAATTAAGCTCTGCTCCTTTGAAAGTTGAGCTCATGAAGGCAATGGATATCTCATTGCTTTCATCATTTTTATGTGTTAACATAGCAACATAAGATCGGTCATAAGCAAAGGTGTAAAGAGTGAAATCTTGATAAAAATTGACTCATCAAGGAAGTATCTTCTACTATTTCTTTTCTAATGGAGTCAAAAGATTGACATTCTTGTGGGCCCCAATGGTACAGAACATTCTTTTTAATTAAATTTTGTAATGGTCTTACCATTTCCGAGAAACTTAAGACAAACCTTCTGACGAAATTAATCTTGCCCAAAAAGGATTGCATGGCTTTTCTGGAAGAGGGAGGGGAGAGTTTGGAAATAGCTTGGGTTCTTTTAGGTTCAATAATCATTCTGTCCTTAGACACTATAAACCCAAGTAGTTTACCTTGCTCTACTGCAAAGACTTATTTCTTAAGGTTGAGAGATATACCTAACTTTCGACATCGTTCTAGAACAACCCTGAGGTGAGACAAGTGATCTTTCTTGTTTTTATAGAAGATGGTGACATCATCGAGATAGACCACAACCGATTGGTTTATGAGGCCATGGAAAGAAATATCCATTGCTCTCTGGAAAGTGGCATCGATGTTTATCAATCCAAAAGGAATTTTCCTGTAGGCATAAGTGCCCCATGGGGTGAGAAATGTGGTTTTAAGTTGATCTGAGGGACACATGAGGACCTGGTTGTATCTCAAAAAGCCATATAGAAAAGATAGTCTTTCAGAACTAGACACTTGCTATAAAATTTGTTCCATTGGAGGAACATGGTAGTTATCTTTATCGGATGCTCGGTTTAGGTTCTGAATATCGACACAAAGTCGAATTTCACCACTTTTCTTCCTTACAGGGACTATGTTAGACACCCATTGTGTGTGCCCTGCTGGGAAAATTATCTTCGCAGTTAGCAATTTATTTAGTTCTTTTTTAACAGTGGGTTCAAATTTAGGGTGCATATTTCTCAATATTTGTTGAAAAGGATGAGTCTGGGGTTTCATGGGGATGAGATGTTGTATGATATTAGGGTTGAATGTTTTCAAATCATCACATGTCAAGGCAAAAACGTATTTAAATTCTTTAAACAATTTTATAAAAATAGATCATTCTTGCTTGGAGCATCCCATTCCCGGATTAATATTTTGGGGATTGTCCTTTGTTCCTAAATTAACCATCTCATAAATCAAAGAAGAACTATTAGTTTTACAATTAACTGACTCTCTAAATTTATCATGCAAGTCATAAAACTTCTCTAGTCTTACAACAAATATGGGGATAGCATTTACCAGATCAGATGTTGATTTGGGAGATCTAGGATATGATATTACCGTGAAGTCTTAGAGGTTCTCATCATAAGTGCCTTCATCAATGACCAAACCTTGGAAGGTGTCTTCCATATGTAGGAAGTTGATGATTTGTTGGTCATCATCGAACACTCTCCAATTGTTGATGTTATCCAGGATCAACGGCCCGAACAACAATTCAATCGAAAACGCATTAGGAGAAAGGCCTTATGCGAGCAATAGTTTAGAAGAAACATTGGCCAATAAATCGGCCTCTGAATTACCTAGTCTAGGAATGGAATTTAAGTTAAATGATGAAAATGTTTGCATCAAACTCCATACCTCAGTTTCGTATCTTTTTAGATGTGGTGATAATTAATGTATGTAGTTTCTTACCTTCCTTATCAGGATTTTTGAATCAGCAAATCCCATTAAATTCCGCACGTCCATATCCAAAGCCTTACTAAGTCCTTGTAGAAATGATTCATACTCGGCGGTGTTATTAGTGCACTTAAACTCTAGTCGGAAAGCAATAAAAGTCTTATTACCTACAGGATCAAGGACTACACAACATGCACCTACTCCTCCTTTGGATTTGGATCCATCAAAGTACAATGACCAGATTTGGGCTTCGTTGGTAGTGCTCAGCATACTTAGCAAATTCAATGTCTGAGTATAGGTCGTAACTTTCGATTGTTGCCCAGGATTAGTAACAAAAGAAATTTCAGTCATGAAATTACCAAAGAAGGTATTCATTCCCTACGTTTCAAATGAGTTTACCGATGTAACAAAAGGTTCATTTGTATCATTTAGATATGTTACAGTATGCTTCAGATAACATTCTTTGTTTATCCTGATTCTATTGGGCTGTCCATTTTCCGGCAGCCACAAATGAGACCAATCTGTAGCAAAGTACCCATGTAGTTACTCGGATGAGTCCCTCCTTAAAAAAAACCATAGACTTCAGGGATATCCACAATGATAATGTCAATTATCTAATGAACCTTAGGATTGGAAGATAATCTAACCAGATCATTCTTTAGCTCACCAATTACCTTGACATTTGTTTGATCAAGATGAATTATTTTGAGATCATAAGGCTTAACTTTTTCATTAATTTTTTGACAAACAAATAGAGGCATCACGTTTGATGATGCACCAGAATCGACCATGCAATTATGTACATTCCTATTGAAAATTTCAAAGGTTAATAAAAAGGGTGGGACACTTTTCTGGGTATTAACAACAGAATTATTATGATTTTTAGTTGTTGTCCCTAAAGTAGTTTTATCTACATTTGCTACAGTTTTTTCAGCTAGATCCCTTTTATCTAGAAGTTCAGATATCGTTTTAGTTGGGATATTTTTGGTTGTTTTTGAACCAGTTTATGCATTTTTCTTGCTGCTAGGATCACTATTTTTATTGTTTTCAATGATACTTTGAAGCATTTTCTACAAAATAAGGAGAAATTTCAGCAGCTCAAAAACAAAAATATTAGCCCTTAGTTTTTTAAATCTTCAATTAAATCATATTCTAAAGCAGGGGCTGCTAGACTTTGTTTAATTTCAGTTTTCTTTGACTGTTTTGGGAACACATTATTACTCACTTCAGAAGAAGTTTTTTTTTGTGTTTTTCTTCTTGTATTGTAAGGGTGAACAATTTCAATTTTTTTTTGGAAGATATTGTCCGAGAAGTGACCGAAGATGTTGGGAGATGATTACTCCTCTTCCGATAATTCTTCCCTAACTACATCTTCGGAACTTTTAGGAGGGATAGAAGAGTAATTATCATGTGCTTCTAAGATGGTTTGCAAAGCATACTGTAAGCTTTCAAAATTTAGACCTTCAGTGGTCGAGTTTGGTCGGTTGGGAGGAAAAGGTTTTTTGAAAGGAGGTTTAAAACTTTCTTTGCTTGTGAATGCCTCCTCGATTGATCTCTTCAAGTCAACAACCTAGTTGGATAGTTTTGAGAAATCTTTCTGTAAGCTTTCTAAGTCTAAAATTTCTGGTTGATTTTTAGTTTAAGGAGGCTTAATAAGGATTTCTATTTTCTTTTTCGAGGATGAAGTTGTTTCAGCTTCACTATTGAGATTGTCTGTTAAGATTAATATATCCTTTTCAATTTGGCTTGCTTCCTCAAAGGCTTCTAAAAGTGTGTTCTTTTTAGACCTTTTGACCCAAATTGCTATGTTATTATGTAGAGCCTTAGTGTAATATGCAACAATTAGGCTTTCAACGAGCATTGAATCTGTAGGGATTTTATTTTTTAATTTAAGAAATATTTGGATAAAATCTTTCACTTTTTCCTTAGGATTCATTTTTAAGATGGGGAGTTCCATAACCAAGACTTCCAGAGATTTATCAGCCCCGAATTTTTCCAAAAAACAAGTTTCAAACTTGTCCCAAGAAACAATGGTTTGGGGTTGTTGAGCAAAATACCATGTGGAGGCATTTCCCTCAAAACTATAGGGAAATAATCTACATGCTACGTCCTCATGTTCAACACTCTAGAGTCTAATGGCCAACATAAATTTTTTGATGTGATCTTCAGTGGATTGTTTGGAATTTGGATCAAATTTGGGTAACCATTTCTCTGGATGTTTTGGTAATGGGTGTTGAGGTCTGGGTACAACCATGACATCTTGGTCGGGCGAAGGTATGGCGATATTGTTTTGGTTTGCCATGGGAATTGGTGGTGTCGAAGGCTATGCTGGTCTTGATGAGGAGCTCCTTTTGTCTGAAGACTCTCCTCTGAAAAAGGATGGAGATGACTCAGGTGGGGAAGGTGGAATACCAGATCCCCTGGGTCCAAGGATGTGTCTTTCAGTAGGATTGGTAGTATGTTCACCTAACGGGTTTTGGAGCAGACCAATGCCTTGAAGTTGTTCTCGGATATTGGAGAAATCAAGGGGTTGATTAAGAGGCCTACCAGGTTGTCTGATATGGTCTAAGGCACTATGCTCTCTTATGAGTGACTGATGAACAATTTCTTGAGCATCGGCCCCTTGAGGAACTCGTGTCACTGGTTTAATGAGAAGCTCAAGGTTATCATTTGAGGTAGTTGTTGTTTCAAATGTAACATCATTGTCTGAGAAACTAAGCATTATGACAAAGGAGAGAGTGTGTGAGGGAGGAGTCTTGCAACTTCCATGTGCTATCAATTGAATTCAAGCCCTCCTTCTAACTCCATTTTTTGGCAGGCGTAAGTAACACACCGTCAACTGGGAGAATAGATCCAAATCGGTTTTTTCTAATTAACCCAAGCCGTTTGGTGTAATCTATTCTGACGGGTTTAATGGATTTGTTAGCCAACTAGGGTCCTAAAACAAATAAAAGAAAAAAAATACTCTAAAACTAAAACTATAATACTATATACTTTAATCTAATTATTTACAAGTATTTCCAGAAATATAAATATGTGATTATAAACAGAGTATTTACAAATTGCAAGTTTTTGGTGAATGCCTTGCGAAATCAATGTTTGGTGATTGTTTTTGAAAGTAGATAAAGAAAACACATATTTTTATACTTTATGTTTTATAATCTAAGATGTAAGAACTTAAAAAAATACTAACAAAACATGATTTGAAACAAGGATAGAGTAATGGTCACAACCAATTTAAATTGTCTTGTTTCGCTAATAAATAAACTAATGAAAAAAATTAAATGTGAATAAAGATAACCTGAGATTAGTTTCATACTGTGTCTATGTCTCTATGCAATCCAAACCTCCAGCTATCTTTCCTTTGAGAGAAATATGCGACAGACTTGCACTAATGTCTCCCGAATAAATTCAAGGTGTTTATTGCCAGCCAGGATATAAGAACAGAGTAGAAAAAATGTATATCCAACGACCTTGTGATTATGAATGATTACAGTAAAAGAAATTTCAATGTGAAACATTCATTGGATACATCAACTAAACATCAAGCATAAATCATGATATTAAAGTTGAAATAAGGATCACATATATAATATATGAAACAACAAGTTATAGACAAAATTTTAAAGCACTGAATAAGATGAAAAATAACATGCTAATGAGACTAAAGCTGCATAACATATCAATCTTCCATAATGTAAAAAGAAAAACATAAATGGAATAGTGTCACCCTAGTCTAAAGTCAAAATGTGAACCACTTGTCCATAAAGTCTTGGGAATTTACATGTCCATAAAGCGTTCCAGCAAAAGATGTCTTTCACTAATAGAGTGAGCACTATTTAAAGTAACCTGGGATACACATACTCATATCTCACAGGATAGAGATAGATCTCCCAAATCAAGTAATATTACAAAAATAGTGGATTGGAAACCACTTATAACAGAGTTGGTTTATCTAAAAATAAATCAAAGTTTTTCTAAGACATAAGGAAAAAGAAACTACTAATCATTATAATCGAAAATATTTACTCCAAATAATCTGCAGCAGAATCTCCCATTTCCTGATAAAAGAAAAAACAATTCGATATATTAGAATAAGCAATTACTAATAACTAATTTTTTATTTAAAAGATACTTGGCTACAGAATCGAAGATTCTGTAGCTAGTCTTAATTTTAGTAAATGAAATAAAAAATACAAATCTACTTATTTCAAATTAGATACCATAAATAAACTGAAAGGAAAATAAATTTGTTTACCATTAAAAGTTAACTAAAGAGGGGTCGAAGAGATCAGAGTTTATTATTGCCTTGACACTAGTCGCATTCTTGATGACTATGTTTCCGGATGTCTTGATACATTTAGTCTTCCTCTTTGCATTCGCCTTGAGATGAAAGTTTTCTTTCTTTAACAACTCATTCTGAGAAGTAAGATTTTTAATTCAGGCCTATAAGAGAGGAACGCTGATGTAATAACACTCAACCCAATTGAAATATTCATCATAGTGAACCAGGGAGGTGGTAGGTCGATGAAAAACACAGTCAACCACAGGTGCATCAGTCTTATCTGATGTTTTCTTCAGATCTTGACTAATATCAGAGAACCCTTATTTGCCTTTAAGGCATGGTGGAAAATTTGTCATGAAATCATAAGGTTCAGTAGGAACGGTAACCTCCCTGATGGAACCCTGCAATTATGGATCTTCCCAAACTTAAAAATCCTTTATTTTAGGATCCGAACCGTCATCGATATCGATTGGATCGATCGAGCTTAGATGAGTAACATTTCAGTTCCTTATTTTCCTAGGGATTAGGTGACCCGCTTTCTTGTTCTTGAAAGCCAAATATATGCATTGTGGTTTTGTTCCTTTACAAAGTTTCTTAGCATCTGATTTAACAGTAACATTCAGGCTAGCATCATCCATAGGCACAAGAGGATCATTTCCATTCAATTCATTAGTCTCTTGCTCTAGAAATATGGTAGGTGAAATCTTACATGGCAATCCTTTGACTAGAGGGGTTTTGTCAGTAAACTCTGGTCCACTCATTAAATTACCGAACTGGTCTTCAACCACTAGCTTGTCTAAGTTAGGGTTTTTTGTTAAAAGAGTGTTTGTTGTAGGATCATCCTGGCAAAACCATTCCTCAATAAAAAGACTTCCCAGCTGTCACCTATGGTTGACAGGTGGTACATCAACAATATCTTAACCAATCTATGATGCAACAGGCTTGAATCGACACCCTGTCATTTATATCGTTTGGACATCTTATAGAGACTTCTCAACAAGTAAAAGGGCATATGTAACTCAAAACCTATAAAATTCATCAACAAATGAATATGGTAGAGGAATACCAGTCTGTATCGACCTTCGCATGTCACAAATTTCTTGATAATTAACAATAAACTATGCCATCTAGGTTTTACCAAGGAGATAGAAATACCTTTTACACAATAGTTGATCTTTCGGGATGTCATAAACATAATCCATGGTACTTATTCAATTCGGGCATTTTTGAACAACATTTCACCCTTTGATGGAAGCCTTATTTCTTTTCTCTCGAACTCTGAGGTCAATTCTAACTGTGTGTCTCCAATTTTAGCTCTACAACCATTGAAGGTTTGCGCGAAGGATTTTTCCACCTGAATATTATAACCCTCAAATTTCTTAAGGAATATATCCCAGCCATGACTTTTTAGGTCCTCAATTGCATCATCATGAGAAAGTAAGGCCCGACATCCGTTCGGCTCCAAGAAAATGAAAGGCGGCATGACAACTATAAGCATGACAACTATAAGCATAATGCAACAGATATTACTCTGAATATTTTTATGTTCGAATCACGCGAGGAGCATAAACAATTCCAAATGGAGGCTATAAGCATGGAAATAACAGAGCTTGAGGGTTATCATAACTCAGAAAATAGGAATGAAAACTAGAAGGTTCATCATATCCGCTACCATATCTTGTGATGAGTGCCATAAATACAGACTACGAAAACCCTATGGAGGTAATGAATAACTCATTAATATGTTAAGCCATCAAGGTGAGGTGAGGACGTGAGTACAACAAGTCTGTATTCATTTATATGACTGTTGGTACAACCATTGAATTCGAGAGGACTATCAAAAATATCATTGGCTCTTCACAAATTGAAAATAAACTATCAAACCATATAACAACCATATTAAAATCAAAACATCAAAAATAGGTCACTCAACCATTAGATTTGGATTTCAATTAAATATGGGTGACCTTTTAAAAAAATGTTTCTAAGGCACAAAAAATTATAACACCAAGCTAAGTTTATGTTTAATTCATGCTTACAGTCATGAATTAAACATAAAACAAAAATGAAAATGAAAACAATAAGAAATTAATAAAGGTATCTTTTAATCAAGTAATAATATCAAAACTCTAAATTTTTTTTACAAAATTGAGGTGATGGAAGCTACAGAAAAAATGAAATTTCTTTCGATCATGTTAAATATCAAAATCATGTTTGGCTTCCAACACGTTGCCAGTTGGTGTGATTAATGTGACGTCCCATCAATCGTTCTCGGTATTCAATTTTGATAGTCGTCATTAGTTGGCGTCTATTTGTTGTACCCACCATTTCTATTGTTTCCTCCTTTTAGTGACCGTTGGTCCTTTCTCTGTTGCACTAACATTTCTAGGTGCACATGAATGTTCTATTTCCGGCGTGCTACCCCTCTTTTAATTGTTTGTTATCTTTTGATGTTTGGTGTGGTAACCCCTCTATTGTTGCGCATAGTCCTTTGTGCATGTGTTTTTTTTTTTTAAGTGATAGAAGGTCGATTGTCCCTATATAGCTTCAGTCGACTCCCATTGATCATTCCTCTGATTTTTTTTCCTCCCAAGTCCTTCAACTGTATAGCTCCCTGATCTGTGACAGTATTTACTTCATATGGTCCTAACTAATGCATTCTGATTTTTCCTGGGTGTTGAAGAGATTTATTGTCGTACACCTAGACAAAGTATCCCTCCTTGAAGTTTTTCCTCTTGATATGTCTATCATGCCAAGATTTTTCCCTTGCTTTATGTACCTCTTGGTGAAACCCTTCTAGAATCATATCTTCTTCCATGATCATAAACTGACTTAACCTTTCTTGAACTGCACCTCACTCTGTCATGTTTGTAATTGCTACTACGTGCAGACTAGGTATCAGAAACTTTAATGGCACCATTGCTTCTTCTCCATACACCAATTTGAATGGTGTCTACCCGTCAATTTTTTGCATGTGGTCCTATATGCCCACAGTACTGTTGGTATCTTCAAGTCCTAGTCATCCCTATTGATGTTGCAAATCTTCGTCAGTGCATTCTTGAGGATCTTATTAAATGCTTCCACTGTTCCATTTGCTTGAGGATGATATGGTGTACTCTTTTGATGATAAACTTCAAACTCCTCAGTCATCGCCCTAATAGTGTTGTTAATGAAGTGAGTTCCCTGGTCACTCATCAAAATCCTTGGGAAACCAAATCTAGTGATCACTTGCTCAAACAAGAAGTGTGTTATTGTCTCTGTGCTACAATATTTTATTGTTGTTGCTTCTGCCCATCTTTTTTAGTACTCTGTCACAGTAATAATGTATCTCGCTCCTAACCTTTTTGCGGTGGGTTAATTGGTCCCACAAAATCTATTGCCCATTTGTCGAATACCTGCAAGGTTACTTGTGGTCTTAGGGGAATCTCATCTCGTCTGTTCATTTTACCAACCCTCTGACATACATCAGATATCTGGCAGTATTCCTTTGAGTCTCTGTGAACAGTCGGTCACCATAGTCCTGCGCGCAATACCTTCTGCACGATAGATTTTCCCGCATAATGTCCTCCTACTATTCTCTTATGGGCTTCTGCTAAAATCCTATGTCTTTCATGTTCTAGCACACATCTTCTTAAGATGTTGTCTACACCCATTTTGTATAAGTGTCCTGCAATCAAGTGATAGTTTGCAGCCCTGACTACCAGATTTTTCTTCTATGCAATGTTGAATTCGTATGGTGCACTTCCTGTACTCAAGTATTGAATGATTTCTGCGAAGTATTCATCAGCTACTTGGACTGAAAATAGTGTGAATTAGGGAAGTTGTCTTCTAGATTCATAGGTTTCTCTCCATTAGTGATCCTCGATAAGTAATCAGGTCCTGCATTCAACTTCCCTAGTTTGACTATCACTTCAAAGTCAAATTCTTGGAACAACAATAACCATCTACAAATTCTCCCCCACAACACTATCTTGTTGACGAGGTATTTGAGAGCTGAATGGTCTATAAACATCCTGAAATGTTTTCCTAGTAAGTAGTTTTTGAACTTCTGAAGCGCATAGACTATAGCTAAGCCTTCTCTCTCTGTGGTATTGTGATTCTGCTTCGATTCTGATAGTTTTCTTCTAGTAAATGTTATAATATGGTCCAATTCTCTTGATCTTGGTTGCTCCTCCCAATTCCAATGAGCTATTATGCTGAGAGGTTCCTCCAAGTAATGTGCCCAAAATGACCTCTTCAGTGAATTCCATTGACTTATAGCTCAAAATAGTCAAAATCATGGAAATCATCGGAATGCAACGAAACCAAATCCAACCTGTGCGAAATGGCTCAAAATGATGGAATATGATCATCAATGCAAGATGGACCCCAAAATGCCTCTCAAATACCCATATACTTGCTATAACATCCATCTGGCTACTCTGGTCATCATAAATCTCTGCACTGTGATGATGTCCCAAAGTGGGGACATTACAGTCCTCCCTGCTAGAAAATTGCTTGTCCTCAAGCAATACCCAAATCCCTAAAAGTAAAATACCAGGATCCCATGTCCACCTGTGGGGTATATTGTAGAACCCATCCAAAGACGAACAATAGTACACTCTACCCCCTGGATCCCATATCAGGAAGTGAACTATGATACTCTGCGAAGCATGGTCCTGAAAGATATCAACCCTGTGAGCCTCCTGCACATGACACATGGGCTCATCTCGGAATGAGTCCATCCTCCAAATCTCTACCAAGATCCACATGGTATCCATCAATTGCACATGATGATGCCAAAATGAGGTACTGCAAGATCTCCATGAGGCACCCTCAAGCACTATGCTCCCCTCAACACTAAAGCTAAATGGAAAGTTAGAATAAATTTCCCCTGCAATGGTCCACTCTCCCCTATCGGTCAATGAACTGCTCAATCTTGCCATCCCTGGGTTCCATGCTAACCTTTTTTGATGATCCTCCTGCTGACACTACACTATTCTGTCCACGACTATTTGTCCTCTGCATTCACACATGATCCTCCTTGCCTGGATCCTCAAGATGAAATACCTATGACCACCGAACCTGCTGCCCAGAAACTGTATTGGCATAGACACCTCTATAGAAGAATTACCTGTCCAAATGTCTCCATGCCCTATCATGATGATCAAGAGGAAGAAAGGGTCTCACCCCATAGGACAAGTACCTGCCGGCCCACTCCAAACCAACCCAAGGTATAGTGTGTGGTTCTCTGGTGCCACCTGGGTCGTCATGTAGTGAAACATCCTGCTAACCAAGTGAACTCCTGGATCCCATGGCAAAATTGGAAATTTATCACTTCCAGTCTCCGCTAGTTTCTCCTATGCTAGACTAATCACTGTCGAAAGCCCTCTGCACTCAACTGTCATCACCTGGTCTATGATGCTCATCATCACACATCAAGTCTCAATTGTTTGTCTAACACGATCCACCTCTGACCTGTCATATGTCGTAAAAGTACTCATGTCATGTAGTCTCAGCCTACTCACTCTCCATGCCCCCAACCATGGCCTATCCCTCCTCATGTTGTTGTCTATGATAAAAGTGTCAGGATAGGCTAACAGAAACATGTGCAGCTGACTGTAGGACTGGGAGGTGTCACATGCTTTGGTCAATCCCAAGGATTTGACCATAAGCTCGTCCATTGATATCCATGAAAGATGCTCTCCTGTGGTCATCACTGAATCCCAACCATCCAGTACAATCGGAAGTAACCCCTCCGACTGCTGGTCAACCAACCTCCATCTCTCATCTCCCATACAACTACTAAAATGGTAAAGGTGATCCCCCACAACTATGTGCTGCTGCAAATGAGTGACATCTGCATACTCCCCTAAGTGTGTCTCCTCCCTACTAGGTAGTACCCCCCTCTGAATCCCACCATACATCTCATTATGTCTCTGTGAGCTACCATTCATCACTGTATGCTCTGGCATACTCCTGTCATCTCCCGCAAACTCATGTTGCATTATAGATCTTGGGCATACGGCTGGATCAATCTCTATGCCCCTTGTCTATCGTGTTGTTGGGTACTCTTGCATGCCACTGCATCCTATCACTAGATGCTATCTTCCCCGGAATCACACTGTATCATGTATGAGCAGTCATATCCTCCTGTGCACTCAACCTGCTACTATCATCTGTGCTTGGATCCCATAGAGATGTATCCAGACATGTTCTATGGTCATCCTAACTGCTAAGAAGTGCAGCCTCATCAATGTAGACTGATCCTAGAAGTAAGTGCTCCATCAACCTGTCAGCCTCTACAACCTGCTCAACTAATGGAGTCTGCAATAGTTGTGACTCATTCTCTTCAGGTTGATATGTATGTGTAAGGTCTCCTGTCTGTATTCCCTGTACCTCATCCTAGATCTATGGGTCTACCTGTCCATGGTGTGCATCCCTCACACTAGGCTCATCCATCATACCTAATGTGCCACTGATCTCCTCATGTGACGTGGCTATCATGGGTGTCTGAACAGGTGACAGATGTGTAACGAACCTCATAGGACACTCATCCTCTCTAGGTACTAACATGTGTGACCCCTCACTAGTGTCACCACTCTGCTGAGATGTAAGGTCATCAATGGTATGTGACATGTCTGATAAGACACTGGTGCTATCGTCCTATCCATCCAGCTTCCTATCCACTACATAAAGGTCATCATCCTCCTCAAGCGTGCAAGCATCACTAGCCTCTGTGCAAGAGTCATCATCACTATCCTCTGAGGTAGAGTCACTATCACTAGCCTCTGTGCAAGAGTCATTGTCATCATCTGACTCCTCTGAATCCACATCTATCACTCCATCCTCACACACCTCATCATCACTGTCATGACATGCCTCAATAATGCGCTCTTGATCCTTACCCCTGCACCTATGATTAGGTTCCCATGGCCCCTTGCAACTGTGGCAAGGTTGTGTGCTCCTACTAGCCGTGGGGTTTCTCTGTTCTTCCCACCATCTAGTTGCTTCTTTTGTCTTCCTATCTGCTATGATGATCCCCTCTAAAATATCCCATTTTCTCCAATGGGGATTCCTATAGGCTGCATACTGTTGGAAGGTTATTATAGCCTTAGTTTCCTCGCTAAGGCCGTCATACATGATCTCCAAATGTGTCATCTCAATGTCTATCCTATCCATTTCCTTCCAACTATCCATAAAGACCCCTCATGTTTGCAGGATTTAAGCTCTGATACCACTGTAATGATCCCAAGCCATTATGCAAGGATCATCACGGTTTTGGTGTCTTTTTAAAACTTTTTCTGGTTGTGGTATTTCATCAAACAGTTTGTTTATCTATTGTTTAGATATGTTTGTATGTCTATATGCAGCAAATAACAGAAAGAGATAACCATGGAAGATACCTCAACCATATGCAATAAGATAGACAAGCCAAAACATTTCAAATCTTCTTTATTCATAAAATAGAAGAACTTGCTACAATGGAGATGTTGATCTGGAATGCTCAACAGATGGCCAAGATGATAGGCAATGGATAACAAGTATGAGCTGCTACAAAATGCTCCCGATAATACAAAATAAGCCTCCAAAGGTTGGATAAGAGATGACGACCAATGTCAAGTGCCAAACCCCTCACTGTTGAAAGATGCCACGCCCCTCAACAATTCGCCCTAGTGCCAAAGATGTCCAATCACCTCTAGAAAGATGCCAAACAGTAGATCGGATGATGGTAAGAACAACCCAGGTGCCTGAATCTCCAAGATCCCTCTCAACCTCTATAGATCTGAACTCCTCCACTGAATGGTGCACCTCACTTGGTGACTGAAGCCTTAGATAATTCGACCCTGATGAAGGAGGCCTCCAAATGCTCTAAAACTCTCCCCAATGATAGATCAGGACCATACAATGAGAACCCAAGTGCTCAAATCCTCAAAATGCCTGCTAGATCCTTAGATCTAGCTACCCTCCAAATAATGGTGCACCCTCCTCTTGGGAAAACATCCCACTCTCAATACAAATCGATCCTCCACTGAAGGACTCCGGAAAACCACCAAGAATGATACCAAGACACCTCCAAAGGAAACCCAATACCTGGAATTTCTGGAATCCCTTCTCCTCATCTAGGATGAATCCCTCCTCAATGAATGGTGCACCCCCCTTGCTGGAAATCCCCAATTGGTGTGCCCTCTCTCTATCTGCTCAAGCAACTGATGTGGAATCCTCCTGCAATTGAGTAGATCTGATACTAGAATGGTGTGGGAGCGTATTGCAGCTCCGAGACCAAGCTTGGGACAAGCTAGGTGGAATCTTTCATGACCAAATCGTCCTCTAGGGTTTGTTATGTCAAAACCCTAAAAACCCCCAATGCTAGGCTCACTAGCTAAAAGCCAGATATCAAAAGATAAACATACATGAATCCATGAGAAGAGGCCCTTGCCTTTCCTTTACACTTTTGGCTCACCTTGTCCCTCCAAAGTGACTTTCATTTTATTAATATTTAATTAATTAATAAAATCACTTTAATTAATTAATTAACATTTTTACCTCTGAAAAGCTCCTTATCTCTTCTTGTGGCTTCCCTGGCCACTGAAAGTCACATCTAGCCATCCCATCCTATAGTGTTGCTCCACCCAATTCCAATGAGCTATTACACTGAAAGGTTACTCCAAGTAATGTGCCCAAAATGATCTCTTCAGTGAATTCCATTGACTTATAGCTCAAAATAATCAAAATCATGGAAATTGTCGGAATGCAACGAAACCAAAGCCAACCTGTGCGGAATGGCTCATAATGATGGAATATGATAATCAATGCAAGATGGACCCTACAATGCCTCTCGAATACCCTTGTACTCACTATAACATCCATCTGGCTACTTTGGTCATCATAAATCTCTGCACTGTGATGATGTCCCAAAGTGGGGACATTACAGAGAAGTGGTATATATCTATGTAAGCATGTAGAGGCAAAGTGTATGAGTGAATGAGTGAGTGTGTAAGCATGGTATGGCTGATGTAATATATCCCTTGAATGATAAATAAATCAAAAATCATTTTCTCATGGATGTATCCCTCTATAGGGTTTTACCACATAAAATTGTTGTGTTAATTTATGTGTTTATTGTTGTTTTTGTGTTGTAATTTGTACCATTTAAATCTAAATCCAGTTAATTTATGTTTTTGCCGCACAACAAATATAACACTAAGATTTATAATGAAGAAATCTCCTACTAAAAATAAAACTAGGATGAATATTTAATGATTAAAAAACAACATATTTTTAAAATGGAATGTAAAGAGAACATATTTTTAAAATGAAGTATAACATCTTATCATCATATGAAACATATATCGATATCCATTCTCACCACGAAAAAAACGCTCCATACATTCAATTGCCCAATAACTCCCTTTCATGTAACTCCGTACATGCAACTCTTTTCAATATCATTAATCCTACATAACGACTTATAAAAAGTACAACTCTTCTCAATTTCATTAATGGTTATGTTTCTTATTATTTTCTTATCCTTATCACTACCTAAATAACACCTTTTCTTATAACTCCATACATTTAATTCTTCTTAATTTCATTTAATCCCACATAACCATTTGTTCCTTATTGTCTTGTAATCCTTATCACCTCCCTTTCATAACCTGCACATTGCATGCACTCATTAACATACCCATTATTAGTATCAACTCTAATGGTTAATACATAAATTGCAGGACCGCATGAATGCCACGCACACAATGTTGCACTAACAGGGAGAAGCTATATTCTATATGCAAAATGTCATCTCCCAGGTAGAGATGAAACATTACAGAACTGAGGCAGAAAATTCGCCAAGGAACTTATTGAAAACAGTTGCATTTCACATACATGCAACTTATTGATAAGCTATATTCTATATTATATATTATATATGCAAAATGTCATCTCCCAGGTAGAGATGAAACATTACAGAACTGAGGCAGAAAATTCGCCAAGGAACTTATTGAAAACAGTTTCATTTCACATACATCAAATATCATATCTATGCAAAATATCAACTCCCACATAGCGAAGAAATATGAAAGAACAATGAAAATAGCATACTTGCTCTTCACAAACAATGAAAAACATTCTTAATCAATCTGTCAAAGATGGTTTCTATTAAAGAGGGATCAGCAAGCAAAA
>ML783263.1:712444-731573 GCA_009831015.1 Picea engelmannii | reverse complement strand
ATGTTATAATATAATATTATATTATATTAAAAACTATATTACATTAACTTATATTAATATTTGTATTAATTTATATAAACAAAGTTAATCACATGTGTATAGGAATGAATAATTATATTATTCATTCCTATAGTATATTATTAATGTGGTTGTTGGTAGTTATGTGTGAATCATAAAAATATCTACAAATAATTAAAATCATATATTTATATGAATGAATATACATAGTTTTGCATTGGTGATAATTGATTTGAAAAAGCTTTTGGGAAGGATCTTGTTGTGGCTTTTGGGAAGGATTTTGTTGTGGCCAAGACTAAAGAAATCTCATTCGATTGATAACAAAATAAGAATGATCTGGTGTATTCTTCTATTGTTGTATATTTTGACAATATCATCTTCTAAATTTAGAGTGTAACCTTGTTATATCTCTCATTTCTATCATTTTTTCCTTGGTTGCAAGAGTTGGTGCTTGGTGCATTCTTCCTATAAGATGTTGAGGTGGGATTATATGTATGCTAGTATTGGAAGAGAATCCTGGAAGCCCGAACTCGATACATCCATACCATCGTAATTCCCAGTGTGGAGCCCAATTTTGGTGATATTTAGTCCATTCAAGATTGTCATCAATATAATCTATTGTTGGCCTATTTTCCATATCATTCCAAGTTTTTATGATGATAAGACTTTTGGTAGGATAGAAGACAGTATTTGTTTGAGGTTTTGAAATGAAAGGAAGTGTTCTTTTGATGGGGGGGATTTACTTATAAGACTGAGGATAGTGAGAAAATAGGTTGGATGTCCTGAAAATGTTCTTGCCGACACATGTGGCTCAAGTGCTACAAGGAAAGGAGTTCCTAGGACACAATCTACAGAGAGATCGACAAGGAGGAATTTCATACCAAGGGAACATTGTTCAAACCATAATAACTCTTTAGGAACCTTAAAACTAATATCGATAGAAACATTTCCCAAACCGACAATAGAATACTTGCTAGGGAGCGAGTATTTACAGGGGATCAGATTTTGATTGAGTAGATTCATGTCATAACCAGTCTCTAACAATGCATTAAGAAAAAACATTTCTCCAATTTCTATAATGATTTCAACATGGTATTTCTGGTACTGGATGGTCAAAATTCTCATAGCATCTAGCCCTTGTAAATGGTTAGAATCATGTCTGGCTGTATCCAGATTATCTTCTTGTTCTTTCGACACATCTTCTAGTGGAGAGGGCAATGATGCCACTTGTTCTTTCAGAGTTTTTGTTTCTTGGAATGCCCAAGAATCCACTTTATATGAGTCCTCAGAAGTTTCTTCATATTGATTTAGCTGAGCCTGAGTTCTGCAACTTCTTTCTTTAGATAAAAAAATTCTTTAGCTAAATCAATAAGAGAAGGGTGTTGAATCTGAATCAGAAGGACATTCACATAGGCAATAGTTAAGATCATTACAATGGAAATGATGAGCCATGTAGTTTTCTTCATTTGATGAAGTATATTCAAATTCGGAAGTTTCTGATAACTCTGAGCAACATCCTTCATGGAGAAGATGTACTTCTTCTCTTTTAACAAAAGGATGATAAGGGCATTGATTTGTATTATGGTCATTTGATCCACATCTGTTGCATTGGGTTCTATGTACTATTTGTTTCTCTGTATCAATTTTGGCCTTTTGTTGGGCTTCGTGGGCCTTCTATGCAGATATCTTTCCCTTGGAATTTCTAGATTATTTGCCTTCTGGGCAAGAACTTGCAATATGTCCAGGTTTTCCGCATAGCCAGCATTGGACTCTTTGTCTTGATTGGGCATATTGTGTTTTGAGTTTTATATTCTCGGGACTATAATAGTGGGTAGGTTTCTTGGTTGACTTCCACTTATCTCTTGGCGTCCTTTTGCCATGCTGGTACTTATTTATCCTTTTTCTTCGTTTAGCAGGATCAGTGAGATATAATCCATATTTTTCACAGTTGGATTTGCTATCAAGAAGATGAGACAACTTTTGGATAGACTTATGTACTATCATATCTGTACATAGCTTTATCAAAGCTTTGGCTATAAGTGAGTAAATTTCACCCCAAGTATACATCTCATAAGGTAATTTGAATACCTCTTGCATTTTTAGGTATTCCACAAATTTACCGGGGATGGATGCAAGGTAGACTTGTTTCCATAAGAGATTTTGACTGTCTTTTACCTCATAAATCCTTTGAGTCCAATCTCTGTGGAAATATTCATACTCAGACATTTTCCTGCATTTGATGTTCATCAAGATTAGTTCATGTTTGTCAGCTAATTCTTCTTCTGTTCCACACTAGTGTTCTAGGATTAGTGTGGTAAGGGATCCTATCATGTTGCTTTGTGGAGTCCCATTAAGGTGGTAAACTATGTCTCCTTGTTCATCTTTCAGGTGCACTACTTCCATTTTGGCCATCATTATGGGAGAAGAGATAATTTCCCACCATTTGCTTAAAGTTCCCATGAAGCATTGGATTAGAGATTTGCATGCTTCTATTTCATTTTTTCCCTTCATACACATAATCCTATAGGAAACATACATCCTATCCAGTAATTGGTGAATTTGGCCGATTCATAATCCATCAATGTTCCATTCAAGGAACCAGTCTTCACCAAATGTTTGGGTATTGGGTAGTTTTCCTTTGCCAAGGAGATCAAGTGCAGAGGGTCTATTGGTATGGTGGGGGATGTGGTCATAGGATGGTCATTGTATAGACACTAGGGATAAGTTAGGATTGGTGGATGAGGATGGCTCAATTACTTGTACCTTAAAAGGAGTGGTGCCTCCAGTGTGGTTGTTGGATGTAGATGCGCTACCAGTGGGCAGTCGTTGAAGGATCTGGGCAAAGTTGTCCATCATTGCATTCCTTTATTTCTCGAGAGCCTCCTCGAGCAATAATTTCATAGGATCTCCTGGTCCCTCATCTTTCTTTTCTTCCCCCATGGGTGGTCATTAGGGTTTGCGAGGCTGATATTGCAATGGTTCAACTAGATAAAGCCCTAACTCCTTATACCTCGACCTCATTGGGGACATGCAAAGAAGGATCAAGAAAGAGTAGACTTCTTTGAAACCACTGATCCAGATTTATGCAGGAACACATTGAAATACAAAAATACACATGAACTCAATGATGCAACGGAAGTAAAACTTCATTTCATTAACAACAAATGACTGAAATATGCTTATAGACAGAATGGAAATAAAATAGCTCGGGTGCTGGTAGCTTATCTTTGAGAAGAGATGTGGCGGCTACTAGCCTCTGAACTCTGTGTTAAAATGAGGCTCTAAGGCCTATATGTTATTGAGAAATAATGGAAAACCTTAAAAATCCAAAAACCTAACCCTAGGAGATGAAACGCCAGAATATGGGCCCCATTGGAATAAATTGGTACATCCATTTCCTAGGGTCGTAACTTTGGCATACTATCTCCGTTTGACACACATGATACATCGTTAGAAATATCTATCTGAGGACTACACTTCTCACAACGAATATCAAGTTCGGAATGAACTCATATTTGCCAAAGAATTCATGCCCAAAAGACGTCGTTTGGGGCCTCAAAACGGCTCTGGAAGTTCAGGACCCCAAAAACTACTAAAAATAGTAAATTGTGCTACAATTAAGGAAACTGAAAAAAATGAAAGAAAAAATGGTGTGGTTCCAAGTGGAATAGGCGAGTGGCCACCAATATCCACTTGGATCACTAATTACTAGGAAAACATTTCAATATGTTTACAGACCATTCATCTCTCAAATACCTCGTCAACAAGCTAGTGTTGGGAGGGAGAATTTGTAGATGGTTATTGTTGTTCCAGAAATTTGACTTCAAAGTGATGGTCAAACCAAGGAAGTTGAATGCAAGACCTAATCACCTGTCGAGGATCACTAATGGAGAGGAACTTACGAATATAGAAGACAACTTCCCCGATGCACATCTATTTTCAGTCCAAGTAGTTGATGAAGACTTCACAGACATCATTCAATACTTGAGTCTAGGGAATACACCACAAGAATTCAACACTGCACAGAAGAAAATTTTTCTTAGGATTATTGGATTTTATCTACTCTACTACTTAGGATTATTTATTGGTTATTTTGATCCAACCTTCTTATCATAGATTGACCCTGGTTCATATTTAAGAAGTTCCCAACAAAATACCTCTAAAACTATCGTCCCCTCTAGTAAAACCAGAATGCAACGCAACACACAGAGTGTACTGTGCATTCTCACCTGAGATAGATCTATGGGTGGCTACAATACTCAGGTGTTTGCAACTTGGGAATGAGTGGAGATCTATGGTTGTACTCTGTAATATTTATCCATTCAGTCTAACATCTAATTATAACAATCATTCTAATCATGCATGTGGAATACCAGATCTAATTAGTTAATTCATTCATCTAACATTCAAAATTTAACAACAATAAAGACACATCCATTCATTCACATCACACAGGTTTTACCGTGGTTCACCCCCTCCTAGGATACATCCACAAAGATATGGCTCTCAAGCTCTTTATTATGGTTCAATAATATGTCATGTCGTGTGTGTTTACAATATTGGATATTACTCTCTTCAACCGGCTCCTTGATCCCTGTGAGGCTAACTAGATCCCACCAGGATCCCCAGCCTATGATCTAACCCTTGGTATCGAGTTGCTCACAACTTCCCTTGCTCACCATCTTACTAAGTAGTACAGTTCTTACAACTCTCTCCTCCTTTGTTGGCTATCCTCTCTCCCCCTCCCTCTAAGTGCTACCTCTTTATATTCTTGTCTCATCAACCATTACAATACATTACAAAAACCCTAACCCTAGAGTCATTGGGTCTTCCTTCCATGCATGCCTCACCTGCTTCCCTTAGACCTGTTGCTTTTCCTTCCAGTTTTCCTTTCCTCCTTTCATGATTCTCTTCCCAAAAATAGCCTTTTCTCCTGAATAGGCCTACATCCAACATGCCCCCAACACTGACATGTGACTCGTCCTAAGCCACCTAAAATTTGTGCACTTCTTCAACAACTCCTGCAAGAGTCTTGAACCTCTCTATGAGTTCCTTTTCTTGTGTTTGAGCCTAGGTTGTATTTTGTCTGAGTGCGTCCAATACTTGCGTTGTAATCTCCTCATTGATCATATATGTGCACTCTACCTGAATTTGTTCCATGTTCTTCTTTTCCTCTTCTACTTGTGCAATGACCTACGTTTCCCGCTCTCGGAGAGGTTCCATTTGAGATTATCGATCCTTCTTCTGTGTCTGTGCGGCGATGAGTTCTTCTTGCAGCTTCTTCATATCTTGTACTCCTTTGAGTCACTCAGTGATTTGCATCGTCTTATGCCTCTGCTAGAGGTATTGGATAGTTGTGCTTATATTTTCCTCATCTTGGTCCCACTACTGGACCTGTTGATCCTTCTCCATCTTTGTCCATAGTTGTTCTGCTTTATCACACAAGTCAAGTTGCGTTGACTTGTCGTTCCATTTCCTCCATCTGCCTTGTTGATTCCTGCTTACTTTTACCCTTTACCTCTAAGGGAGTGGTAGGGATGAGTTATTCCCAGAGGTTATTGATCTCCTTCCTATATTGATCGATTGTCTAAACAATCTGATCAATTTTTTACGTCGTCATGGGCTTTGTTGTTTGCGTGCTCTTTGGAATATTTTCATAGGCTACAACCAATACCTTCTTGAGCCTATCCACATGATCCTTCTTGTCTTTGGTCTCGAGCTTGACCTGCTCAAGAACCAACTCCAAATATCCCCTATTATCCTTTGTATGTTGCAGTTATGATGCGTCGATGCGTGTGCACTACTCTACCTCCTACGCGACGATGAATTGTATTTTATATAATTCCTTGGTTGGTATCAACCCCATTACCAACTATATTTGGGATAGATTTTTCAAGGCTTTATGGCCAACAATTTCGTCCATGCGCAATATTCTGGGTGTAACTTGAAAATTCGAGCTGTCATGTGCCATTGTCTGGATCATTTCCTACTCGTTGGGCACAGCCTTGGCTCCTGTCTATGATGTTGTAAAGACTAAATCTATTCCTCTTCCCGCCCTCTACATATCTCTGATCTGTTCCAAGAGTTTACTCATGTCGGCCAACTCATCCTTAATCCTGTCCCTTTGACGTTGGGCTTCATCAAAATCCTTCGTTGTTCGATCTTGAATCATTTTGTCCATGAGGTCCGTGTTATCCTCAATGATTGTATATTCTGGTGGCAATTTTTGTTCCTTATCTTTCTTGTGTGCACCCCTAGTGTGTATGCTTGGACTCTTGGTCTGAACTTGTTCTTGTTGAGTAGCACTTGATGTGGTCCCCTGTGCTATCTTAGTCTCCTTTTCCTGCTCCTGCGACGCTTGGGTGTTGTTCTTCTTGCTCACCTGGGTACCTTTCTTTAGCACACCCACTTTCTTCTGTTGTGTCAGCTTCTTTCTTGGATTTGGATTCTTGGAAACTGTTTTGTTTCTTGCATGTGTTTTTTCTTACCCTGCATCAATCTCCATTTCTGTGGACATATCTTGATTCAGGGATGGAACTCTCTAGTCATCTTCTCAATCCTTTATGGCCATTTCTACGACCTCTTCCTTGATGCAGTACCACAATTGTAGCCATTCATTCTCAGGATCCTTTCTTTTTTGGATCCATATTGCATGACTGGTCGCTTTAAAGTTATCTATTCCATGATACTATGTGAACACTTCTAGTGTAACCCACCAAGTGTTGGCAATTCTTTCGTGCAAATCATTGTAATACCCTGCGAGCATGCCTACATTTTCACTTTTGTTCTTGGGGTCTAAATTCCTCCCCAATTATAGGTATCACGTTGCGCGACAACGAGTGGATCGCTCAAAAAATTAAGAATTCCTAGGCTCCCTCCATCCGACCAAGGCGATCAGGATGAGTAGCCAAGAGTAGTGGAACTCTGTTCCCAGGTCCTGCACGTCCTTACAGTCTTCAAGGAACAGATTCAACAAGTACACAACCCATCTCAATATAGTTTCCTTTGCACACTGTGTTGCAGCTGCGACGACCCTGGTAGGGACTTCCTCCTTGAGAAACTTCATGAGAAACTTGCATGCCATGAGTTTTGTGTCCATCCTTGTTGTTGTGTCACTCATGTGCTTAATTATGATTCTGCGCGACCCTCTTTATGTACCATATGTCTTCTTCATTTCCTCAGCCAATGCCTTCTCCTTTGTTTTGTCATCAAGGAACTGTGCTGGTGTCTCCTCCTGAGATGGAAACCCTGTAATATACACAATGAGCTCTATGTCTGTCGAGACATGCTCTTCCACCCATAGGTATCCTTCATGGGTAACTTCCATCAGTTTCTTGACGCAATTGTGCACATCACGACCCCATCCAAAAGGCAGGATCTCCAATAGGCTTAGAATATCGGTGTTGGCTAGTCTGGTTTCCCACTGTTTTGGTTGGTTAATTGGTTCACCAAAGGGTCCCATACCCACGATATCTAGGTAAAATTTGTTTGCAAACTCTAGGAACTTGTCCATGTCGGTCACATCAGGATCTGAGTACCGTATTTTTTCCACACAGCCTAACATGTTAGCTGTGACATGCACCCCTTACAAAATGTGCGGTAAGACTATGGTTGTGGCAACCTACCTGTGCGGTTATCTTGCTATTGGTTGCTTCCGCTTCCACTATAGTGGATGACTCAAGGTTCTAGCCTCCATTGTTCTCTCCTTTGTATATGTCTCTACCTGACCGGTGACATCTTCTACTATGCCCTCATGTGGTTGCTTCGACGCTACTGTGTGGGGCCATTCTAGTGCGAACGCTTCTGTCTAGTTTGGGACCATCCCATTAACCCTTAGGGATTCTTCAAAGTTTTCTGGGCGCAAAGTATTTACAACATCCTTGGCCTGTTGACTCTATCCTACTTCTGGCATATCAATATCCATGCCCACTGTTGTTTTCTATTGGGTTTCCTCCACCATTAGTGTGGGGCTCCCTGGTTCCATATTGGGCAACAGGATTTGATTAACCCAATCTGTTTGGTGTAATATATTATGACAGGTTTAATGGCTCTGTTAGCCAACTAGGGTCCTAAAACAAAGAAAATAAATAAACTACTCTAAAACTAAAACTATAATACTATATACTTTAATCTAATTATTTAGAAGTATTTCTAGAAATATAAATATGTGATTATAAATAGAGTATTTACAAATTGCAAGTTTTTGGTGAATGCCTTGCGAAATCAATGTTTGGTAATTGTTTTCGAAAGTAGATAAAGAAATCACGTATTTTTATATTTTCTGTTTTATAATCTAAGATCTAATAACTTAAAAAAATACTAACAAAACATGATTTGAAACAAGGATAGAGTAATGGTCACAACCAATTTAAATTGTCTTGTTTCGCTAATAAATAAACTAATAATATAAATTAAATGAGCGTAAAGCTAACCTGAGATTAGTTTCATACTGTGTATATGTCTCTATGAGATCCAAACCTCCATCTATCTTGCCTGTGAGATAAATTTGCGACAGGCTTGTACTTATGTCTCCCGAATAAACTCAAGGTGTTTATTTCCAACTAGGATATAAAAACAAAGTAGAAAAAATGTAGATCCAGTGACCTTGTGATTATGAATGATTACAGTAAAAGAAATTTCAATGTCAAATATTCATTGGATACATCAACTAAACATCAAGCATAAATCGTGATATTAAAGTTGAAATAACGATAAGATATATAATATATGAAATAACAAATTATAGAAAAAAATTTAAAGCACTGAATAAGATGAAACATCGCATGCTAATGAGACTAAAGTTGCATAACATATCAATCTTCCATAATATAAAAAGAAAAACATAAATGTAAAAGTGTCGCCTTGGTCTAAAGCCGAAATGTGAAGCACTTGTCCATAAAGTCTTGGAATTTACATGTCCATAAAGCGTTCCATCAAAAGATGTCTTTCACTAACAAAGTGAGAAGTATTTAAAGTAACCTGGGATCCACATACTCATATCTCACAGGATAGATATAGATCTCCCAAAATCAAGTAATATTACAAAAATAGTGGATTGGAAACCACTTATAACAAAGTTGGTTTATCCAAAAATAAATCAAAGTTTTTCTAAGACATAGGGAAAAATAAACTACTAATCATTATAATAAAAAATATTTACTCCAAATAATCAGTAGCAAAATCTCCCATTTCCTGAGAAAAGCAAAAACAATTTGATAAATTAGAACAAACAATTACTAATAACTAATTTTTTTATTTAAAAGAGACTTGGCTACAGAATCGAAGATTCTATAGCCAGTCTTAATTTTAGAAAATGAAATCAAAACAACAAATCTACTTATTTCAAATTATATAACATAAATAAACTGAAAGGAAGATAAAATTGTTTACCATTAAAATTTAACTAAAGAGCGGTCAGAGAGATCGGAGTTTATTATTTCCTTGACACTAGTCACATTCTTGATGACTATGTCTCTGGATGTCTTGATACGTTTAGTCTTCCTCTTTGCATTATCCTTGTGATCAAAGTTTTCTTTCTTTAAAAACTCATTTTGAGAAGTAAGAGTTTTAATTCGGTCCTGTAACAGAGGAATGTCGATGTAATAATGCTCAAACCAATTGAAACAGTCATCACAGTGAACAAGGGAGGTGGTAGGTCGAATAAGGACACAATCGACCATGGGTGCATCAATCTTATCTGTTGTTTGCTTCAGATCTTTCCTAATACTAGAGAACCCTTCTTTCCCTTTAAGGCATGGTGGAAAATTTGTCATGAAATCATAAGGTTCAGTAGGAATGGTAACTTCCCTCCCGAAACCCTATAATTCTGGATCTTCCCGAACAAGAAAATCCTCTATTTCAGGATCTGAACACTCATCGATCTTGATCGAATAGATCGAGTTTATATGAGTATCATTTTGGTTCCTTATTTTCCTAGAGATTAGGCAACCCGCTTTCTTGTTCTTGAAAGCCAAATCTATGCACTGTGGTTTTGTTCCTATACAAAGTTTCTTGGCATCCTATTTAATAATAACATTCAGGATAGAATCATCCATAGGCAGAAGAGGATCATTTCCATTCAATTCATTAGTCTCTTTCTCTATAAATTTGGCAGGTGAAAGATTACATGGTTATCCTTTGACTAGAGGGGTTTTGTCAGTAAACTCTGGTCCACTCATTGAATTAACGAACTGGTCTTCAACCACTAGCTTGTCTAAGTTAGGGTTTTTTGTTAAAAGAGGGTTTGTTGTAGGATCATCCTGGGTGAAACCATTCTTCATTCAAAATACTTCCCAACTGTCACCTATGGTCAACAGGTGGTACATAAACAATATCTTAACCAATCCATGATGGAACAAGCTTGAATTGACACCTTGTCGTTTATATCATTTGGACATCTTATAGAGACTTCTCAATAAGTAAAAGGGCATATCTAACTCGAAACCTATAAAATTCATGAGCAAACATATATGGTAGAGGAAGAACAGTCTGTATCGACCTGCGCATGTCACAAATTGCTTGAGAATTAACAATAAACATAGCCATATAGGTTTTACCAGGGAGATAGGAATACCTTTTACACAATAGTTGATCTTTTGGGATGTCATAAACAAAATCCACAGGACTTCTTCAATTCAATCATTTTTGAACCACCTTTCACCCTTTGATGGAAGCCCTATTTATTTTCTCATGAACTCCTTAGTCAATTATAACTGTGTCCCCAATTTTAGCTCTACAACCATCGAAGGTTTGCGTGAAGGATTTTTCCACCTGAAGATTATAACCCTCAAATTTCTTAAGGAATATATCCCAACCATGAATTTTTAGGTCCTCAATCACATCATCGTGAGAAAGTAAGGCCTAGCATCCATTCATCTCCAAGAGAATGACAGGTGCCATGACAACTATAACCAGAATGCAACGAAGATTACTCTGAACAGTTTTAGGTTCAAATCACATGAGCAACAGAAACAAGTCTGAATGGAGAGTAGAAGCACAAAAATAACAGAACTTGAGGGTTGTCATAACTCGAAAAATAGGAATGAAAAACATAAGTTTCATCATATCCCCTACCATCTCTTGTGATTAGTGCCATAACTATAGAGTACCAAAACCCTATGGAGGTAATGTGTTAGCGTCGGAAGTCACTCCTGGATTGCTTGCAGGAGCAGAGCCCGACACCCATCAGTTTAATGTCACAATTTGTTTATAAAGGGATGATCAAATGGATATAAAGACTCGAGAGACATTACTCTAACTCAGGGACTGTATCTGGTACGTAAATAACAAAGGAGGTATGGAATCCTAACTTTAGCCAGTGGGTTTATTAAAAGGTGAGCAGGTGGAAGACTTGGTAGGAAAGGTGAACAAACAGCTTTGAGCAACAGGCTTTCAGCAGCTTGCGGAAGAAAGACTCTGAATGCAAGATCCTCTTGGTTCAGGGTCTCAAGAAAATGAAAAGGGGACTTGACTGGATCCTCCAATTCCAAGTCACTCAGCGCTGGGAAAAACACAATAACTGATTAGAAACATCGTAACTATTACAGTGATCCATTACAACATCATCCTATAACAGCTACAACTCGACTGGATCCTCCAATTCCGAGCTCTTCTAACACAGTATACAAAGATGTAAAAGAAGCTGGCATTCATAAGGCAAGAAGTGTCAGAAGTCTATACATAACCAGAGTATCAGTGCTTCATTAAAGCTTTACAATCAGGAGCTCTGCTCAACCAACGATAGATACAAAAATGGCGAAAATTCCTTCATATACTCAAAATAACAACAACAACAAAATCAAGACGTTGCATTAAAAGCCTTGCATCTGCATGGCTTCTGACAATTTGCACCTACAATCTTTGACTAATCAGGCACCTACAGCGGATGAAATCGAACTCCTAACAGTTCCGTAGGCGAATCGACATGTTTTTAACTCATTGCCGAACTTTCCCATTATGGCGGAGGCGATGTCTAACTACCACCAACTGCTTCAATAAATGCTTCATTGGGATTGAGGATAGCCCAACCAACTCGACATTTCTATGACATGGTGGATGCTTAATGGTGCCATTTGGATCATCTTGAATGGCCTTTCTTTGGGTGTTGCTTCGCGGGACTGCTGCGAGGGACCCCCTTATGATGAGGATGAGGGCATGGAGAGAATGATGGCGGGAGTCGTGCCAGCGGATGAGGAATTCCATGGGAGATGGATGGGACATAGGTGGAAACAACACGGAGTACAGGAGTCAAAGCGCATGGTGGAATGTGTTGAGGTAGAGGAGACACATGGCAGGGGACGAGGAGACTCGAACAGTGAGTAGATGACAAGATGGGGGAAGGGACCACCTGGGTGGAACGAGGAGGGGATAAAGGGAAAGGACCCTACCGCATGGCCAGGTGGGGAATAGGTGGCAAGGAAGGAAGTGACGCAAAAGGCGGCACAACGTGGAAGGGGCCCGCAGGGTTAAACGAAGAAAGGCAGTGGGAGTCTGGATCACCTGTGAGCCATTGATCTAGGCTCACCAATCGTAGCCGCCAGAAAGATGCACCCAGGATTCCGGACCCCCCCCCTCCACTTAAAGGTAGAAAGGCGAGGGGGGTCTGGAATCGCCTCTCGCACCGTTGATCCAGGCGCTATGATCATATCCATTGGATAGCTGTGCCCCGGATTCCGGACCCCCCCCCCTCCTCTTAAAGGTAGAAAGGCGAGGGGGGTCCGGAATCATATGTACGTCATTGATTCAGGTGTGTGGATGCATGTCATCCAGATCCACTTGCTTCTTACCGTGGGTGCATTTTGCATCCTGGACTTAGGGTAAGTGGGTTTTTAACCCACTCCTTTGCATTTTACCCCCCGATATAAGAAATATCATTTGGCTCCATGGGGGATAGAGTCGTCCCTGTGATGCTCTAAGGACTCTTTTGCAGATTTAGTGCCTTGTTGTTGGGCTAAGGAGTCATTTATTAAACTAAAAACAAAAAAAAACAATTATTTACAAAAACAAAAGAGCCGACTGCGGCTCACAAAAAACATTTTTTTAAGAAATGCCCATTTACAGGGCCACCAAAAACTTCTTCGCCTTCCAGATCCTGTAACCTGTAAGTGTTGTTTGAAAATACTTCAAGGATCTTGAAAGGCCCAAACCAGAGGGCATCAAACTTAGTGTGCTTGCCCCTGTCCTGCCTGGGCACATCCCATTTGAGCACCAAATCACCCTGCTCGAATTCTTTCTTTCTGCTCTTCCTGTCGAAAGCCTACTTAATCTTCTGTTGATGATGTTAGGCCCTGTTCATGACCTTCTCTCTAATCTGCTGCACTTACACCATCTGATGAATCCTTATGACCATATTGTTAGGCTCTCCTTCAAGGTCCTGGAGGAACTTTACCATAGATAAAGAAAGCTGAGTAGGGAAAATGGCCTCAATTCCGTAAACAAGCTGATAAGGGGAGATGCCCAGGGATATTTTGGTTGTCACTCGGTCGGCCCATAGAGAAAATTTGAGCCTCGAATCCTAGGCCCTTTTATTGTCTTTCAGTAATTTCTTAATGAGCTTGATCATTCTTTTATTGGAAGACTCTTCCAGTCCATTTCCTTGAGGATAATAGGGAGTAGAGTGAATCAGTGAAATCTCAAACTGTTTAAAGAACTTGACCAGAGACTCAGATCTGAAGGGGGTGGCGTTGTCAGTGAAAATTCTGCTAGGGAAACCAAATCGGGCTATGATATGTTCCAGGAAACTGATAATCACTTTGTGGGAAGTTCTCCTGGTGGGGACAACCTCTATCCATTTGGTGAAATAATCTGTCGCAGTGAAGATCCATCTGTGCTGGCCACTTGAGGGAGGATGAATTTCTCCAATGAAGTCCAACCCCCACTACTGAAAGGGTGTTGAAACTACCACAGGCTTTAATGGCAGAGGTTTGAGATACTACTTACCTGAGAACTTCTGGCATTTGATGCAAGCTCTGATTTATCTGAAGACATCGAAGAATAAAGTAGGCCAGTAATACCCAACTTGGAGGATCTTATGGGTTGTGGTCTTCCAGAAATGATGCCCCCCACAAAGGCCACTGTGGAAATCAAATGTAACCTGTTGAGCTTCTTGTGGGTCCAGGCACCTTAAGAATACCCCTAGAGGATCTTTCCAGTACAAGGCCTGGTCAATGAGGCAATATCTGACCACCTTGAGCTTTAAAGCTCTCGCCTTGATTTTTTCCATCCCATCGGGAGGCCTCAATTCTTGCAGAAAATACAAGATATCTTTGTACCAGGGGCATGCTACTAATGATAAGGCACTTTGAGAATCCTTACTGGATGATTCGGCTTGCTCATTGATGTAGTTAATCCCCAAGGCTTTGCAATTGGATTCGCCCAACAACTTGGCTAAACCCTGCCCCTTTATCAACTTGGTGGGCTTGATCTCCAAATAAAACTCTAGGATCTTGGCGATCCACTTTCCTCTTCTTTTGTCCATGTCGGGTTGTATAAGAATGTCCTTCACAGAGGCTGAAGGAACATATGCAATGATCTTTGAGTGCAAGACATAGACTCTGAAATCTTTGAGAGCTTTCACCAGGGCATAAACCTGCTTTTCCATGGCCTCGTACCGGAGTTCTGCATCTCTCAATGCCTTGCTGTAGAAGGCAATAGGTTGTTCTCGTCCTTGCTCATTTTTCTGCAACAAGACTGCTGCTACTGTATCACAAGAAGCAAAAGAAAAAATCAGGAAATCTTTAGAATAATCAGGACTGATTAGCACGGGTGCATCAGTCAATGCCTTCTTGATTTGGTCAAAATATTCCCTGGGTTCAGTAGTCCATTTCAGTTCATTTCCCTTCCTGAGCATGGCTGTGATGTGCTTCACCAACTCAACATTATTTGAGACAAATCTCCTCAGAAAATTTATCTTTCCAAGAAAGGCCTAAACTTCCTTCTTAGATATGGGAAGTGACAGGGTCTGAAGTGCTTATACCCTGTTGGGGTCAATCCTTACTCCCTTTGTTGATACTATATGGCCTAATAGCTTCCCTTCCTTCATAGCGAACAAATATTTCTTGGGGTTTAAAGATAGGCCAAACCTTCGACATTTCAGGAAAACCCTCTTCAAGTGGCAGCAGTGCTCCTTGTCTATCCTGGAGAAGACCACGATGTCGTCTAGATAGCTTACCATGAACTAATCCTTCTCCCCAATGAAGGCTATGTCCATGGCTCGCTGAAATGTTTCTCCTGCATTCATCAGTCCGAAAGGCATTTTGGCATACATGAATGTCCCCCAAGGAGTGGTGAAGGCCATTTTTTCCCTGTCCTCAGGCATGACTGATATCTGATTGTAACCAGAGAAGCCATCAATCATGGATATTCTAGATGCACCAGTGACCTTCTGAAATATGTGCTCCATGTTGGGCAGGGGATAATTGTCTTTTCTTGAGCTCCTGTTCAGGTTCCTGAAATCAACGCAGAGTCTGATTTCCCCACTTTTCTTTCTTACTGGAACCAAATTGGCCACCCAATCGAAATATCTCAAGGGGACAATGATTTGGGCATCTAGCAAATTATTCACTTCTTTCTCCATGATAGGCAGCAACATGGGATTTATCGGTCTCAGCTTCTGCTTGAATGGCTTAGCCTCTTTCTTCAGTGGGATCTTGTGTTCAATGACTGATGTGTCATATGTCTTGAGGTCTTCATAGGTCCATGCAAACACATCAACAAACTCTCTCGGAAACTCAGTATATTCAACCCTCTGCTCCTTGGTCAAACTCCTTGACATCTTGAAAAACTTAGGCTCCTCTGGTGTGCCAATGTTTCACTCAGTTGTGTCAGCATCATCCCCTAAAACTCTCCCCTTTACGGCCACATCATTCCCATCGAACAATCTTTCTAATGGGACTAGTCCCCTTGGAACGTGATTGCCAGGAAACTGAATGATGTCATGCCTTGCTATTTTACTCAGCAACTCACCCCCATCCAACCTTTCCTCAGAGACGAAATCTTGATCGATATGCATCTCTAAAAAATCTTCGATAGTCTCCAAGAATTTCTTGATCTCAAGATCATCCTCAAACACCTTCCAATGTTTGACGTTGTCAAGTATGGAGGGCCTGTATTTTACTTCTACATCATACCTCAGTTTGGGTGGCAAGGGTACTTTGAAATTATTTGCTGATGTAGCCAAGGAATCTGCCATTGTGTTCTCCTCTCTTGGGATGAAATAAATGTTAAACACTGAGAAGAAACTGTCAATTAGGTCCCATACCTCATTTCTATAACTCCTGAGTCGAGGATGTTTGGCCTGATAAGCGCTTCTGATCTGCTGGACTACCAATTCGGCATCTTCGAACACTGCTATCTCTTGAATTTCCATTTCCCTTGCGGCTCTTAATCCTAGTATAAGAGTTTCATACTCTGCTACATTGTTAGTGGTTTCGAATTCCAGCTTATATGACAGGGAGATGGTCTCCTGAGCGGGTGAGACAAAAACCACCCCAGCTCCAGCGCCTTCCCTGGAAGAGGCTCCATTGAAGAACATTTTCCAGACAGGGGTGATGGAGGGAGGAAATTTAGGGGAAATGGTGGGCTACTTTATGAGTTTGAGAGGAGGCTCGGGGGCGTGGGTGAGCTGTAGTAGACTGGAGCCTAAATCAGTGTCCAAGGCAAATATGGGATGATTGGTAGGGTTGGCTTCATCACTGATTATGTAAGCTATTTGGGCTTCCCTGTATAGTATTCTATGCTCTCCTCCGAACACTGGGATAGTAGCATACGTGAGGTCCATTTGTAAAGTTCCCCCCAGTATTTTTATCCAATATCTTGAAAATAGCATACCGAACTTGGGGGAGACATCAACTACTACGATATCCATGACCACACTTTTCATGGGCAGTTGAAACGAGGTCACAACCAGGTCTTTAATAACTCCAAGACACTGAACTCTCCTAGAGTCAAAGGAATAGAGGTAATGATAGGCTCGTGTGACTTCTATCCCTAATTCTTCCATGACGGTTTTGGGCATGAGGTTGTGAGAATCCCCTGAATCCATCAAACAGTTATGCAGTACTTTATCATGTATGTTCAAGGATGTGTAGAAAGGGGGGGATGAGTAATCCCTATCTTCTACCATGGGGCCTAAGACAACTAATGGCTTCTCATCTTGGAGGTTTATGGAGTCTGTGGGAAGGCATGAAGCTTCAGATTGTAAAAGCTCAGAAAAGAATTTTTTAAATTCATCATGTTTGATTAGCTCGGTGAGGGGCACAGGGATTCTGATCTTTTGAATCTCATGCTTGAAATTAAAAGAAGATGTAGGCTTTGGAATTTATCTTATTTTAGGAACATGATGGTGGACAATGGGAGAGAGGGGTCGAGCCTTCTTACCTCTGTGACTTTCTGCTACTTCATTAGTGGGCTTCTCTGTTCTAGTGGACCGCTTGGGAATATCAGGTGTTGTTGTCTTTTTGTCAGACCTCAGGTTGTACCTGCCTCGGTCGCCGCTAGCCTTATATCCTTTGCTCAATTCATTCAGCTAACTATCCATGAAAAACTCCTCGTAAGCTTCTTGAGTGAGATGAAGAAAAGGAGGAGTGTCTCCTAAGCAGTCAATTTCAGGATCCAACTCATTTGTTTCTCTTTCTTCCTCATTGGCCACCAAATTATTCTAAAACGAGGCCTGAATTCTCTGGTCTTCTCTGTCTCTTCCCCTCTCTCTATGGATAGTTGGGGGAGCGATATTATTTGGCCTTCTGAAACCCCCTTTGATTTCGGTGCTTTGAGGGCCCTTGTATGCTTGCCTCCCCTCGACCTTCATTCTCTCCATTTCTGCCGACAGGGACTTCACCATCTTGGTCAGTTCATCCATTTGAGGGTGAGGCACCAATGATCCAGAAGTTGAGGCTTTTGACCTTCCCTTTCTCCTTTCTGCGTTGGCCTTGTTCCTCAGTCTTTCAGATGCCAATATATTGGATTCCACCTCTACTGCTGCGTCTTGCATTTTAGATAAGGAGGTGGCTCTTCTTTCTCTCAATAGAAGGAAGAAATCAGGGTCGAATGCACCAGCATAGGAAATCTGGGCAGAGGCTTCTGAGGGTTTTATCTCTGCAGGAATCTTATTATACATCTTATTGAATCTTTTGGAGAAGTCAGAAACATATTCTCCTTCCATTTTCTTCAGAGACCCAAACTCTATGATGTAATACATGAAATCCTTCCTATCTCCCCACTGCCTCAGGAAAACACTATCCAAGGCTTCAATTCCAGCAATAGATCCAGGGGCCAATCCTGTAAACCATTTCCTCACCTCGCCATCCAGGCTCTGGACAAATACTCTCATCCAGACATCTTCATTTTCAATGTTTAGGTTGTCTGCATAACTATAAAAATCAGCCAAGTGCTCTTTTGCAGTTACGTCCCCTTCTCTAGTGAACTTGGGCATGTATTTCAAGTAGTCTCCAGCAGGGAGAGGATTCATAGGATGAGCTAGGATTAAGGGAGTGTATCTGGCAGCGACTATGGAATCCATTCTATTCAGAGGAGGATTAGCACCAGCCATAGGAATATTAGGTGGAGGAGAACTTGGAGGAGAATGAGTTCGCGAAGGGGATACTGGGAATGAGTCTCGAAGTGGAGTGGGAAACAAGAGGGGATTCAAGGAGAAGGCTAACAAGCTCAAGTCAGCAGGTGCTTCTCTTTGTGCAAGGGAGGGGAAATCTTCTGTAGTTCCGGGCCTACGCCAAGGAACAACTTCAGAGGAGAGGGGAGTGACAAGAATTTCTCCCTCCAATCCCAGATCATGAGAGGAGATGATCCAGGTGGATATTGGGGGCCACCCACATTTTCCAAATGGCTCAAAACAATTTTCTGGCCATTTTGGCAATTTACTATTTTTAGCAGGTTTTCACTTCCGGGGCCATTTTGAGGGCCTAAATGAATTTTTTTTGAGATTGAGGTTTTCAATGATATCTAAAGGCATAATTGATCCCCCAAAATGAATCTCCTTGACAATACCTTTCCAACGAGCTATCACACGCCTAAAACGGAGATCGTATGCAAAAGTTACGACCCCGGGAAGTTGATGCACCAACTTACCCAAACGGGGCCCACATGACTTTTGGCG
>ML783263.1:682878-712394 GCA_009831015.1 Picea engelmannii | reverse complement strand
AGATCGTATGCAAAAGTTACGACCCCGGGAAGTTGATGCACCAACTTACCCAAACGGGGCCCACATGACTTTTGGCGCTTCATCTCCTAGGGTTAGGTTTTTGGATGTCTAGGACTTTTGGAATTCCCAATTATTGTAAAAATCCCTCTAGAGCCTCATTGTAACCATCTTCTTGCGAATGCGATTAGCCGTCACATCTCTTCTCAGAGATAAGCTGCCACCATTCTAGCGAGTCTTTCACTCTGTATTTTTACAGTCTTTGTACATTTCTTTCATTAATAGAAATCGTGTATTACTATATCTGTGTGTTTATGGTTGCATCTCTGATATATTTATGTTATATTACTGGATATACGCGATATCTCTGTGCATTTCTTTATTATATCTCCGCTCTTATTTCGTGCCGAAAATAATCCGGATTAGGAGAACTCAGCAAGAACACTCCCAAAGTTCAAGAAATGGGAAACCTCTGAAGGAGGTCTATAAAGGAACTGAGGAGGAGGAAAAGGAGTTCTTACAAAAGGAGATGGTGGATTACCTGTTTCGACGATGGAAACTTCTTTTGCAGAGCTCTTTCCTCTTCTGAGAACCACCTCTGGGTTAGCTTCAGGTGTAGCTAGAGGCAGCTGTGGATGAGACTGCGTGTGTCTGGCTCTGAAATCCACAATTAATAGAGCAGGTTCTCCCCAACGGAGTCATCACAATGGAGTTACCAGGTGCACAGTAGCAATCTTGATAATTCTGATATCTGATGCACCTTCAAAATCAGTTGATCGTTGTCATTCAATCCCGGGGAAAGTATTCAACTTCAGGGATTGTATCTGGTACGTAAAGAACAAAGGAGGTCTGGAATCCTAACTTCAGCCAATGGGTTGATTAAAAGGTGAGCAGGTGGAAGACTTGGTAGGAAAGGTGAACAAACAACTTTGGGCAATAGGCTTTCAGTGGCTTGCGGAAGAAAGAATCTGAATGCAAGATCCTCTTGGTTCAGGGTCTCAAGAAACTGAAAAGGGGACTTTACTGGATCCTCCAATTCCAAGTCACTCAACGCTGGGAAAAACACAAGAACTGATTAGAAACATCGTAACTATTACAGTGATCCATTACAACATCATCCTATAATAGCTACAACTCGACTGGATCCTCCAATTCCTAGTTGTTCTAACACAGTATACAAAGATGTAAAAGAAGCTGGCATTCATAAGGCAAGAAGTCTCAGAAGTCTATACATAACCAGAGTATCAGTGCTTCATTAAAGCTTTACAACCAAGAGCTCTTCTCAACCATCGATAGATACAAAAATGGCGAAAACTCCTTCATATACTCAAAACAACAACAACAACAAAAATTGAGACATTGCATTAAAAGCCTTACGTCTGCATGGCTTTTGACAATCTGCACCTTCAATCTTTGACTAATCGAGCACCTACGGCGGATGCAATCAAACTCCTGACAGTTCTATAGGAGAATCGACATGCTCTTAACTCATCGCCGAACTTTCCCATTATGGCGGAGGCGATGTCTAACTACCACCAACTACTTCAATAACTGCTTCATTGGGATTACAGATAGCCCGACCAACTCGACATTTCTATGATGTGGTGGTTGCTTAATGGTGCCATTTGGATTAGCTTGAATGGCCTTTCTTTGGGTGCTGCTTCGCAGGACTGTTGCGAGGGACCTCCTTATGATGAGGACGAGGGCATGGGGAGAATATGATGGCGGGAGTCATCCCAGCGAATGAGGAATGCCACGGGAGATGGACGGGACACAGGTGGAAACAACAGGGAGTGCAATAGTCAAAGTGCATGGTGGAAGGTGTTGAGGTAGAGGAGACACATGGCAGAGGACGAGGAGACTCGAACGGTGAGTGGATGACAAGATGGGGGAAGGGACCACCTGGGTGGAACGAGGAGGGGCTAAAGGGAAAGGTCCCTGCTACATGGCTAGCTGGGGAATAGGTGGCAAGGAGGGAAGTGGCACAAAAGGCGGCACAATGTGGAAGGGGCCCGCAGGGTTAAACGAAGAAAGGCGGTGGTAGTCTGGATCGCCTGTGAGGCGTTGATCCGGGCTCACCAATCGCAGCCATCGGAAAGATGCACCCCGGATTCCAGATCCCCCCCCTCCGCTTCAAGGTAGAAAGGCGAGGGGGGTCCAGAATCACCTCTCATGCCATTGATCTGGGCGCTATGATCGTGGTCGTTGGATAGCTGTGCCCCGAATTCGGGACCCCCCCCTCCGCTTAAAGGTAGAAAGGCGAGGGGGGTCCAGAATCATATGTACGTCGTTGATCCGGGTGCGCGGATGCCTACCGTCCAAATCCGCTTGCTGCTTACCGCAGGCGCATTTTGCATCCTGGACTTAGGGTAAGTGGATTTTTAACCCACTCCTTTGCATTTTACCCCCCGATACAAGAAATATCGCTAACATAATGAATAGATAATTAATATGTTAAGACAACAAGGTTAGGTGAGGACGCGAGTACAACATGTCTGCATTCATTTGTATGACTGTTGGTATGACCATTGAATTCAAGAGGACTATCAAAAGTATCATGGGCTTTTCACAAATAAAAAATAAACTGTCCAACCTTATAACAACCATATTAAAAAAAAAACATTGAAAATAGGTCACTCAACCATTAGATTTGGATTTCAATTAATTATGGGTGACCTTTTAAAAAAAAAGTTTCTAAGGCACAAAACATTATAACACCAAACTAAGTTTTATGTTTAATGCATGCTTACAGTCATGAATTAAACATAAAACAAAAATGAAAATGCAAACAATAATAAATTAATAAGGGTAGCTTTTAATCAAGTAATCATCTCAAAAATCTCAAAAATGTTTACAAAATTGAGGTGATGGAAACTACAGAAAAAATGCAATTTCTTTCGATCATGTTAAATATCAAAATCATGTGTGGCTTCCAACAATGGCGATGTACTGGGCGAAACAGTTATCTCTACATCACCATAAAATTCATGTTAGGATGAATTAGAAAGAATGAAAAATTAAGAAACAGTTGAAAGCAAGTCAAGCATTCCGATCAAAACTCATAAAATAACATATTCTAGTGTCAGATGTGTTTCTGTCAAAATGCAATATGGTATCAAGTTTTGATTACAAGGGAGATGATGTTTAGGCAACTGACTCTAATACTTTTGATAGGGCCACTGCTACCAATAAGCGTCCATAGCCTCAGTAGAGATGTCATTGAAACCACTCTAACACCTCTATCCTATCCAAAAGTTGTTCATTCAAGATAAATAACATCTTTATTTTTTATCAATTCCAAAAATACATACCTGATAATTTTCTTAAACCTGACATTGCTTCGCTGCCCACAGGCATGTTCAGTACCCCGATGAAGTTTCCTTGGCGTCATGCATGAATTTACCCACTTCCAGTAGACCTGTTCAATGTCTCAGTGAATTCAGAGAAACTTCCCATACCTTGCAGTGCTTTCAACTCTCTAGAATTTGTTTACAATTTCACAAAAACTTTATGATATTCAAGAGAGTGGAGTGATGCTGAAAAATTCAGATTTCGAAAACAAAAATTGATCTTTTCCAACTTATTTTCTCGTTTGACGACCTTCATCATGATATGAACACTTAGACTTCTGTTAAGAAACCATATTGAGGACATGAAGGTATAATTGAGTTGTTAACCTTAAAAACATGGACAATGTTAAGAGTTTTATTAATGATAATCGTGTCTTCTCATAATTTTAAAGAGAACCTAGGGACACTATTTTGAACAAAAGTTTTCTTCTATTGATCTGATTTTTAACATTTATAGCACTGGTGCTTTGAAACGTCATCGACTGTTTCTTTTGGATAAGATTTCTGATTTTCCTTCTATAAATGAAATGGTGACTCAGACATAATTTATTCAGAAACAAATCAAAAACACGCAAAATGAAAAGAACCAAAATATAAAAAATAGAAAAGAAAATTAAACAAAATATATGTACAGAGGGGTAGATCTGGAACCATCAAGAGAATATCTTTCAAGATCTTGGCCATTCAATGGGAAATTGTCTGACAGACCCTCCAAATTGTGCAGACTAAAAGAGCTGGGACCTAATTTTTCAGAAATTACAAATGGTCCCAACCACAGATTCTAGAACTTAGTGTGTTCCCCCTTTCCCTCGTGATCTTTGTCCCACTTGAGAACCAAGTCTCCAACATCAATATTCCTATCTGAAGAAGAATTTGAATCAAACCATCTTTTTACGATTTGTTGATGCTAATCCAATTTCTGTTTTGCTTGTGGTCTTACTTCCTCTAGTTTTAATAAGGTGTTTATTTGATTTTTGAGAGGAGGGCACTCCTCTTACTGAACTTTCTATGAGAGTTGTAGTGAGGGAAGTAAAACATGCAAAGGGATAATTTCTTCTCTTCCGTAGATGAGGAAAAAATGAGAATTACCAACAGAGGCTTTTGGGGTCACCCTATTAGCCCAAAGTGCATTATACAGTGCATTGTGCCATTTCTTATGATTTTCTAAAACTGTCCTTTTAGTGATCTTGATTAAATTTTTGTTTTTTGATTCTGCTAGGCTGTTGGGCTCTAAAGATTTCCTAAAATATAACCTCTATACATCATCTAAAGGTAGGCACTGGCACGAGCGTTTTACTTGTCGCCTATGTAGGTTCTTACCATTCATTTTCAATACCCGTCCTCGAGAGATGCAACCCCTGCAAAGGGACAACAATCATAACAAAAGGAATGACATTTGTTCCTTTCAAATGAATAGCAAAAGGAACAACAATTGTGACAAGGGAACGACAGTCGTTATATTGGGCCAAACTAATGTTGTATTAATTGAGTTGTAGTACTTTCCCAACTATCTAATTTGTCAACCTAGGGTTCATAAACTGACGAAGCACACACAAATTATATGCAAGATTGAAGAAGGACTAATCTAATCTAATGTTTAAGCTACAATTGAAATTGAATCATTAATCTGAAACATGTCTGGAATTGAATCATTAATCTAACACATGACTAAAATTGAATCATTAATCTAACACACGACTGAAATTGAATTAATCTAGTTCCATAAATTAAATTACTCTAAGAATGGAAAATTGCATAAATGGAATTAATCTAGAAATGGAGAACAACATGAAGGAAAAGCAAGTACAACATGTGAAGAGTTGAATGACACAACAAAATATGTGAGATCTCACCAATGAAGCAATCTTATATTATAATAATCAAATCAATCTTTATAAAAGAATAATGAAAGCATGAAAACCAAAACCATGAATCAAATATAAGAATCCCTTTCTCTTTTGAATCATAATGACTACTACTAAATGACTACAAAATAACTCTAATTAATTGAATCCTCTAATTCCTATTGAATCCTCATGAAGAGAGAGCACTCTCTTTTATACATGAGAGCCTTGAAGATAAGATAATCATCTCATTATTATAGATCCACTTTTCTCTCAACCTATTTCCCATTATTACAAAATATAATCCCTTCAAATCCTCACAYATATCTCTCATATATCTTGGATAAGATATTCCAACCAAATCTCCATGATCTTCTCCTTGGAATGGGATTGAATTATCTCATCAAATCTTGAAATGGTGGAGGAAGTATTTGAGAAGTCCTTTTGAATTAATCCTTCACATATTCCTACACATTACAAAGATCACACATTTTTGAGATATATATGAAAACATGTCAATTTTATAACATTTAATCACAAATTCCCTTTTAATACTGAAATGAGTAAAGTGGAGAACAATAAGGTGAAACCCAAGTATATTTATGGAAATGATATCGTGAAAGGTTAATGGGGCAGTGAAATGTGAAGAATAATGAAGGGAAAGGTGGATGAGAACAGGACATTTCTGAGCCCCAACATACCCCCCAACTTAACTTGTTGCATGTCCTCAAGAAACCATACATGGATCTTCCCAAGAAATTTTGGCATCTGAATGTTGGCTTTGAGTGATGATAATGAATGTTTCCAGGATGGGATTTACATGAGTAACAGATGGAATTTTATTATGTTTGGTTCTTGTGTGACAACCATGAATATAAAGAATGTTAGTTCTTTTTTTATCAACATTCATTTTGTTATTTGTTCTCTTGTTGTTATGATAATAATTTTCCCATATTTTACTGGAAAATATATGCTATCAATGTGAATAAGAAAACATCACTGAGTATAAGAGAGCCCTTTTTTTTTTTTGTATATGTGTGAATCATGCCAATATGTATATCAGTGCTTATAAAGCAAAGTGCAACAGAGTATCATTGGAAAAGAAATGTCGGAAAAGAAATGTTCATAAATGGTAAATGAGATAAAATATGGAATGATGATAGTGGAAAAGTGGAGTGATGATAGTGAATAAAGTCCCCTACTCCCCAACTTAACTTGTTGGATGTTCTCATGCAACGTGGCATAAGTCATAGATTTAAAAAGGAACGAGAACCGAGTGAGGGAATTTTCCAAATTATTCATTGCTAGCAGTTGAGGAATTACATGATTAAATTTTAGAAAATAGCATACCTCCACTTACCCAAAATGTTGATGAACTATGCAATAGGAATATGGTTGATGTGGCTACTAGAGTATGTAAGATGTCCCTATTGTAGGATCATGTGAAAAGTGACTACTACTGTAATGGGGATTGTTGTCTGCTGGATAAGAGAATGTGAAGTGGAGGAATTTGAACTGTTGCTGAATGAATCATGGAAAAGAGAAAGTATGAAAGTGGAACTGTGGTACTCTTGTATGGCTGAAGTCATGCTACTGTAACTGTTCATAGAGTCATGAAAAGTGTATAATCTTCACCTATTGCTAAACATGATGGTACAATTATAATCATGCGAATGAATGTGTCGATGTCGAGCATGAAAATAAGTCATTGGATTACCGACCAATGATGAATGTCGTTAACCAATGTGAGTCAACTCATTATTGATGTCAATGAGTGCCAAGGTACCCGAGTAAATCTTGCGAAGTGCGAATGAATGAGCTGATGTCGAGCCACTTGCAAGATCTGATGATCAAGGGACATTGATGTATTCCCATGACTATTAGCGAGAGAACTTGCCATTAAGGCATGCAAGCCTCTAGGTACTCAAAATGGACTCTATTCTATATCCCAGATAAGGTGTTGAGGTCGATGGGGCATGACTTGTTGAAAGGTGGGCCTTAAGGAATCCCACATCAGTCAACGCAAGTTCAGATAAAAAGAGTGATAGGACTATAAATGAAAATATATCAGTAGTAACAGTGTGTATGGAAAGGCAATGTAGTCAGGGAAAGGGACCTGGATAATTTTATTGACAAGGAAAACTAAAATGAAAAAGATAAAGAAATGTATGCGACTCAGAAAGATAGGCGTGTGTGAAGTCATGAAGGATAAGGAAATGGAAGATGGACTTCAACATAGGGATGACCAATCTGCTTTGAAGGAGAAATGGGGGAGAATATTCATGACACAAATGGGTTTATGAAAAGGTTTATGTGTAACAACAAATGCCATGATGTGTAGAACGAGAATCAACTCCTTCAAGCAGTGAATAAGGCATGTTTTTTTTTCAAAATTTTTTTGATTCTTCAAAATTACTTCAGCAACAAGATGCGATCGTTCGTGCTCCTGAAAAAAACTTAGTACAAATCCTGCATGAAAACTTGTGAGATGTTCGAAAATATATCATGCAGAAAGAAGAACAAATGCGACAAATGAAATCAAATGCATTTTATACCTCTTGTCGTGGTCATTGTGTGCTCACTTGCTTCATCATTGATTGCTTGCTTAGCGTAAAAGTGCAAAAACATTTTTCCATTTGTTTTAATGAATTTATAAAAAAATCCATTTGCAATGTTATTTGTTTTCGTTGTTTTAATTTTTATACTTGGTTTCTAATTTTTATTTTTATTATTAATTGTTTTATATAATTTTTTTGTTTTATTATGTTTGACCTAATTTTTATTATTATTTACATATTATTGTTATTTTTGTATATTTTTTTATAAAAATACAAAAGAAATAAAAACATTTTTTTATAATAAACAAACAATATATATTTTTTGTTCTTATAAAAAAAAAGTAAATTCTTTATAATAAAACAAACAACTTTTTTTTATTTTTTTGTTATTATAATTGTTTTATAATCAAACAAACGTTTTTTTTTTTAATTGTTTTATAATTTAAAACAAACAAACAAAAACAAACAAATAATTTAAAACAAATAAAAGAAAATTCAAACAGATAATTAAAAAAAACAAATAAAAGAATACCTGTGCTAGCAAGCCATAATGAACTCTCCAGAGGTTTGTGTCACCCGAACATTGTAAGTCTAGGCTTTGTTGTCCATTTTCCAAAGTTCTTTGCACAAGTAAGCATTGACTGGCTGCCAACATGCCAAAAAAATCGTTTCCACACCAAACTTCACATGAAGAGATTCTATGTGAAATCCTCTGAGTTCAGTGCCAATACTCCTCGTCTGGGGCCACGAACAAATTTCCTTTCACTTCTGATGGTGGGATGCATGTGGGATGCATGCTTCTTCCAATTGCATATATTCCCCATTTTTCATAGTTTTTATTGGCTACGTGCATGTATACATCTCGACACCTTGACATCCTTTGCATGAGGCCTGGTCTGAAGTGATTGTATACAATGGTTACCTGCATAGTCGAATAGTGTCTGATAATTCCTATATTGAGCTTCTGCTTCCTCCACCGTGATGTAACAAAAATCATCTCCTAAAGGTGCAAGAAGGGTATTTGTTTTGTACAATATAGACTTCTTATTTTGTAATGATCCAAGAGCTTCAAGGATCTTTTTTTGCACATTCACAGAAGTAGTCTAAATTGGATTGTATCCGCATGGGCAAGCTCCATAGCCAAAACTAGGCATCCTATCAAATTCAAACTGACAGCATATAGCAGGCTTTGGTCCACATGTATGTGGCTGGTCATAAGAATAGAAGGGCATCATATGGCAAAAAAATATCAGTATTTTCATCTCTCTCCCAACTTTGTTGCCACATAAACTCTAGCTTCCCTTCATGGAACCTTAGATGATTCAAGTTTCAAGTTCATTTCCTTCTCATGATGCAAAATTCTATTCCTTTTAGCCTGCAAGGTTTATGAGACCTACGCAGGTCCCCAGCTAGACACAATGATGATCAAATCGAAGAACACATTTCTCACAGTCATGGTAGTGTTTAGGTCATGGAGGCTACTAGACATGACAGTAAGCGCAAATCCAATTTCTGTTTACAGACATAATTGATGGATTTATGTATGCCTGAGCTCTGGAGCCACTAGGGAATGCATAAGAATTTGTTTCATGACTAGGACCCTCTGCATGAATGGTCACATGTGTCTCTCTTCCTGATGTAGGGTAGGGAATGGAATCCCTTGCACCTTTCATGTTTGCCTCTCTAGATTGAATATTTAGTACATCAACAACATACCCAAGTGGTGTCAGAGATGTGAGAAAATACTAGAAGAGACTCAATGCACATAGTAGGACATATAATGTAGTGTACCGGGGATGGATTATAGTGTAGTGTATTAGATCAGAGTCTAGCAAAAATAGGTCTCCAACAAGAAAACGATGAATGCCAACCAATCCTGCCTTAGTTCCCCATGTGGATTTCTTGGGCATGCAGTCCTTGAAGCAGGTATTGAATTTTGTGGAAACTTGAATCCTCATGTCACCGAAAAATATATACATCTATTGGACTACCATTTTAATGATTGTATGTAATAAAGAACCCCATCAGAATCAGAGATGCTCATGCATGTCTCTTTCCAGGCTGCCCAAAACGCTTCAGTGTCATCAACCACCCCATCTCCTTTGACCTCATAGCTATCCACGCTAAAGAACAGGCAAGTAGTTGTATCTAGAAGGATGCTAGTTGTGCATATTATCAAAAAGAGGCTGATATTTACGAAGATTATGCACACCATGTTTATGCAAAGAATAAATTTTGATTCACTGTCGGCCTTATGGATAATCCCATAAACAATCGACAGGTAAGGCAATCCGTTTATTACCACTTCGACAGTGGCATGCCAACTGAGAATGTGCATTTTAGAAGCATAATTGATCATATCGTTTCCAATTTTGGGGAGTGTAGCAACCTGGCTCAGAGGCTGAAAGTCTGGAAATGATATCACCAATATGGAAGAAGACCATTGTAAATCAAATTGATACAGTCAAATCGGATTTAGTCTTGCAACCTCCGGCAAAAAAATCTTTGTATTCAGTTGAACGTACAAGTGGATATCATATTACTGAAATTGTGTTAATTAATGTTCATTCATTGTTGGAGCTTCGGAGAGCTCACACGTAAGCATAGGATGTTGAGATTCCTCCTTAGGTATAGTGTCAATTATATGCTATGGTCCTAGGCTTCCGCTCTGCTTTTTTCGGTTTGTCATTTTATTTGTTCTTAGAAAAAAGTGAATACACCAAATGGGCTCATAATGAAGACCAGTAGTAGATCCATCTCACTAAGCTCCAATTCCATCCAAAAAAAACTCCAGCAAATACCGTGAGTGAGTCATCAATTCCAAGTATAGTAAAAACATATGCATCCAAGTGAACTTGAAAGGATAAGTTTGTTTCTTAATGAGTGGAGATGGCATCACCAGTTACATAGTAAGTATAAGATCATGTAGAAAAGTAGGAGCAAAGGAAGCATTTTACCCCATCCACAAAGAATCAAATACTGGGCACAAAGGTAGAGGTTATATGGAAAATATTTGGCTTGCTATAACAAATTTGCAAATTGCTTATTTGTTCGATCAAGTTTATGCATGGTTTATGAAGCAGGAGTGTCGTATAAAGCCCAAGTGCATGCCTAAAACTGAGGAGATAGTTGGATGTGCAGATGAAATTAAATACGATTTTGTGAAAACATTGTGAATTTAAAAATCTAAAACATTAATGTAATGGATGGGAGGAAAGTGCAGTTGCATTTATGCCTCGAAGATCCAAACTGATTTTGGAGCATATGTTCCTATCCGTTGGATGTAATAGGTATTTATGTGTGCTTAATGCAAGTAGGTAGATTTAATTTAATAGATTATACAATTTAAGAACATAGGAGGGAAAACGGATGATAGACACCCTCAACCCTTGTATAAAAAAAAAACAAAACAATAATTTAGATTTTGTAAGTTGTAGAGTTGTAGAGGAGAACAAAGAATTTTATGCATTCTAGCGGTTTTTATTTACCATGTATAGGAGCACTGGAATTAATAGAAGAAATATTTGATTCAAATCTACGTATTTGTTATGGTTGTTGGAACCATCGGTTGAATGGTATGTTGCAGGCTAGTTTATATTCTTTGTGTTCATTTTATTTCCATGAAATTTGTCTATGTATGCTCTAGAATTCTATGTTGAATGTTTGAATTATGGATAAGGGGAGAATGAGTTTCAATTGTTTCTCTTTCTGAAAACTCTTGCAAAGAGTGCAATGGAGGGTCTGCAAGGAGTGCGTCGACCAAGATATGAGTTTCATCTCAGAACCCTCAGAGGAGATTCAAATCGTGTTTTTACAGGCCAAAGTGCAAGGTTAGCTCAGAGCCATGCAAGGTATGTGCATGCTGAGTGACGTTTGGGATTTTTCCAACTCAAGAGGGAGATTGAGATACTGTTGTTGCAAGAGGTGCACAAAGTCAAAGACCCAAATAACCAGAGGTTATTTGAAAATTTTCCGCAAGGAGTGTGAGCAAAGACCCTTTTGGAAGCCTTTAGTTCACAAGAGAAAGCTTAAAAAGGGATAGAACCTATGAAGCATTAAAAGGGAAGAGGAAGTCAAAATCATCTCATAGAAGTCCAGTTCAGGAGGGAGGATGCCACATCATTTGGAAAGAAGTCCTCGTGGAGTTGAAAATGGATGGTGGAATTGCTTCAAGGAGAAGTGTTGAAGTTCCATGGACCATTGAATCTGATAGACCAACATAGGGATTAAGACTGAGTGTCTTGCAACACCCATAAGTTCATGAGGAGTAGTGACCATTAGATCCATATCAATGAAGACCATTGATCTCGTATGTGAATTTGCGTATTGGAATTTAGGGAATGGAGTGACCAGTGGTTTGGGTCGAGTGTTGTGGATTTTCAATTGACGAAATCCCAATACAAAGAGGGCCATTGGATCGATGGAGACACATAGCCTTCGATCTCATCGAAGGCACAATTTTAGATTTGGGGATTTGTAGAGGGAGAGGAATGGTTGTTCGTTGTTTTCTCAAGTTGTGAAAGTGAAGACTCGTGTGAACAGGTGGCAGGGACCCACCTTGTAAGTGGAGTAGACAGAGGTGACAGGTGACGTGCACCCATCGCTTGGGTTAGATTCAACCTTCGTTGACATATCATGTTTTAGAGATTCACAAGGGGAGAGCACAAAAAGTTGGTGCTCCAACTCGCAAAGTTGCAAGTTGCGAAAGGTTCTTGCATAAGGCTTGGTTGTGGTCATATTGGAAAAGGGGCTAAAGAGGGGGATTACACCTTAATCCCATTCACAATTTCCCATTTCGTCTATTGCCAAGAGATGTGGAATTACATTCGAAGTTCCTAACTCGCGAGATCCGAAATCCTTTGCGGGCTTAAACAAGGAGTTCGATTAACCCTTGTCGAGATTTAGAGAAAATACTACGCAGATCTCTACCTGAGGGCAGGAGGTCTGCACCAGTTGTGGTATCAGAGCCTAGAACAAATTCTTTTCTTTCTACAACAGAGAGGAAAATATGAATTTTATAGCCATGCCGTCGAGAAGAAGAGAAAGGCCCATACCTGATCCAACAGTGGAAAGAGAAATGCGTGAATTACGTGCCAGACCTGATGCTATGGAGACAACATAGAGGAGAATAGTTGACGCTAGGGATATCAGTAAAGATGAAAGTGAAAATGAAGTTGAAAATGAAGGAGAAGAAGTTGTAGTCGAAGATGCTACAGAAGAATGCATATTCAAGGTTGTTGCAAGGATAGGTGCTAGGGAAAAAATGGACATTCCAATGTATGAAGGAAACCTAGACGTTGAAGAGCTTCTAGATTGGATTAGAGATTTAGAAAAACACTTCAACTATGAGGATGTCGAGGAAGAAAAGAAAGTTAAACATGTCATTACTAGACTTAAAGGGCATGCGACACTGTGGTGGGATGAACTGCAGGCTGAGAAACATTGCAAGGGCAAGCAGAAAATCAAGAGCTGGGACAGAATGATTGAAAAAATGAAAGCCAAGTTTATACACAGGGATTATCAAATAAATTTGTTTCGGAGGATGTAGAATTTGAGACAGATGTTGATGTCAGTGAAAGAATACACTAAAGAGTTCTATAGGATAAACATCAGAGCAGGTCATCGGTAAAGCAGTAATGAGAAAGTTTCCAGGTATATGAATGGTCTAAGATATGACATTCAGGATGAGATGAGCATGATAACCATCCGAACCATAGAAGATGCTTATTAGATGGCTCTAAAAGTTGAAGAGAAGCTGAGATGAAAGCAAGGTCAAAGAGGTCGAGGCAGAAGTCGAAGTGAAGGCAAGAAAATTGCCCAGGACAGGACTTAGAAGCCTAAATAAGAGGGGAAGAAACCTCAACCTCAACCTGAGAGAGGAGGAAGCTTGTAGGGGAGGCAGTATGCTGATAGAAATACTTTTCCTTGAGCCAGGGGAAGAGGAAGAGGCAAAGGAGGCGAAGTGAAATTATTTGTCTGTGGAAAAATCAGACATAAATCCTATGAGTGTCCAAATAGGAAGAAATATGGTGGTGAAACTCACATTGTTGAATCTCAAGGATGGAATGTTTTGGAAGAGGATGTTGAGGGAGAAAGATCTTTGATGATCCAAAAAGTTCTCTTGAAACCAGAGGAGCCAGAGAACCCATCCCAAAGAAACATCATGTTTCAGACTGCTTGCAAAACCAAAGACATGGTATGGAAGGTCATAGTGGACATTGGTAGCACAGATAATCTTATATCTACAGAAATGGTGGAAAATATGGAGCTGGAGACTATTGCGCATCCGAGCCCATACAAATTTTTTTGGCTACAAAAAGGACATCAGGTAAATGTCACTAAATAGTGTTTAGTTGAATTTAAAATAGGATGATATAAAGATGATATATTATGTGATGTCTTTCCCATGGATGTTTGTCATCTATTGCTGAGTAGACCATGGAAATATGACAGAAATGTGGTGCATGATGGGAGAAAGAACACGTACACTCTGGAGAAAAATGGTAGGATGTACATGTTGCTGCCAATTAAGGATAAAGAGGTGAAAACATAGATGAGAAACACTGTACTTCTCATGAGTGGGAAGGAACTTTTTAAGGAAGTCAAGAAGAAGGTGTCGATGGGTCTTAAACCCCTTAAATCAGCAGTAGGAACCAAACCAGCCATCGAGGCCCAATTAGACTCTACAACCTTTGTGATTGGAATGGTTCTCCAGATCTCATGATACGGCCAATTTAATTAATGAGATTTATGTTTTCTTGTGGAGGCATCTCCTTCAGTTGGGATTTTCTCTTTTGGTATTTTCTCTTTAGTTAGGATAAATGTGAGAAAAACCCGATATAAACCAACTTGACGACACAACAATAAGGAATTATAAAGACTGGGAAAGGTTGGGCTTGGGATAACCTTCACTCTAGCATGCAGACATTGATATCTTACCACAGGCCTAGTAATAATACTTTAACCGCGTGAACACTTGATCACTAGCTGAGATTTTAACCTAAACTATCCAAGAAACAAAATGAGAGAAAATTTAACTAATGCAGAAGAGGCTGAGCTTGGGATAACCCGCTAATCAAACATGCAAATGATAATCCTATACCACAAGCCTAGTAATAATGTGTTAACCATGTGAGCATCCAATTACTGTTTGAGAATACTAATTATTAGAAGAAAACATTTATATGATAAGATCAATAGCAAGCAAAATAATTCATCTACCATAATCCTTCATCATATACCCACACAACGATTCATCATTTCCATCATTAGACAAATGAACAATAAAGAAATTGCACCAGATAACTTGACAATATATTCGATGCTCCTACTTGTTACATATTCTCATGAACTAAATAGGAAATAGTTCTTCTCCAGGATCAATTACACATGCATATGATGAAAACAACTTTGTCTTTGGTCCAAAAGGACTTCTTCATCCATAACAGCTCCAAAATAACTCTTAACAACTAGAAAGAAAAGAGTTCTTGCAAAAAACCATCGACCTTTAGAGCATCAGTTGATGTTCTTATTTATAATATAAAGTCTTAACAATAATTAACAGTAAAATACAATTTGAGCTAACAAAAAATCACCATGTGCCATCACCATCTGACAGTCTTTCAAAAGTCCACCCTAGTTGTTTCTTGAAAAGGGTGGACTCTTTCATAATCAGACCATCTGATAAAGAGTTCTTCACAAGTATCAACCCATGGGAATCTGCGTTGTTCCATTGGGACCGCATATATCCCTCTGATGTCTTCTGCATGCACTCGGTATTTTATCAAGGTGGAATTCAGTTGTTGCAACATGGTTTTAGCTCTGATCAGGTGTTATGTGAATTGTCACAGCTGTCCTGGCCTCGCATTATCTACCTTCAAACACTCTTCAGCCCATAGGGAGTCGTTTTCGACATACATATTGAGCACATTTCTTATGTCGATAAACTCATTGGGGTTGCCGAACTCGGGGAACTTGATATATTTCATTACTTTATTAATTTTATCCCAGTGCTTATGGCACTTGGCATATTGTTCTTGGATCTCTTGATGTGGGTCCCAAGACATCTTAGTCTAGTATTCTTTGGATCTCTTTATGCGGTCAAGGCTATTTTTTCTTAACATTCAAATGCCATGTTCTTCCTTTTCTAAACCCTATTGGACGACCTCAATGTATTTGAGCCTTTCCACTGCTTGTTGCGCTATTTCATGCCATCATTTGAGCTCCTTACATGTTGTGAGAGCCATGAGAGTGTCCTCCCATAATTCAATTATATTTTCAGTTAACAGGGTTCTTTCTTTCTTGTACTCATTGTAAACTCCTGAAAACTCACTCTTGAAATAAGTCGCAGTATGTGTGGCACCTTTATAATAATCAACAATATGGCACAAGTGTTCTATTTTCTTCAGAGTATCAACTAGTTCTCTTTCATCCCTCCTAGCCCTATCCTGGGCAGCATTAGAGAGGGTTCTTCCCACGCCTATTAGTTTATAAATGTGAGAATCTACTATGTTGATCAAGCTTTCCTCTATGGTAACCAAAACAAAATGGTCCACAGTAATCTTCCTCTTCTTAGCAGTCCTTTGTACGATGGCCTTCCTCTTTTGATCATAGGAGATCGCATAAATGTCTGCTACTTCATATACCAACTCTGGTATCTGTTGGTCGCCCCATGTGAGCATGTTTCCCAGGCTACCAGTGGTATATATTTGTTCAAGATCAGACTCTTGAACCTCCTTGTTTTTCTCCAAAGGCCTGACCTCTTCCTGGTGTTTATCAGGGACCTGAGTATCAAGTCGAATGGATGTGTCGGGAGCAAGCTCAATACTTGCCTGTATTCTAGTCATGGCATCACTGACATCCTTCTGCATGGATATTTCTTTTGACATATCCAATCCTAACTTGTCCTTGGGACTACCTTCTTGGGTCTCCGGTGCATCGGGCGTTTCTGTGTCTAAGCCTCTTTCAACTCCTTTTTCTTCTCATGTGTCCTCTTGACTCTGAACATCAGGAACAAGAGGTGTTTTTTCCTCAGCTCCCTTCTCTTCTTCTACATGCATAGGAGCTTTCTAAGATGCCTCCAGACTCTCATCATCACTATATATATCTATGAACTCAAACAGAGGGTTAGGCACACTGGTTTCGACTGACACCCATCCCATATTTGATTTCATCATCATAATGTCCAGTGAATCAGATGGCGACAATGTGGATTCAGGGTCATCTGACCCGTTGATGTTATTGGGGTCTCTGAGCTCTGGGCTGCCTACCCTTGTCAGGTTCTCTTCTGGGTTACTGGTCGGAATGCTTGATAAGAGGTTCAGATAATTTGATGCCAGATCCATTATTTGTTGAGCATGTTGGAGCAATAGTGTCCCTCTTTCCCTTCCACCTAGAGTTCCGAGAAAATTCTAGTTCTGTATAGGGGCTTCCTAGGGAGCTTCCATCGTTTTTGTCAATTCAAATGTTACCCTTTCTTCCCTAGTCCTAAGAATTTCTTCCACTCTTTATGCTCTTTTATCCAAGGACGTCGCTTTCTCTACCCAACTCATGGCCTTGAAATTGGTTATTTTGGGGTCAGCCATTCTTACCACTACCTCATCCCAATCTTGAACGTTTTCAATGAAGATTTCATCCTCAAACCATTCATGGGCATAAGGCCAACAAGATGATACTTGTGATGCATGTTTTGAGACCAAACCCTTGGTATCGTGCTTGCGAAAATGTCCTATCTGGAACCAAAATTCCAATTGACTTAATCCCTCTTGCTTGGCTTGCACAATGTCTTTAAATTGGTAGAATCCAATAAGAAACCCATAGGGTATGAATGCCTGCTTATTATCCTTCACCAAAGTTGCATTGTACCCTTGCAATATAGTTTGGTAACATTGTTAAGAACCAAATATCAACATATCATAGAAAAACCTCATAAAAAGTACTCAACGCCTTGAAAAAGAGATAATTTTAGATAATAAGCCTCTTCGAGGGGGCAACCTTCTTTTACCCCACTTAAATGTTCAAGTACAATATGATTCAAAATGAAAATGTCTCCTTGGTATATATAGGATATTAGTGTTATAACCCTAAATTGCACCACACATGCTTCCCTGGCATCAGGCCAACTCATACCCCTTCTTTGCCAAAAAACTACTGAACAACTCTTCTAAGAACTCCATTTTTAAAAAGTAAACGCTAGCAGGCCCACTATAGCCCGCGTTTATCCAAAAGAAAACTCTAGCAGGCCCACTACAGCCTGCGTTTGCCTTCAGAATCACAAAAAATGGAAAGTTGTCAATGAGACAAAAAGATATGGGTCAGTTAACTGAAACTCCTGGCCATGCATGGCCAAGAGTTTATCCAAAACCCTAGCTCCTTCTAGCCTATAAAAGAAGGGGTAGGGGTACCATTTGGAGGAGGAAAAAGATAGCAAAGAAACTCTGCCCAATTTCCGAATCCATTTGTCCCAACCCTTTAGCCTTTCCTCAAGCTTAAGGAGAATTAAAGCAAAGTAGTTGGAGGACAAAGAAGAGGAGGATCCCAGGAAGAGGATCAAGGAATGGTGGCCGGTCTCAACATTGATTGTAAGTTGATTCATCTTGAAAATAATAAAGAATACTTTTCCAATCCCAATGCATGAGTTTTATATGTTTTATTCGATTTATGCTTAATCACTAACCCTCAAGTAGAAAAATAGCATGCATGCGTAGTGTTTTGCTTGATTGCAGGATTGTCTTTGGAAGGAGCAGCGCAAGCAAGAGGACAAAGCGCAACGGAGGATCTACACCAAACATCAGTAAAAAGGTTAGTAGGTCATTTCTATGCTTGTGTGTGAAAAAGGGGTTTTGAGTTTTGGGGTGATAGGTTAAAAGTGATTTATTTAAGGTCATTATCTGCATGCAAGCCTAACCCTATCTTGCTAGTCTGTAGGGTATTATTTCCCTACAACATAATTGGTGACTCCACTGGGGATCTTACTCTTTAGGGTTTCCGGATTTAGTTGAGGTTTTTGGGTAGTTTAAAGAATTAGATTTTTTGTTTCTTTCTTTGTTTGTTTTTTGTTAGGTCAGAGCTAGCAGAGAACCTGGTTCTTTATACCATTTTTTCCTTGACTGTTCTTAACGGTAATTATCAGGACACACATAGGTACACACGGCCTGCAGAAGGCCAGCACGCATGTGACCCACGCCCTAATCTCTTACAACCCACGTGTGAACACTTTCTATAGAGGTTTCAGTAGTGTGTAGGAGTCAGAAAGATTAAGAGGTAGTCCCCTCTTCCCTGTCAGAATTATACATTATCAGGGGGCTTTCTGGATCCTTTCTGAGTCTTGTTGGTTCACAGTCTTGTCTCAGTTTGCTTTATTTCATTTTGTTATTCTTTGCAATTATTTTTCTTTTCTGATTAAAGAAGAAGCATCCAAGCCTTCAAGAGACCCTGGTTGTCAATACCAGAGGCCTCGTCCAGGTCTGGGCTACCTGTGTTTAGTTTTGTCTTGGATTTTATACATACACGTGGCCTGTGTAAGTGCAGCCCGCGGGTACCCGCGCTCTGTTATAGCTCAGCACGTGTTTGCACGCGTGTTGTTTCAGTGACAGTAGCAGGCTTGATTGGTTGCTTTTCAATCAGGTTGGGGTAGTCATCCCCTCCAATGGTGAGAAGTGTTCCTCTCAGGGGTTGGAGTCTAGGTTTTCACAGTCAGTAGGTTAGGGCCTCTTACCCTTAGCCTATTTTTTCTTAGTTGATTGTTGATAGAAAAGATAAAAAAAAAAGATTTTTTTTATGGTTTTTAGACAAGCGTAAGAGTCGGTGCTTTCTTGATTGCCATTGTGCGTCTTTGCTCTGGTTCTTTTCGATCTGCACTTTAAGCCAGAATTTTATTTTATTTTCTTGGTTTTGTGCTTGTCGGCATTTTCCCTTTGTTGCTTCATTTAGCACTAAAATAAATAAAAAATTTCATCTCTTTTTCATTTGCTTCTTTGTTTGAAGATTGTGTTGTTGCATCAATAACTAGGAAGAAGTCTTTTTGTTCATAAGTTTTTGCAGTGCATTTAGAGCATAAGTAGCTCGCAGATTGAGCAAAATTCCTTTATGTTTGCTGGATGAAATCTTAGAAAAATTGAAAAGAAAAAGAAATCTTTCTTGGTGAAAAGTTGTTGGTTTTTGCATTTTTTGTAAAAATTTTTGTTTCCAAGCATTTCTTATTCATTTTTCTTTGAGTCTTTACACACCATCAGTTTCACCTTCATACCTTGTGACGTAAAAAATCCCATAAAAGCAACGCTAATTTAAAATCTATTAGACTCTTTTGTTTGTAGGGTTCATACACTAGCTCAGGACTAGGGCCTTGGAATAGGTTGGAGAGTAAATTCTCCAAGGCCACTCAAAACTAAACATTGGAGTCTATGATAGGGAGTGTAGAAGTCTAGTTACGTGGAAGTTATCCGGGACCCCCCTCTAACACAGGGGCTAAAAACGAGGTCGCGTGATGAAAGGTAGTGGAGATAACCCCTCCAAAGCCAGACCAAGCGTAGTGGAGAACACATATCGAGGATTTATTGAGGGATTCTGTCGTTTTCATTTGCCACAGGGCTTCATGAGTCTCGAATCCATTCAAGGTCCTCAGTTGTCTTCTAGACCATTTTCTCTCGATACCCTCGACAGGTTTCGGGCTTGATACCCTGCTCATTGTGGTCTACTCGATTATCGACTGTACCCTCCTGGTGATTGTTCACGTGCTGGAAAACTAGTTGCCAATATTTTCTAGGGACATACACAGGTGACTGCGGGGGTATACCGTGGTACCTAGGATAGACATTGGGCCATGCTTTGCAGAGTATACCTGGAGGGTGCTTTTGCTTTTGAGTTTCACTTGCACCGGTAAGTTTCTCTAGTGTTGGTTGTTGTAATTGTTCTTCCAACTAGTTTAGTGTTTGCTTGATTTATCTCTTAGGGGATTCTTTTTTAGTGTGTGTTACTATTTGCACGTGTAGAATACCTTAGTGTGTCTTGGATATTCTCACATAGTGGAGGATCCCGAGCTCCGCCGGTCACGAAGACTTCAGGGCCTACCACTGGTTATACTGGAGCTAACCCCGCCACCATTGAGGCGGAAGCTAGACCAACAAGGGTCTTTCGAAGCAACCGGGTTACAAACCATTGAGCTCGAACAAATCCTAGAGGAATCAATCGCCAATATTGGCTCGGTTGAAACCCCAATCACTGATACTTGGCCATCGGTCATTGTACCTATCTAGTTTTACGAACACCTGTCAGTGCGTCATACAGTTATGGAACCAAACTCTGTTACTTCCTCTGGGAATTCTTCCATTCTCACCACCATTGCTACCGCAAGAGAAGCATCTCCTAACTTGTCGCCGTTGGTCCGAGCCACCATGGTCTCAACCACAACTACGTCGCATAGTGGACCGACCCCATCTCTCGTGGCAGCCACACCTCCCTTCACACCTAGTGCGACCGGCCCTCCGTTCTCATACGGTATGCCTAGTTCAGGTACAAGTCCTGCACTCACTTACTCCACTTTACAAACTTTGGGTCTGGGGGAAGGGAGCTCTAACACTCCTTTGCAAGGTCAACTCAGGGGCATTCCTACCCCTTTTAATTCTTTTCCTTACGTTGGAGGTCATATCTCTCCTTCGACCCCTTCGCTTGGTGGTCTGCATTAGCAGTCCACCAGGTAGCCTACACACACAAGTTCACTTGGAGCTGGGAGTCAAGGAACACCTACGCAAACTCTACCGGTAGGTTTGTCACCATTTGTTTGGAACGGGATGTTTGGTAACAAGAATTTGACATCCACTGCTTTCCCATCTGGGGGCACTCCCATATTTGGATAGTCTACTCTAGCGCAGGGTACTATTCCTATGCTAGGGGCACATATACTAGGACCTTGGAACTCAGGACAAGGATCCGTTCCTTCCTCTGGAATGTCATTCTGGGGTAATTCTTTCCACAGTCAATGGAACCTCAAACAAACTTCTATGCCTCTCCCATCAGGACCGGCATGGGGTAATCCTTCCCAAAGTCCGTCAAACATGATGAATGCCCAACATCCTATGTCCTTTATGGGGAATCAACCAATGATGTCTCCACAGATGAAAAACCCTTACGTTGGTTAGGGCCATGGTTTCTACCAGAATCCGGGCCAGCAGCCAAACTTTTCCTGGAAACCTGGTGCCAGTCAAACTCCAAGACCCTTTTTCCCAGGCTATCAGTAGCAACCCAAACTACCATTCCTGGTGATGTTACACTTGCCAGATTTGACAAGGTTGTTAAATGATCCTATCTATCACGATCCGCATTGGCCTCCTATGCCAACGAAGTTTCCTTTAGACATTCCAAAGTTCGAGGCCAATCCTAACGAAGATCCAGGTGATCACGTGACTACCTTCCATATTTGGTGTTCATCTAACTCATTGAAAGATGACTCCGTCCAGTTGCGATTGTTTCAATGCACTCTTATCGGGAGTGCTGTGAAATGGTACATCGAGCTTGATTGCTCAAGATATTCTTCTTTTGGCGGACTGGCGATGGCCTTGCTTAACCATTTCCAGTTACCTGTGAGATACGACACAGGCACAGAGCTGCTTGTCAATTTTGAACAGACGACAGCGGACCATATCTCTGACCATATCCGAGAATGGCGACACCGAAGAGTCTAATCAAAGTACCAGTTCTACCAGCATTCCTGCTTGAGTGGTTCCTTAAGTCTTTATTCCCATAATTATCCAAAGACATCACAACTTTTGGAGTTTTCTCCGAAGAAGATGCCTTCATGAGGGCTCAACAGTTTGAGCTTATCTATTCTCAGTCTGGTTTATTATACAACATCCTGTCGAATGCGCTAAGGTCAATACTGGATAAAACTAGATAGAGAGTCGGACCACATGCCAATGGTATCATTGGTTCGGCACAAAAAAATCTCGTTGAGCAATTGACAAAACAATTGCAACAGTTATCTATACAACACTCAGCGGCCAACCAGACTACTACTTTGGCTTCTCCTCCTACCCAAATGTCGAAAGTACACTTCGTGCAGACGACTGACCCAAAGGCCCCCCAACAACCTAAAGGGAAGAAAAAACAATGCAAGAAGGATAAGGGGGATAAAAGACCCATTGATAATGCTGGCGAGGGCACTACGGAAAAACAGAAGGTGAGGTATCCGTGCAACTTCTGTGTGGAATACCACCCGACTCATCTATGTCCTCGACTTGCAGAGGCCCAAAAGTTTGTCACACAAAAACAACAAGTCGTGTTGACTAATCCCTTTTAGCATGGGAAAAACTTAACTCAAGCCTCTACAAGTGCCGAAGGGGGCAACCAAGAAACCTACGCTCCTCCAAATAATTCCTCTTCCCCGAACGTATATATGGGCAGGGGTGATGCTTTAATAACGACTAGAGCACATGACTATAGTAAACCAAGCGCCTATGAAAAGGGTAAAGAAGCTGAGATCCCATCTCTTCCTCTACAGATTGAGAAGACATTGGGAGAAATGATGACACGCATTCCAAAGGGTGCATTTAAGAAAGCTTCTCACAATCCAAATGCAAGGGCCACCCAGAATTACTCTGTGGTGGAAGATTTATCCCAAACCCCTTGTGCTATGTCCGCTTTGGAGGTCCTCCAAAGTTTCCCTGCTCAGAGGAAAGCCTTGTTGACTTCTTTAGGCTCTCCTGAGACTTGTAACCCAGGTACCATCATGTTAGATACGACTGACTTGAAACCTCATCTGCCTTACCATGTCGCGTTTCAGATAGTAGTGGCTCATCCCACGAAAATTTTTACATGGAATATCTTCCGCATGGTGGTCGACGAGGGCGCTTTGACTTGCGTTATGTCGTTAGCATGCTGGAAAGCCATTGGTCAGCCTGAGTTGTCTCCATCACCTACTCTCCTCACTGTGTTCGACAGTCTTTCTTTGCGACCACATGGCATCATTCCTTCTTTCCCTGTGCAGTTAGGCGGGAAGAGCGTGTGCATTGAAGTAGAGGTAGTTGATGCCCCCCTCGGCTACAATCTCTTGTTAGGTCATAGTTGGACTTATGCTATGCAAGTTGTGGTCGCTACAATTTTCTAAGTCTTATTATTTCCGCACGAAGGTCGGATAGTGACCATCGATCAATTGTCCTTCTCTAGACCTGACCCAGCTTTGGGGGCATCCACGATTCCCATTATTGATAATACTCAAGACGGTGTCGTTAACGTAGGAGTTGGTTTGTGCCCATCTTTGATGGGTACTTTCCATTACCCACCTCCTCATAACAATGTCAAGTTTATATTGAATCACCATAAGGCTGATATTTTTCATGTTTCGTCGTTCCGCACGACTTACTTTCAGGATCCGTGGATTATTCCTTCCCCATCAGCTACGATGGATGAGACAGGGCACTCCCACATGTCCATGCCCTTGTTGGTCGCTGAAGTAGCGTACTCTTTAGTCTAGCAAGCTTCAACCACTCCTGATCTGACTCTGGCACGAGAGTTGGATCCACCTCTAGAGCCTATCTAGGCTCAGGGTTATCTTGCCAACATCGATTCGTTAGATTTAGTCTTTCCTTCAGATGAAGCAATAATCGAAGAAATAACTAGTCCGGACAAACCTTGGGAAGATCTTCATCACAAATCATATTTCCTCCCAGAGTTAAGTCGAATCAGGGCAGGAGAATTCACTATCACCATGATGGGAGATCAACCATGTCCCATTAACCTCTTAGCTACAGAAGAAATTTATGCTGAGGGAAATATGGCGACTATCGCTACCACTATACCTATCAACATCTCCAGAACCCCTGGTGTCATACACAATGTTTTCGTCAGAGCATACAGCTCCCCCGAGGAGATGCCAGGCATCGAGCCACAAAGAGTCTATCATGAGCTAACTTTGTTGTTTTTCAAGCTTGATTTGAGATCTTAAAGCAACATCCGGTGATACTACATTTATGCTTTTCGATCTCGTCCAGATTAACTGAGAAAAGTAACTATTATGGAGTTTTATTTAATCCCTTTTCAGACTCCTTAAATATGAAAAGATTTCCGAGTGACCTTGTTTTTTCACACTCGTTAAATTGGTCTAGAAGAACATTCCTTAAACGAGTCTCTTTTTAAGCCCTTTTCAGACCCTTTAAAACATGAAAATATTGCCGAGCGATCTTGTGACCTTTCACGCTCGTTAAGCTGAAATTTGAAGTCACGTTTGTCCGATGGCAATTTACCCCTTTTTCGATCCGGACAGTCAACTGTACGAACAAAGGAATACTCTATTGAATTCCCATTCTTTAGAAGAGTATCCTCAAGTAAGATTTTATTCCTTTTTCGGGCATGAGGGACTAAATTTACAAAAAAGAAACCCCCCCGGAGTCCATAGTTAAGCTATTTTGAGACTCCCTAAAATTGAAAAGATTGTCGAGTGACCTTATTCTTTCACACTCGTTAAAACAGTCCAGAAGAAAATTCTTGATGGAGTCCATAGTTAAGATTTTTTCAGACTCCTTAAAAGTGAAAAAATAGCCGAGTGATCTTGTCCTTTTCACACTCGTTAAAATGGTTTTAAATTGAAGTCTAATCGGTGCTAGTTTATCCCTTTTTCGAACCGACTAGACTATTGACGAAAAAGGTACCCCAATGGAGTTTCCTTTTATGTTTTTTCAGACTCTCTAAATATGAAAAACCACCGAGCTTCCCTTCTCTGGGCTCGTTAAACTTACATCAAAGGATGTTACCATTGTGTGTTCTATCAACCGCATTTGCATACCTTACCCATCAGTCTTGTAATAGTTTTCTTCTGCGTCTTAACACCTTTGGCCACTGGAGGATTTTTCCTGAGTATCATTTCCCTAGAACATCAGTCTTGTCCTTGTGCCTTGAGCTTGTATGTTTTCTATGCTTGTCCCTCCATTGTAATGTAATATTCCTTTATTCTTTCTCACAAATTATCAAAAAGAACAAAAAAATCAAATATACCCCAAAAAGAGGATGGGAAAAGTATTTTCTTTATTGGAAGCATAATGAGTCGCCCTTGGATTAAGCACATATATCCATTTGATTCATCAGACTATGGGATGTAGTACGACCTTAGGAATCTTTTCTCGCTATATAGAGTTGTGTCCACCATTTGGTTACTCTTCCAAACATCTGGAGAGTTTGCGTTGCCTCCTGCTTCGTAGACTTATGATTAACAGATATGCTTCTTGAGTCTTATCACTTGTCGTGCTATTATCCAAGGGAAGTTTGTCACTAAGCCTAAGTCAACCCCTCTGCAAAATGTCTATTGTCTGCATACCCGGACATCCTGAACATCCAATCGAGTCTTTGTTCGAAATCACTGAAGCCTTCAGTCCGATCATCAAGATTATCAAGTCCATAACCGGTGAGCTATCGAAGACCTTTGGGTAGTGCAGTCGTACACTCATATTACACTCCTACCCGAGTTTAGAAGATTTTGAAGTTGTTTCTCGAGATCTGAAGTACAGCCATCAGGCTGAATCAACTTCTGGGAGATGGATACTTTATATGTATATCTTTCTGATTTCGAGATGTAGCTCCGTTGTGTATTATTCGTGGCTACTCTTTATAGTTATTTGACATGGATATACAATGTATTTGATTGGTAGCCATGGTTCTAGTTTATCCCGAGCATGGGTATGCCCACCTTGGTGAGACATTTGTTGTTTTGCAGACAGTACCTCCTGGTTCCTGATTCTTGGGCTCACTCATTTAGCATATCAGTACAGATTGGTAAAAGATTGGTAATGTATTTCAGCCATCAGATGCTCTTCTGACCTCACACATTAGGGGGCATCTGTTATAACCCTAAATTGCACCACACATGCTTCCCTGGAATCAGGCCAACTCATACCCCTTCTTTTCCAAAAAACTACTGAACAACTCTTCTAAAAACTCCATTTTTAAAAAGTAAACGCTAGCAGGCCCACTATAGCCCATGTTTATCCAAAAGAAAACTCTAGCAGGCCCACTACAACCCGTGTGTAAACGCTAGTAGGCCCACTACAACCCGTGTTTTCCTTCAGAATCACAAAAAATGGAAAGTTGCCGATGAGACAAAAAGCTATGGGTCAGTTAACTGAAACTCCTGGCCATGCATGGCCAAGAGTTCGTCCAAAACCCTAGCTCCTTCTACCCTATAAAAGAAGGGGTAGGGGTACCATTTGGAGGAGGAAAAAGATAGCGAAGAAACTCTGCCCAATTTCCGAATCCATTTGTCCCAACCCTTTAGCCTTTCCTCAAGCTTAAGTAGAATTAAAGCAAAGTAGTTGGAGGAAAAAGAAGAGGAGGAGCACAGGATCAGGATCAAGGAATGGTGGCCGGTCTCAACATTGATTGTAAGTTGATTCATCTTGAAAATAATAAAGAATACTTTTCCCATCTCAATGCATGAGTTTTATATGTTTTATTCGATTTATGTTTAATCTCTAACTCTCAAATAGAAAAATAGCATGCATGCGTAGTGTTTTGTCTTGATTGCAGGATTGTATTTGGAAGGAGCAGCGCAAGCAAGCAGACAAAGCGCAATGAAGGATCTACACCAGACATCAGTAAAAAGGTTAGTAGGTCCTTTCTATGCTTGTGTGTGAAAAATGGGTTTTGAGTTTTGGGGTGATAGGTTAAAAGTGGTTTCTTTAAGGTCATGATCTGCATGCAAGCCTAACCCTATCTTTCTAGTCCGTAGGGTATTATTTCCCCACAACAATTAGGAGGTATAATTACAACTAATGGCCTAAAGCTGACATAAATAAAATAACATTACTAATATAATCTGCCCCAATTAAGGGGTAATGAGCCAATATTAGGGCTTAACATGCCCCTCCCCTTGAGACAAGTGTTGTCCACAACATTTGAGTAACTATGGATGCTTCTGTATAAAAGGATCATCTTCCCAAGTGGAGTCTTCAGCCGATAGTTTCCTCTATTTAATGAGATACTCTAAAATGGATCTATTCCTTAGCTAGCGAATTCTTGTGTCAGTGATGGCTTCAGGCTCCAATATGATTTTTCCTTCCTCATCAAGTTCTGGAAATATAGTTTTAACTAGGATCTTGTCGCCTATAACCTTCTTTAAGAATGAAACATGGAAAACTGGGTGTACTCATGAAGATGTAGGCAACTCCAATTTGTATGCCATAGTACCAATCTTTTGCAACACCTTATAAGGGCCATAGTACTTTGGTGATAATTTATTATCCTTCTTGTCTTTCTTAAGGGACATTTGTTTGTATGGTTGTAGTCTTAAAAACACCCAATCCCCTACTTCAAAACTTTTTTCACTATGATGTTGATTTGCTTGTTGTTTCATGCAATTCTGTGCCATGGTCAGGTTGTCCTTTAAGATTTGGAGAACTTGTTGCTGATTCTCGATGTGATATTCCACAGCTTGAACCTTAGATTTTTCTTTTAGAGAAGAAGTGATGGAAGGAGAGTGGTATCCATAAAGTGCTATAAATGGTGTCATTTTTGTTCCAGTATGAAAGGAAGTGTTATACCACCATTCTGCCAAGGGTAACCATTTGAACCATTGTGTTTTTTTATCAGAGACAAAGCAACGAAGGTAGCCTTCCAGACATTTTTTCACTATCTCAGTTTGTCCATCAGATTGAGGATGATAGGATGAGCTATGAGCCAATTGAGTACCCAAACAAGAAAATAATTCTGTCCAAAATTGTCCAGTGAAGATGGGATCTCTGTCACTTACAATAATATTTGGGCTGCCATGTAGCTTTTGAACTGTCTCCATGAATTCGATGGCAACTATACTAGCTTTGAAGGGATGAGAGAGTGCACAAAAGTGTGCGTACTTGGTCATTCTATCAACAATCACCATGATTACACTCTTTCCTTCAGACTTTGGTAACCCTGTGATGAAATCCATGGAAACCTCCTCCCAACACTGGCTTGGGATGGATAATGGTTGTAAAAGACCTGGGGTCTTAATTGTTTCCACATTATTTTGTTGGAAAACCAAACATTCTGCCACAAACCTTTGAACATCATTTTTAAGTCCATCCCCAAAAAATTCCTTCTTGACTCTATGGTAGGTTTTCAAAAATCCCGAGTGGCCTCCTACTGGAGAGGTGTGCAATTCCAATAGTACCCTTTGTTTGAGTTGGGAGTTCTTACATAAATATAAGAAATCTTTGTACCATAGTGAATCATTTTTCCATGTAAATATATCTAATGCACTGGAATCTTGTTGCAACCTTTGAATGAGAGTCCACACTTTTTCGTCATTCTTCCATTGATCCCTTGCTTCTATTATCCAATCGGATTGGATGATCGAGATAGCATAGAGAAAGGCCTCAACATATTCATCCTTTCTTGAGAGTGCATCTACCACAACATTTTGCTTCCCCTTTTTAAGAGGATTTCAAAATCATAACCCAATATCTTGGTTACCCATTTTTGTTGTTCTTCTAAAGATAGTCTTTGTTCCAAGAAGTATTTAAGACTATCATGATATGTTTTAACCTTGAAGTGACTACCTATTAGGTAAGGACACCATTTCTTCAATGCATGTAGTATTTCCATAATTTCCTTCTCATAAATGGGTTTATGTAAGTCCTTTCCCTTGAGTGGTCGACTTTCACAAGACAGGGGCCTTCCTTCTTGCATTAGGATAGCACCAATTCCATTTCCCGAGGCATCACATTCCACAATAAAAGTTTTTGTGAAGTCTGGAGTGGTCAAGACAGGAGCTTTACACATCACCTCTTTAAGTTGTTCAAAAGATTTAG
>ML783263.1:671135-682055 GCA_009831015.1 Picea engelmannii | reverse complement strand
TCCCACACCATTCTAGTTCCAGATCTACTCAGTTGCAGGAGGATTCTACATCAGTTTCATGTGCAGATAGAGAGAGGGTGCACCAGTTCATCCTGTGATTTAGTAAAACTCAGATCTAGGGAGATCCGCTTGAGATCTGAGTCCAAAACTTCTCCCATGGGATTCTCATAGCTCGATCTATATTCTTGGATAGTTTCAGAGCATTTGGAGGCCTCCTTCATCAGGACCGAACCAACTAGAGTTTCAGTCATCTAGTGGGGCACCCCATTCCGTGGGAAATTCAAATCTACGGAGATTGAGAGGGAGCTTGGAGATTCATGCACATGGGTTATTCTTACCATCGCCCAATCTATATTCTTGGAGATTTTCAGAGCATTTGGAGGCCACCTTCATCAGGGTCGAACCAGCTAGGGTTTCAGTCATCCAGTGGGGCACCCCATTCAGTGGGAAACTCAGATCTACGAAGATTGAGAGGGATCTTGGACATTCAGGCACCTGGGTTATTCTTACCATCACCTGATCTATCAGTTGGCATATTTATTAGGGTGATTGGACACTTTTGGCAGCAGGGCCGAGTTATTGAGGGTTTCAGCCTTCTATTGGAGCATGGCATTCTTCAGCTGGAGAGTTTGGTATTCAGATCTTCTTGTATTGATCTTCATTTCTTATTCAGCCTTTGGAGGCATTATTTTGTATTAGAGGGAGCATTTTGTAGCAGCTCATATCTATTGTCTATCTTCTTGGCCATCTGTTGAGCATTCCATATCGGCATCTTCATTGTAGCAGGTTTCTCTATTTTATGAATAAAGAAGAATTGAGATGTTTTGGCTTGTCTATGTTATTGCATATGGTTGAGATATGTTTCATGGTTATCTCTTTCAGTTATTTGCTGCATACACACATATAAACACATCTAAAAGGTAGATCAGAAAAGTGTTTGACAAAATACCTCACTCAAAAAAAGTTTTAAAAAGACACCAAAACAGTGATGATCCTTGCATAATGGCTTGGGATCATTACAAAACTTGCGGTAGTAACCTGTCAAACCCAAAAATCCTCTAAGATTCTTCAATGTTTTGGGAATCAGCCAGTCCATGATGGCCTTAATCTTGTTAGGGTCTACCTTGCACCTTCATTAGATACAATATGACCCAAATACTCTACCTCATTTACTCAAAAGAAACATTTGGATGGTTTGGCATATAGTTGTTGCTCCTTTAGTAGTTGTAGCACCTTGTCAACATGTCACACATGATCCTCCCAAGACTTGCTATAGATTAGTATATCATCAAAAAATACCAACACAAGTTTTTGAAGGAAGGGATTGAAAATGGAAGTCATCAACCCTTGGAATGTGGAAGGTGCATTTGTAAGGCCAAAAGGCATGACCAAAAATTCATAATGGCCTTCATGAGTTCGGAATGGTATTTTTGGGATATCTTCTTCCTTCATTCTGATTTGATGATACCTTGAAGAAAGATCCAATTTTGTGAAATAGATTGCTCCATGTAGTTCATATAACTATTCATCGATGACAGGAATGGGAAACTTATATTTAATAGTGATCTTGTTGAGCTTTCTATAATCTGGACACATACACCATGAGTTATCTTTCTTGAATACCATTACCACTAGTGCAGAGTAAGAACTTTGGCTAGGTCTAATAATGCCAACCTCTAACATTTCTACAACCATGCGCTCAATTTCACTCTTCTGGGTGTAAGGGTATCTATATGGCTTGATGTTAGGAGGAACACTCTCAGGAATTATGTGAATTTCATGATCATGATTTCGAGTGGGTGGAAGACCTTTGGGAATATCTTCAAATACTTTGGAATGCTTATCAATTATCCTTTGGAGATATTGAGGAATAGATGCCTTATATGTTTGAACATCTAGTGAGCATACTTGTGCAATAATGCCTTGATGCCCCTTTGATGGCAATGCTTCAGCCTCACATCCTGCAGGTCAAAAGGTTCGCGCGCTCACATGATCTTTCCCTTTCACACGGCCCGAAGAACTCTAACTGGTTCTTCTATTTCCCTATCGAAAAATCTGCACCCACAACAAACTCTTCGCGGGATCTCGCTCTTTACAATCGGGAGATCGGACTTCGCAACTTCATGAGGTCATTGGTCAAGTGTTGGACTCTTCAATCCCCAAATCTTGATATAGTCAACGCTGACCTTTTTCCCTTTCCTTTCAGAACTTTCCTTATCACGATTTCGACACTCGTGATGTCATGCAACTTGGTTCTCTGACTCCCGAATCCTGATATGTCGAAACTACGATACACTCATGTGGTTGACCTTTCAACGGTCCTTCACTCCATCAGGATTTCAAAGTTCGCAATATCACAAATCCTGATGCAATTGTTTCGGTACTTCTCGCTACGAAAACCCGAAATGGTGTGCCACCTGTCCACTCACTGACTCTGTTGTGGCCCCACACAAAACTTCTTGGCTGTCCGGATATCGCGTATCGAAATATCACGATTTTTGTTGCTATGTTTACGGAGTTTCAACCCACGAAACCCCGATGCAAATACCCATGTGTAAATCCGACGGCCCTTGCGGCTTGGATCTATGGTTCTGCCCCCTCCTGAGTTTTGAACCCCTCGAGAATACCTGCAGTATCTCCCCTGCTCTTCCATGAGATCTAACGGCTCACAAGATTTCGCAAATCCTCCTTGGAGAATACCTAATGTCTGTTCCTCCCTTGGCAATTTCTGCGAATGGAGAAGTTTTCCTCCACGGAACTCATCCACCTGCACGCAGACTTGCGACGCTTCTTATAGACTTCCAGTCGTAGCTTCTCTATGTTTTTCTTCAACAATCTCAAAGGCCTTATCCTTCCTGATCTTTCTTACTACTCTGAGCCTTAGAAAAGACTCTTGCGCGCACTCCTTGCGGCAACTTTCAGACACTTCCAAGTGCTAAATTTCCTTTGACCCTGCGCACACCCGCAACAACATTCCTTCAAACTCTTCACTCAGGTCCGCAACCCTGAAACTTTGCTTAGCCTGAACACTCCTTGCACGGCTCTACTTCTGGATGAATGAGAACAAAAGCTACCCTATCTGAACCCTCTGTCAACACACTCCTTGCGGACACCACAACTGCACTCCTTGCAGGAACTTTTCCTCAGATAGAGAAACAATTTAAACTCATTCCCTCACCCTCTCAGAATTCAAACTCAAACATGAAATCATATAAACAACATATAAAAAAAATGTATAATAGGAAGCAAACATTCATGAGCATATCATTCAAAATCAATACACAAAGAACAAACACAAGACCATGAATTTGAATCAACTCTTCTATTAATCCAAATATCTATACATGGGTGTTCTTACACAGATCTCTGCATGCTTCTTTCTCTAATGCTTCACTAATAATTTTACAATACACAATGAGGGTGTCTATATCCCATTTCCCTCTTGCATTCTAAAGCTATCTATTCTAGAATTAAATTCTATCTACTTGCATTAACTACTTTAAATGCCTTCTACCTACTAAGGACGAGAGAAAATCCGCTCAAGGTCCATTTTACATTATACCAGTGTGCTTCTTCTTAATGACTACATTTAAGATTGCACAACAATTCCAAGGTAATTTCAAAAATTTGTGCCAGTGCTTGTCCATTTGTCCGGTGTCTTCGCGTTGGCTCGCTTGATGTTGGTGATGCTCCTGCATCATACTCCCTCACTTGAAACTTTTCATGGGCTCCTATCCATGATCTCCTGCATGGTATGTCCAATTTTCTGTATCTCTGCTTCGCTCTCCCAGCTAGCATCTTCAACTAGATGGCTCTTCCATTTGACCAAATACTCAAAGTATTCTTTTCTTCTGGTCTTATTACCAATTCGTTTATCCAGTATGCGCTCCATTTACATCGTATATGCAACTGGTATCTGCTTCATCCACTAGATCAATGGCTGCTCATTTCCAGTCTTCATTTCCTCTTCTTTATACGGGTACAAATATGAGATATTGAATATCGGAGAAATTCTGATCCCATCGGGTAATTCAATCTCATAAGAATTCGTCCCAAATTTCCTTAAGACCCTACATGGTCTGATTTTCTTCATCTTCAGCTTATTATATGTTCCTCTTGGGAACCTTTCCTTCCTCAAATGTGCCAGAATCAAGTCACCAACCTCAAACTGAAGTTGTCTCTTATGATGATCTTCTCTACGCTTGTATTCCTGGCTTGAATTTTGAAGTCTCTCCTTCACCTGACTGTGAAGCTCCTTCATCGCCTTTGCGAACTCTTCTGCACTAGCGCTCCTAGTCGCAGTCTTTTTTGAATTCCTCAATTCAAAAATTCCCCTTGGTTACATGCCATAGACAACCTGAAATGGACTCTGCCCTGTGCTCTTGTTAACTGAGTCATTATAAGCGAATTCTGCCTATGGTAGTATATTGTCCCACTGGCTGTGGTGTTCTGTCACCAAGCTTCTCAGTAAGTCTCCCAGAATTATATTGACCACTTCTGTCTATCCATCCATATGAGGATGATAAGCTGAACTAAATGCCAAGTTAGTTCCCAAATTCTTCCATAAGGTCCTCCAAAAATACCCTATGAATTTGGTTTCTCGATCCGAAACTATACTCCTCGGAAACCCATGAAGTCGAATGACCTCTTTGAAAAACAGGTTCGCAATGTGAGTTGCATCACTGGTCTTCTGACATGGAATGAAGTGTGCCATCTTGGAAAATATATCCACTACCACAAATATTGATTCAACACCTCTTTGTGTTCTTAGCAACCCCAATACAAAATCCATGTTGATTGCATCCCACGACCTCTCTGGTATGGGCAATGGTTGATACAACCCCGCATTCTGTTTCCTTCCCTTTGAATGCTGGAAAATTCTACATTTGTCCACGAATCTCTTGACGTCTGTTTGCATTCCTGGCCAAAAATATGACTCATTCAGCTTTGCGAATGTCTTTTCATGACCAAAACGCCCTGCTAATCCTCCATTGTGTTTCTCCTTCAGCAGATTCTCCCTCATGGATCATTTTCGAATACACAGCTAATTACCGCTAAACAGTAATCCTTCCTGGATCATATACTCTATCCACCGGATCCTATCCCTGAGAACTGGATTCTCAGCTGCTTCATATGCCTCCTTAAAATCTTGATCTTCTGTGTACATGTCTCTGAGATCATCAAAACCCAACGTTTTGAATCGGAACTCCTGCAACAGCAAACACTTCCTGCTCAAAGCATCAGCCACTTTGTTAGCAATGCCAAAAATATGTTTTATCACAAAAGTGAAATTCTACATATACTCAACCCATTTAACATGTTTCTGATTCAACTTCTCCTATTGAGTCACAAACTGCAGTGCATGATTGTCACTGTACAAGACAAACTCCTTCGGGATCAAGTAATGCCTCCATTTCTTTAATGCCTGGATGATAGCATAGAACTCCTTATCATAAGTGGATTAATTCACTTTTGCCTCATTCAGCTTCTCACTAAAGTACACTATCGACCTGTGTTCCGGCCTTAAGACTACCCCGATTACAAATCTGCTTGCATCGCATTTCATCTGAAATGTCTTCTGGAAATCCGGCAACACAAAAATTGGTTGTTCCGTGATCTTCCTTTTCAACAGATTGAAACTCCTCTCAGCTTCTTCAGTCCGGTGAAAAGAATTACATATTTTCTTCACTGTATCCATCATTGCTTCTCTAATTCCATTGAAATTCCTAATGAATTTTTGGTAGAAACTAGCCAATCCATGAAAACTTCTCACCTCGAAGATATTCTTTGGTGATGGCCAATTCTTGATTACCTCCACCTTATTCGGATCCATCCTCATCTCATTTTCTGAAATAACAAACCCCAAGTAGATGAGCTCTATCTTCATGAACGAGGATTTATTCATATTTATCAACAACTTCTCCTGCTGTAACCTCTGCATCACTGTAGCCAAATGCTTGAGATGCTCTGCCACTATTTTACTGTACACCAGTATGTCATCCAAATATACAATGACAAATTTTCTGATGAACTCCCTCAGAAATTTTTTCATCAACCTCATGAAGGTACTTGGTGCATTTGTTAAGAAAAACAACATAACAAGTCATTCATACAACCCTTCGTTGGTTTTGAATGTTGTCTTCCACTCATCACCTTCTCTCATGCGAATTTGATGATAACCGCTTTTCAAATCAATCTTTGAAAAATATTTTTCTCCACTCAAACAATCCATCAGATCACCCATCCTTGGCAATGGAAATATATACCTGACGGTTATCTTATTTATCGCTCTTGAGTCAGTACACATCCTCCAGCCTCCGTCTTTCTTTGGACTGAGTACCGTTGGAACAACACATAGACTCAAGCTCTCCCTGACCAAACCTTTGTCCAACAAATCCTGGACTTGTCTCTTAACCTACTCATTCTATTGCGACGTCAATCTGTACATGGATTTGTTTGGTAAACTGGCCCCTAGTATGAGGTCAATATGATGACTCACACTCCTGATCAGTGGAAATGAACGAGGTAATTCGTCCACTATTATATCAGGGAACTCTTCCAGCAGTTCCTGAACTTCTTCTAGTAAATCATCTACCCTTGTGCTAGTCAGAACAATCCTCAGTTTTATGACCACAATGGACTACGGTTCTTCCTTATTCTTAACCTCTGTAAGAAGTTCCTTCCCACTCATGAGAAGTACAGTGTTTCTTACTTCTGACTTCACCTCCTTATCCTTTATTGGAAGCAACATGTGTGTCCTCCCATTCTTCTCCAGGGTGTATGAGTTCATTCTTCCATCATGAGTCACAATCCTATCATATTGCCATGGTCTACCCAGCAATAGATGACAGACATCCATAGGGATGACATCACATAATATCTTATCATTATATCCTCCTATCTTGAATTCAACTAAACATTGTTCAGTGACAGTTACCTAGTGTCCTTTCTGTAGCCATGAAACTCTGTATGGGCTTGGATGATCAGTCGTCTCCAACTCTAGCTTCTCTACCATCTCTGTAGAAACAAGATTATCCGTGCTACCACTGTCTACAATGACCTTGCATACCCTATCCTTGGTCTTGCAAGCAGTCCTGAAAAGTCTGGTCCTTTGGACTGAACTCTCCACCTCCTTCTTGGGTGTCAAAAAGACTTTTCGCATCATCAACGATCTTCCACCTTCAGCGTCTTCTGACTCAACATCCCACCTCTGTGCCTCGGTGATGTGAGCTTCTCCTCCTTCCTTATTTTTATCTGGACACTCGTAAGACTTGTTCCCATTCTTTCCACATGTGAAGCATGTTATTACTCCACCTCTTCCTCTTCCTCTACCTCTAGTACGAGGAAAAGTGTTATTGTCAGCATAATCTCCTCTCTGCTCAGTATGTCGCCCTCACTTTTCAATGTATTGTTGCCCTCATTTTGAGGTTACACCTCTCTCTGTTGGAGTCTGAGGCTTCTTCCAGTCCTCCTTGGGCTTCTGATATTTTTACTAGGCAACTTATTTGCCTCTGGGCTGAATTCTGCCTCGGCCTCTCTGACTCTGCTTTCGGCTCAGCTTCTCTTCTGCTTTCAGAGCCATCTGATAAGCATCTTCCACCGTTCGGATGGTTACCATTCTCATATCATCCTGGATATCACATATCAGGACATTCATATATCTGGCAACCTTTTCATCATCGCTCTCCTGATGACCTGCCCTGATGTTAATTTTATAGAATTCCTTAGTGTATTCTTTCACTGTCATCAGCTTCTGTCTCAGGTTTTGCATTCTCCTGAACAGAGTATTTTGATAGTCTCTGGGGATGAATTTTTCCTTCATATTCATGATCATTCTGTCCTAGCTCTTGATGTTCTACTTGCCTTTGCAGCGTTTTTCATCTTGTAGTTCATCCCACCACAATGTTGCATGTCCTTTCAATCTTGTGACAACATGCTTGACTTTCTTGTCCTCTTCGACATCTTCATAGTCAAAGTATGTGTCTAGAGCTCTAATCTAGTCTAGAAGCTCCTCTGCATTCAAGTTTCCCTCATAAACTAGAATGTCCATCTTTTCTCTTTCACCCATCCTAGAAATTGCTCTAATCAAACATTTGTTTGATGCATCTTCAGCTGCAACTTCTTCTTCATGTTCAGCCTCATCTTCGCTTCCGGAATCGCTAAGATCCCCTGCACTGACTGTGCGTTTTTGCGTTGTCTCCATGTCTTCGAGACTAGCTCGTAGATCATGGATCTCTCTCTCCATAGCTCTGTCAGTCATCTTTCTACCTCTTCTTCTCGACATTTCCCTATCCTCTAGATCGGGTGATTGCATGTCCCTTCTCCTTGGTGGCATGGTGAATTCTCTTTCTTCTCTGCTACAGAAAGAAAAGAACCTTTTTGAGCTCTGATACCACAAATGATGGCGACGCCACAACCTCACAACCCGCAGGTCAGAAGGTACACGTTCTCACAGGATCTTTCCCTTTCACACGACCCAAAGAACTCTAACCTGTTCTTCTATTTCCCTATTGGGAAATCTGCACCAACAAAAAACTCTTCGCGGGATCCCCTTCTTTACAATCGAGAGATCGGACTTCGCAACTTCACGAGGTTAGTTGTCGAGAGTTGGACTCTCGAATCCCTGAATCCTGATATAGTCAACGATGACCTTTTTCCCTTTCCTTTCAGAACTTTCCTTATCGCAATTTCGGCACTCGCGATGTCAAGCAACTTGGTTCTCCGACTCCTGAGTCCCGATATGTCAAAAATCTGATACACTCGTGTGGTTGACCTTTCAACGGTCCTTCACTCCATCAGCATTTCAGATTTCGCAATATCGTGAATCCTGATGCAATTGTTTCGGGACTTCTCACTATGAAAACCCGAAATGGTGTGCCACCTGTCCACTCGCCGACTCTACTGTGGCCCCACACAAAACTTCTTGGCTATCGAGATATCATGTATCAGAATATCACGATTTCTGTTGCTATGTTTATGGAGTTTCAACCCACGAAACCTCGATGCAAATACCCATGTGTAAATCCAATGGCCCTTGCGGCTCGGATCTACGGTTCTGACCCCTCCTGAGTTTTGAACCCCTCGGAAATACCTGCAGTATCTCCCCTGCTCTTTCATGAGATCTAACAGCTCACGGGATTTCGCAAATCCTCCTCGGAGAATACCGACTGTCCGTTCCTCCCTTGGCGATTTTTGCGAATGGACAAGTCTTCCTCCATGGAACTCGTCCACCTGCACGCAGACTTGCGATGCTTCTTATAGACTTCCAGTCACAGCTTCTCTATGTTGTTCTTCAACAATCTCGAAGGAATTATCCTTCCTGAGCTTTCTTACTACTCTGAGCCTTAGAAAAGACTCTTGCACGCACTCCTTGCAGAAACTTTCAGACACTTCCAAGTGCTGAATTTCCTTTGACCCTATGCACACCCACAGTAACAGTCCTTCAAACTCTTCACTCAGGTCCGCAACCCTGAAACTTCGCTTAGCCTGCGCACTCCTTGCACAGCTCTTGTGCCTGTTTGCACTTCTGGATGAATGAGAACAAAAGCTACCCTATCTGAACCCTTTGTCAATGCACTCCTTGTGGACACCACAAATGCAGTCCTTGCAGGAACTTTTTCTCAGATAGAGAAACAATTGAAACTCATTCCCTCACCCTCTCAGACTTCAAACTCAGACATGAAACCATATACCTAGCATATAAAGAAAATGTATAATAAGAAGAAAACATCCATGAGCATATCATTCAACATCAATACAAAGAGAACAAACATAAGACCATGAATTTGAATCAACTCTTCTATTAATCCAAATATCTATACATGGGTGTTCTTACACAGCTCTCTGCATGCTTCTTGCTCTAATGCTTCACTAATAATTTTACAATACACAATGAGGGTGTCTATATCTTGTTTCCCTCTTGCACTCTAAAGATGTCTATTCTAGAATTAAATTCTATCTACCTGCATTAACTACTTTAAATGCATTCTACCTACTAAGGAAGAGAGAAAATCCACTCAAGGTCCATTTTACATTATACTAGTGTGCTTCTTCTTAATGACTACATTTAAGATTGTGCAACAATTCCAAGGTAATTTTAAAAATTTGTACCGGCGCTTGTCCAGTTGTTCGGTGTCTTCGCGCTGGCTCGCTTGATGTTGGTGATGCTCCTACATCACCCTTTTTCAATAATTTTTCATGCCGTTAGAACTTATCACCTTACTGGGTTTCCTTGTGATACCTCTTAACTCAATTTCTTTTCCTTCCATTGAAAATTTCATGAAAAGTTCTTGAAAATTAAAAGCCATTGTTCCTAATGATTGTAACCATTGGATTCCTAGTACAAAATCTGCACCACACATGGGTATAGAAATCATTGGACTATTCATTACATATTCCCCCATAGTAATATTGATCTTATTGCATTTTACTAAGCAATTGATATTTCTTCCATCTACAATCATTACTTGAAACTCTGGCACTGGATATACAAAGCAATTGAGATCTTTGGCTAATTTATAGTGAACGAAATTATGAGTACTACCAGAATCAATTAGGACAATTACCTTTTTCTTTTTGATGTATCCTTTGATCTTGAAGGTTTGAGGAGTGCTAATTCTAGCCAATGCATTACATGATATCGTGGGAGTCAACTCTTCAGACAAAATTGCTTCTACGTTTTCATCTTGATATGGTTCTTTTTCTTGTTCTTCTTCCTCTTCACAATCTATGTAGAATAATTTCTTCTCACCACACTTATGTCCCTTACTGTACTTTCTGTCAAAATTAAAGAATAAACCTTTTTCTTTTCTTTCCTCCAATTGTTGAGGTGTCAACCTTGTAGGTTGAGGTGTTTTAGAAGAAGGAGCATTGTTCTCTCTATAGATGTTAGGATTGGTCCTTCTAGTAGCCATAGCCATA